>CAWUFW010001905.1:2162500-2525707 GCA_963921515.1 Calotriton arnoldi
CCTTAGGGGTGACATATGTGTAATAAAAGTAAGTTTAAGGCTTGGCAAGGGGATTTTAATACCAAGTCAACATGGCAGTAAAACTGCACACACAGGCTCTGCAGTGGCAGGCCTGAGACATGTTTAAAGGGCTACTTGTGTGGGTGGCACAATCAGTGCTGCAGACCCACTAGTAGCATTTAATTTACAGGCCCTGGGTATATGGTGTACCACTGTACAAGGTATTTACAAGTAAATTAAAAAGGCCAATTGTGTATACACCAATGTTACCATTTTTGAGGGAGAAGCACATGCACTTTAGCACTGGTCAGCAGTGGTAAAGTGCTCAGAGTCCTAAGGCCAACAAAGAGAATCACAAAAAGAGGAGGTAAGCAGGCAAAAACGTTTGGGGGAAGACCACCCTAAGGCTGGCAGGTCTAACAGTATGGTATAGGATTATGTGTGTCTGTTTGAGTATTGAAGTCAGTCGGATCCCTTTTGGAAGCCCCTGGTTTAGCAGGGCACAAGAAGGAGAGCGAGAATAGTTTCTCAAACACTGTAAGTTTATCGCATGCATTCCTGAGGCTGGAGGGTGGAGAAACCCTCAATGCATCGCAAAATATACAACACAATACAAAAACTTTTGTTTTCTAATCTATGAGAAGTGCTATTGCAGATGGATGATATAAGTGTAGAGTGCACTCAAACCGCATTATCTTGCAGAAGAATATAAGACACCCTATGAGACAAATTTGCAATAAGAATTATCCTTGCGTGGGATGCTCACAAAAATGAGATTTACAGAGTGTGGAAGAGAGATGCTTACCAATGTAAAACAGCCTGCTGTGAGAGACACATATGAGATACTCACAGAAGATAGATATAGTTAGATATGCAGAATGAGTTGTGTGGCAAAGCTCAGATATGAGGTGTTAGTGATGAACACCAGAAACAGTGGTTGTGTGTGAAGCTTACAAATAATACAGTGAGTGGAAGGTCACAAATGAGTAGTGAGTGGGATGCACTAAAGCACAAAAACGTTGTTATATGAGAGGCTCACAAAAACTATAAAAAAGCTCAAACTAGCAAATATGCCTCGTGCTAGGATTTTTCTAGTCAAAATATTGAGCATTTAATTGAAACAATGATTGAAGGTGTGGAGGCCTTGCTCAAGACTATGATGATTTATTTACAAGGGACATTTGGAGAGTTGCGTATTAACAGTGAAGTAATCTTTGGGGAACAGTTATTGCTACCAAGAAAAAAGGTCAGATGGGCAGGATAACTTGGATATGGATGGTGATGCTCCAGAAGATGAGCCAAACTCTGCTTCCGAGCATATCCAGGAGGAGTCTGAAGACCCGTTACTGGAAAACTCCAGTCCCCCAGGAAATAGTTTTTTTTTTTTTTTTAACTTTTCTTTATTGCAAAAATACTACTGACCAACACAGCTTTCGTGCCTACAACCCTGGGGCCGGCAGCATGTCGATAGCAAACATTTAACACAGCCGATTAGCCAACAACCCAGGGGGCAGGCGGCATACAGAAACCAAAAGAGACAATGCCACTATAACTCCAGAATACCTGGTATATACCAAAATGTCAAGACCGATTACCACCACCGTTTACCTCGGTCCATAAAGGAATGAACTTCTATAGGCCATATGCAATTATTGTGAATGCAAATTAAAATCAGGTGGAACACTAAAAGGCAGCAGACAATAGCAACATCCCTCTTGCCAGGAGATATCAGGCACGACCCTTCCCTCCTACAGGCACGCTGCGCACTCATCCACCAAGGTCAGCACTCCGACAGCGCGCCCAAGGGCACACCGCTGGACATATCCCATGTGCAAGCAATTACGTGACGGAACCAGAGGGCTGTTCCCCAGGAGACACGGGAGACACCACCCCAGTCGCCGTCGTCTTACCAAGCAAGTATGTTGTGTAAAGCCCCCAAAAAGTCTTAGGTCTGTTTTGTGGTGGAAGCAGTTCGCTGAAATTCTCAGACTGTGTGCTGCAATATAGCATGTCATGGGACCATTGGGCCATGGTAGGCGCAGGGCCCTTTAACCAGCACATTGCAACCCTCCGCCGTGCCACAAGTAGGCCCATGTCCACCATTCTGCGTATCGCCTTATGGAGCTCCCTAGAATAGCCCAAGAGAGCTAACGTCGGGTTCGGAGAAAGCTCAGTCTCAGTGATAGTACCCAATTCCAAAAAGACCGCTTCCCAGAACTTATATATCCCCACACAAGACCAGGCCAAGTGCATAAAATCCGCATGTTGAGCATGGCAGCGGACACAAAGTGAGTCTTCCCTCAGGCCATACCGGTGCAGCCGCTCTGGTGTATAGTACACTCTGTTCACAAATTTAAAGTGAATTAATCTATGCCGGCCATGCAACGATATGCGGCGCGTGTTAGTGCAACAATAGGTCCACATTGAGTCATCTATAGTGATTTGCAAGTCATGTTGCCAGGCCAGTCTGGCCTTGGTATAAGAATGCGCCCTATGCGACATTGCCAACTTGCAGATATGTGAGACCACCTTCCGCGGCGACTCAGCAGTTATAATATAAGACAACTCCGGCATGTCAAGGGGTTCTTGCATGTCCTCTCCCAGTAACTCCCGCAGCGCCCTCCTCACTCTGTGAAACTGAAAACGTTGCAGCAAATTACCAGGTGCTGTATCCCCCTGGACTTCCTCCCATGTTCGAGCCACACCCTCCTGAAAGAGGTCCCCAACGGTCGTTATGTTCAAAGTACGCAGCGCCCGTATCACCCCTCTGTCCCGGCATGGGGCTAGCCAGCGGGCCCACTCCAATGGCATAGCTGGGGAGTACAGCAGCGCCCCCGCTCGCAGGTGTAATAAATAATGCCAAGCGTGGCGAGTCGAACCAATGGAATCCAGTATCCCCGTCCTACGATCCGCTGGTTCAAAGATCATGGCTGGGAGCGGAATCGTATCCGCAAAAAGCTTTTCCAGCCAAAGAAACGGTATTTCTGGCCGACCGTGTATCCAGTAATAAGCTAGCGCACTTTGTGCCGCCCTATAATATAAGTTCAAATCCGGCGCGCCCAGTCCCCCAATATGGTACGGCAGGGTGAGGATCCGCCACTGAACCCGCGCATGCCCTCCGGTCCATGCCAGCTTTATCAAGGACTTGTTGACTCTGCGGAAGAAGGAACTCAGCAATACAATGGGGATATTTGTAAAAAGGAACAGGAAGCGAGGCAGGACCACCATCTTCATTATGGACACCCGGCCTAATAGGGACAGCGGTAACCGGATCCATGCCTCCACATCCTCCTCCAGCTTGGTAACCGCCACTGCATAGTTCTCTCGGAACACAATGTCTGAGTCCGTGTGAAGGCGTATGCCCAGGTAACGGATCACCTCTGTGGACCACATCAGTGGGTAGTCCACCTCAAAGCGAGTCGTGACTGGGGTGAGCGGGAAGATTACGGACTTGGACCAATTAACCCGCAAGCCCGACAGCGCCCCAAAGTGCACCACCTCTCTGAGAACCGAAGAGAGGTTGCTTTCTGGATCGCGGACATACAAGAGCGTGTCATCGGCGTAGGTGGACACAACAATCTCGTAGTTCGAGAATCGGATACCTTGATGGCCATGGTACTCCCGCAATGCGCATGCAAGCGGTTCAGCGACCAGGGCATATAAAATAGGGGACAATGGGCAGCCTTGGCGCGTCCCTCTAGATATGGCGATGGAGTCCGTGACCAAGTAGCCTATGCAAATTCGCGCCTCGGGGCATTGTACAGTACCCCGATGAGCTGCAAAAAGACTGGTCCCAATCCCATCCGTGACAGCACCTGGCGCATGAAGGGCCACTCGATGGAGTCGAAGGCCTTCTCCATGTCCAGAAAGACAGCGACCGCCTCAACCTCCTGCTTGACGTGTTGAATGGTGCCAAACACAGTGCGGAGATTGTATGTGAGAGTCCTATCGGGAATAAATCCGGCCTGTTCCGGAGCCACCAAAGCTGGGGCCAGGGGGGCCAGACGATTTGCTAGTATCTTAGCGAATAACTTCGTATCTACGTTGAGTAGGGAGAGAGGGTGGTAAGACCCACACTCATCTAGCGGCTTACCTTGTTTAGGGATGGCCACAATAATCGCTTCCCTCATGGACTGCGGCATTGTGCCCAATGTACACATGTCTTCAAAGACCGTAGCTAGGTGCGGGAGCAATAAGTCCATAAAGGTTTTATAAAAACCCACTGTCAGGCCATCCGCCCCGGGGGCGCTAGCTGTCTTCATCCCCGCCAAGGCTAAGACTAATTCGTCCTTTTCTATGGGTCTCATCAGAAACTCCCTGTGGTCGTTAGAAAGGAACGGCAACTTGACATGTTCTAAATAGTCGAGGATTTCCTCCTCTGAGCTTGAGGAGCGGGAGGAGTATAGTGTTGAATAGTATCGCTTAAACCTATCCGCAATGGCCGTTTCGTCAGTGAGCGTCTCACCCTCCTCCGACTTAAGTGCCGTTATCAGAGTTTTACCGCGCTTAGCCTTCAAAATCTTCGCCAGCACAGAGCCAGGCCTGTCCCCCTCACCATAGACTCTGGCCGTGGCATATTTGCCTAAGTGCTTAACCTCACTATCCGCGGCTTCCTGGTATTCCCCTAGCAAGTCACGTATTTCTGTCGCGATAGCCGCGTCTTCACAGACTAGTTGACGCTGCTCCAGTGCCCCTAGTTTTTTTTCTAGGTCAGCCAATCTCCGACGGATAGAGCGGAGTACCCCCGAGTGTTTGGCCATAGCCACCCCCCGAATATAGACTTTAAAGGCTTCCCAAACCGTCTGGAAGCTGTCCACCGAGCCAACGTTAAGCTGGAAAAAGGTTTCTATGGCTTCCGCCAATTCCTCTTTAAAAAGAGGATCAAGCAGAGAGTAAGGGGGGAACCGCCACGTGAAAGGTGGAATCACCTTCTTGGGCGTCTCCAGAACCAGCAGCAGCGGCGAGTGGTCCGAAAGGGTGCGTGGAAGTATCAGACACTCCCGTACATGCGCAACTAGGGACGAAGAGGCCAACCAATAATCTATTTGTGTATGTAGATTATAATAGGCAGAATAATGTGTATATCTTCCCCTGTCCGGGTTGTGCTGCCGCCACACATCCCTGAGATCCATACAAGTCATAGCGCGCTCTAGCGCCCGAGCCGCCGCTGATAGACGCCTATGCGGGCCCCCGGACCTATCCAGATCGGGATCCCTAACCAGGTTAAAATCCCCACCCCAGAGGAGCTGCGCTTCAGGGTATCTGCCCACCACGCCCGCCAATGTCGAATAAAACTCTGGGCAGTCATAATTTGGTCCGTAAACATTGACTATGAGTACTTCGAGGCCCCTGCCCCGGCAACGTGATATCACAAAGCGACCATCCTTGTCCGCATCCAGCTGCGCCAACGTATATGCTGACCTAGGATTAACCCAAGTCAACACCCCCCGGGCATGTGTGGTAAAGCCTGAGACATTGATGTTACCCAGCAAACCTCTACAACGCAACAAAGGACTATGCAGTGGGAGATGAGTTTCCTGCAGCAGGGCTACGTCAATGTTCTGCCTGACCAGATAATTGAACACCTTACGCAGTTTACGGTGGTTGTTAAGCCCCCGCACGTTCCATGTCAGTGCGCAGAGTGAGTCTACCGCCTTCAGTGCACCACTTTCAACCGGGCCCACCATCGGTATTATCATATCCCTTAGTCTGTCCTGACCTTAGCAAACGGGCGGTGGTTTTCTCACCGTGTAGTGGTCTTCTTAAATCTAAAATCAACCTGAAATTCAAAACTGTACCCTCCCCCCATCCCCCCCTCCCACAGCTGACCACCCCCAACTTGGTCCCCCAGAGAATAGTTCTAGTGACACAGAGGGAGGCCCAAGAGGTATGACCCCCTTTATTCCTCCTGGGCGGGTACAAAAGGTTCAGGGGAAGTCCAGGTCCTCCTCAGTTAATTCAGCCTCCTCTGCCACTTCAATAGGGACCTCCATCTCTAGCAGGAAGGGGAAAATTCTTTAGAAAGGGAATACCACCTGCTCAAACTTGAGAGAGCCAAGCTCAGAATCAAGAAGGAACAGTTAGCCCTAGATAAGGACATCCTAGAAGTCCAGAGGGCTAGGAAGAATTTGGCATTATAATCCCATGGTGGCAGGACTAGTGAACCTAGAGTTAGGGAAGATCCCTTTGATACTAGGAACTGGAGCAGGGTAGTCCCTCCTTACCAGGAGGGCGATGACATCCATAAGTGGATTACTGCTTTAGAGAGGGCCTGTAAAGTTCAGAAGATTCCACAGGGGCAGTGGGCAGCTATCCTGTGGCTCTCCTTTGCTGACAAAGGTAGAGACAAACTCTTGACTGTAAAGGAAGATGATGCAGACAATTACAAAGTCTTGAAGAGTGCCCTCATAGATGGGTTTGGGTTAACCACTGAGCAATACAGGGTTAGGTTTAGGGACATACAGAAGGCACACACTCAAGACTGGGTAGATTTTGTAAAAAGTGCTATTAAGGCTCTGGAAAGCTAGCTTTATGGAAGTAATGTGCATGATTATGAAGGACTGCACAATTTACTTGTGAGGGAGCACATCCTTAAGTGTTAAAATCAGCAACTGCACCAGTACCTGGTGGGCTTGGATCTGACCTCTCCCCAAGAATTAGGAAAGAAGGCAGACAAGCGGGTCCGCACCAGGGGAAAAAAAAGTCTAATGGTGGTGGTGACCAGAAGAAGCAAGATTCTTCTAAGGCCCAAGAGAAAGGTAGGGAGAAATCTAAAGAAAAGAAAGTCTTCTGAATGGCCCCAAACATTTTCCTCTGGGGGTGGGTTCCAATCTTCTTCCACCTCTAACAAGAAACCTTGGTGCTATTTTCCAAGAAGTTAGGCACCGAGGGAGACCTGGATCATGGAAAAATGGACCAGCCAGATCCCAAGAGAAAGTGCAGGAAGGGTAAAGATTTATCCTTTCCTCAGACTCCCAGTGAGAATCAGCCTCCTGATGGAGATGATCTCAGTACCCATGAAGGAACTGTCCCAGAGGAGCTTGGGACTGACAAGGCAGAGCTCCTGGGGGCAGGGGGACCTTACAGGGAAGACTTGAGTCTGGAGCAGAAGGCCTGCCCCTTTCTTGAACATCTCAGACTGCAAGCTGCTGCTGAGGAAGCAGGGAATGTCAGTCGGCCCCACAGGACTTATTGGTAAGATGGGCTCCTGTTGTCTTAAAGTAGAGGCCCCAAGCCTGGTGCCACCAGGAGGTTGGTCATACCTCAGAAGTTTAGGGGTTTACTATTGACCCTGGCAGGACATCTTGGGCAAAGCAAGACTTGGGACAGGCTTGTCCCTCACTTTCACTGGCCCCACATGTCTGAAGACACCAAGGAGTTTTTTTGCTCCTGTGTCACCTGCCAAGCCAGTGGTAAGTCAGGTGGCACTATAAAGGCCCCCTTAATCCCACTACCAGTGGGTTGGGGTTCCCTTTGCGAGGGTAGGGATAAACATTGTAAGTCCCTCAAGCCCTCCAACAGCATCTGGACATAGTTTTATCTTAGTGGCGGTGGACCATGCCACTAGGTATCCAGAGGCTATTTCCCTTAGGACCAGTACAGCTCCTGTAGTGGCCAGGGCCCACCTTGGAATCTTTTCCAGAGTTGGGTTCCCTAAGAAGGTCTTGTCAGACAGAGGTACAAATGTCATGCCTAGCTACATCACTATGTGGAAAGAGTGTGGTATTAACTATAAGTTTACCACACTCTACCATCTACAGGGCAATGGGCTTGTTGAAAGGTTCAACAAGATCCTCAAAGGTATGATCGTGGCACTCCCAGAAAAGCTGATGCGAAAATGGGATGTCTTATTACCTTGCCTTCTCTTTGCCCACAGAGAGGTTCCTCAGAAGGGGGTGGCCTACAGCCCATTTGGACTTCTGTTTGGACATCCAGTTAGGGGTCCATTATGTCTAGTCAAAGAAGGATGGGAGCAACCTCCCAAGCCTCCTAAACAGGACATAGTAGATTATGTACTGGGCCTGCGTTCTCGCATGGCTGAGTGCATGAAGAAGGCCAGCAAAAACCTTGAGGCCAGCCAAGAGCTTCAGAAAGCTTGGCATGACCAAAAGGCTGTACTGACTTTACCAGCCAGGACAGAAAGTGCAGGTGTTGGAGCCTGTGGCCCCAGCAGCTTTTCAAGACAAGGGCAGTGTCCCCCACACTATACTGGAAAAGAAAGGTGAGGTCACCTACTTAGTTGACCTAGGTACTCCAAGAAGTCCCCGCAGGGTACTTCATGTGAATCGCCTGAAAACGTTTATTGACAGGGCTGACATGAGGTTGCTCATGGCCTCTGATGAGGGACAGGAGGAAGAAAGTGACCCTCTCTCTGATCTCTTCCCTCAGGACGCTGTTGATGGATCAGTTGAAGGAGTAGTCTTGGCAGACAGACTCAATGATCAACAGCAAGCTGATTGCAGACATGTTCTCAATCAGTTTCCTGGTCTCTTTCTCTGACACCCAGTCAAACCACCTGGTGTACCCATGAAGTGGACACATGTAACAGTCTGCCTCTGAAGAGCAACATTTACAGACAGCCTGACCATGTCAGAGTTTGCATCAGAAAAGAGGCCCAAAAGATGCTGGAGTTGGGGGGGTCATTGAGCCTTCATATAGCCCTTAGGCTAGCTCTGTAGCCCTTGTACCAAAACCTCATACCCAGGATGGTAAGAGAGAGATTAGGTTTTGTGTTGACTATAGGGGACTCAATGCAGTCACTAGGACTGATGCCCATCCAATTCTCAGGGCAGATGAACTGATTTATACTTTGGCCTCTGCCAAATATGTCAGTACATTTGACCTCACTGCTGGTTATTGGGAAATCAGACTCTATGAGGATGCCAAATCAAAATCAGCATTTTCAAACCCCAGTGGGCATTATCAATTTATTGTGATGCCTTTTGGTATGAAAAATGCACCTGCCACATTTCAGAGGCTGGTGAATAAACTAAGTCTTAACAGGTCTGGCAATCTATAGTGCAGCATATCTAGATGATATAGCTGTTTTTAGCTCCACCTGGGAGGATCACCTGGTCCACCTCAGAAATGTACTCGAGGTCCTACAGAAGGCAGGCCTCACTATCAAGATCGCAAATAGCCGGATAGGGCAGAGTAAAGTTGTGTACTCAGGCCACCTTGTAGTTGGAGGCCAACTTCAAACATTGGAGAGCAAAATTCAGACCATCCTGGACTGGGTTGCTCCCACTACTCAGACTGAGGTCAGAGCTTTCTTGGGCCTGAGTGAGTAGGACAAGAGGTTTGTTAAGGGCTATGGATCCATAGCGACACCCCTTAATGATCTCACCTCCAGAAGAATGCCTAAGAAAGTTCAGTGGACAGTTAGCTGTCAGAAGGCATTTGATGACCTGAAGCAAACCATGTGCTCTGCTCCAAATCTGCAATGTCCTGATTCCGGTGCTAGACGTTTGACCCTGTGTACTGGGGGGGCTCCTTACAGGACCCTGATGTACTCCCGGTAAAAGCCTTTTAGGGTCTGCCAGCAAGCTAGTGCTGCTGCCAACCACAGACATGATTCTGCCCTCCTGCTGCTGAGCTGAGCTCAAGCAGGGGAAGGTAGAACAATAGGTTTCCTGTCACAGGAGTTGTGACCCCCCCAGACAGGATTTAGTGTATTGGGCTGGGGTGGGGTCGCCTTCCAGGCCTCCGGACTGTTATGAAGGGCACACTTGATTCCCTCTTTGCATACTCCAGTTTGAGCCAGTTCAGGAACCCTTAGTTCCCGCTCTGGCGAGAAACTGGAGAAAGGACAGGGGAGTATCCTCTCCTCTGTCCAGCCCCTCCTCTGGGAGGGGCCCTGATGTTGTTCCAACCCTTTCCATAGGGTACTTAAGGGCTCCTCTGTGTGTGGGTCCTCAGATTCATCGTGGAACAAGACTCACCTCTGAAACCAAGACGACACTCTTCGACCGTCTGGACACTTGAACTTCGTTGGGCTTCGACTGGAACTGAGGCTGCATCAAGGAAGAGTCCTGCTGCTCCTGGTCTTGTTGTTCTTCAAGTCTTCTGAGTTGTCTGTATCTGTGCTTCATCCAGGTTCTCCAGAAGGCCTGTGGGCATCAAGGACATCTGAAGTAATCTCCCTTGGTGCGAAGGAGTCACTCCCTTGCATCTGTAGGCACTGCAACGAAGCTGACTGGTCTGCTGCTCCTGTCGTCCTATGGTCTTCCCGAGGCCCAGCAACAGAGGTGGTGGTTCTGCAGCTCCCTAGAGGCCTGACCTGTCTTCTCTGCAATTTTGAGGACAGTATCCCTTGTCGGAGCCGCTGGGACTGACCCCTGTGCACCGCATCTACTTGCCATTGCCAATGCTTGTTGGCTCTGCATTCCAGAGATCTTCGGGCTACAAGAAGCTCAAGCCTCCAGTACCTCATCCGTTGAAGATCAGCATCCTCATTGCATCCTCTGCACCATGGGCCTCCATCTTTGGTGAGCTGCCTGAGGCCCTCTTGCGACTCCTGTGCCTTCGGCCTGTGGGCCCTCTCAAGGGTCTAACTTTGCTGCAGTGGGCTCCCCTACTTGCTCAGGGCCTGCTCTGATTCTCCTGCTGTTGGCGAGTCCCTTGGACCTTGCTGGTCTCAACGTTTGCATCTTTTCACTTTCTACGCCAGTTGCGGCTACCAAGGCTTGTTGCTGCTCCCACCAGACACCTGGACACTGACACCTGATGTGGGCCAGCTTGTGCACGGCTCCTGGTCTTCCTCAGCATTGCCTGGTCCTCACAGCTGCATGGACAAGGTAACTGTCTTCACTCCTAAACCTCCAGACATAGGTGGGCATTGTGCTTCCGTGCCTCCTGGTCACTTCAGAGTGGCATAGTCTCTGTCCCCTCTGCTTGCAGGTTCTCCTCTTGAAGAGTCTACTCTTGGATTCCACCGGACTCCTTCACAGGCTTCTTCCAAAGGGTTACTTCGGAGTCCTCTGGGAAGGGTCCTTCTTCTTTAAAACTGCAACCGTGACTTCTCCATTGACTTCCATTGGGCACGTGACTGTGTTTCCACTCTGCACACAGCCTCCGTGGGGTTCCTGGGAACTTACCTTGGGTGGTTCCTTGTGTCCCCAGCTTCTCTGAGTCTTCTGGTCCAAGTCCCATTCTCCTTTGCAGTTTACATTCCACTTTTTTAGTATATGGGTTGGTCTCCCCCTGGAGACCAGTGTATATTTATGCTATTTACTTGATTATTTTGAAGTATTCTTGTGTGTATTATTGATATCTCCGGGTAGGAGATATGCCAATGTGTTAGTGATTGTGTTGCATAATAAATAGACTTATTTTTATAAACACTGTGTGGTTCTTTTTCATCTAATCTTTACACTCCTTCAAGATAAGCCTGAAGGCTGCTCTACTTTGAGAGCTTTCTATGGTTATCAAAGACCACTAAAATCACCATAAGGGTTGTCTGGATTAGTGCAAGGTGCATCACTCCTGAGTGTACACTATATACTAAGCCAGCCTCCTACAACCACCAACACCAGTTCTCCATTGCACTTCTCCCACCAGGGTACAAGTCCTAAAAAAAGAAGTGGGGCACTAACCAAGTTAGGCAGTATGTAAGTGACATCACAGCACGTGACATTGCACGTAACATCACAACCCACGACCTCACAGGAAGAGATATCACACAAAATGACATCAGATTTTAAGACCTCATATATGTTAAGCAGGTCTGTCATGAGTAGATTTGAGCATATTACATTATTCAACAAATTAGATCTTGCGTTGTAGTTTTGCCAAAAAAGTGTTGCAACCCCAGTGCAAGATCTAGGCCTCAGATTACACATTTATTTATTAAAACTCTGCCAGAAAGAAATTGGCAACAAGGAGAAACGTGGCAGTATATCTGTTCTGCTTAATTGCTTGCAAAGTCTGCATTTTAAAATATCTTATGGCGTTAAGGCGCCTGCTGCATAGATCTTTATGTACCCAGTAAATCTGAGGGAATAATTATAATGGTAAGATAACTCTGGAGGTTAATGCACTTGCTGGAGAGACAGGTGTTTTGTCTAGTCCCAGTTTTGTCAAAGTAGCATGGAGGGTTACCACAAAGTACATCATGTGACACACAGATGACAGATTCATAAATTGTAATCCTTCTAATATAGCACAGTGAACTATGAAGGAAATGACATGTGACTCCTAAACCTTGTAACCCTGTCTTATGTAACACATCCAGTAAATTGATTTTCAAACATATGCTGTATTGTAAATGTGCATTTGTGATGTAAGGCGCTCCGACACCAGGGATTGGGTTGAGTGGCGCTATAAAAGAAATCAGACAAAATAGTGGCATCTAAATTGTTATTTGTGTAAATATTAGGACATACCAACACATCTGACACACAACAGAAGTGTGCTCAGACAGTGTCTGAACCTAATTGTTTTTATGTTCCCTGGCGAGGTTCAACTGCTCAAAATAAACATTTCACCAAACATTAGCCTTTGAGCGACTGAATTGCGCATTGTGAAACAGTCAAATAAGGTAGGGTCGGGGCTGAGGAGGTGCAGGATGCAGACAGCAAACAACAAACTGCCTCTCCTCCTTTGTCCTGGAAGTGCAGAGTGCAGGCAGTCATGGGGGGGAGGGCGAGGTGAGAAAATTCCTGGAGGTTTGCAGCACAACAAAAGGGAAGGGCCATCGGCACGTGAAAGACTTTGACAAAAGAATTTCCCCTCTCTCTTCTGTCAGTCGCTGGGCCATTGGCACCTCAAAGCACTAGTGCTTTGAGGTGCCAATGGCCCTGCGAATGACAGAAGAGAGAGGGGAAATTCTTTTGTCCCCTTGTCCCCCCCACCCTTGTCCCCCGTGTCCCCCCACTACAAAATCTGGGGGGGATATATCCCCCGTGTCCCCCACAATTCCTACGCCCATGCTTACAGATCTGAATATGAAAAGAAAATAATGTTTAACACTCCTGTTTTAGACACATTTTCATAGCTCATTTTTTTTTTTTTTTAGCAATCGCTCGTAGTACATTTGCTGAATGTTGAACATTTGAGAAGAGCATATCAACAGGGACATCTTTTTGTAGCACTGGTTTTGCAAGCACATGTACATGTAAGTTCTGTGGGTAGAGGATTTAGACATTTTGTAGGTTTTAGCACACCATCAATATCTTCCCAAACAAATTCCCATGAATCTTTCTCTACATATGCATGATCCAAAACATTTACACATCTTCTGATTAAGTAAAATGCTCTTTTAATGTGTCCATGCACAGAATATGATGTCGGTGGAAGGTCACTTAGCGGGACTGATCTCTTGAACTCACTGTACCAAAGATCATCAAATGTGACAGTCAGAACTCGATTTCCACACATGCACAAGGTATTTTTCTACGTCTTTGAAAGTCACATTCTTCTGTCTCAGCTAATCATTTTAGAAACTTCACAGGTTCAGCAGTTAAAGCTCCAAGCTTTGTTCCAATTTTGCTCATAGTGTCATCATCCGTAAGTATATGTGCCTTGATAAGAACACTGGGCAGAATATGAAGCAAGATTTAGGGGCCGATTCCGATTCCGGCCGGAAATCTCTCCGACCGAGCCGGACCCGGAGAGAATTCCGACCGAATCGGACCCTAGCAGTCCGACCGGACGAGTACGATGCATTCGCATGCTATCGGACTCGAGTCGGTCGGACTCCCATTGAAGTCAATGGGAGCCGGTCGTATAACGCGTACGCGGGCTCCCATTGACTCAATGGGTGCGAGGCGGACAAGGGCGCCCCTACAGCGTGTACGCGTCCATGCGCATCGCGGCGTACATGCACAGGTAGGGGGACCCATGGGTCCCCCCTGTGTGCGACTCGCGTGCCTACGCGTACAGGGGTCCGACGCGGACCCCCAAAGTCCGGCTCCGACAGCTTTTTCGAGCCGGATGGCGCGAGTCGGTCGGACTGCTCCGCGGCGCGCATCGTACTTACCCGGCCGGGAAACGTCTCCATAGCGCGGTGCGAGTCGTGTCCATGCGAGTCGGTCGGAGCGTGTTGAAGCCGCGTTCGAGTCGGTCGGCGATTTCGCGGGTGCTTGCATCGTACTCGCTCGGACGGACCCGCGTACGATTCGGTCGGGAAACAGGGCTCCGAATCGGATCCGGTAAATCCGAATCCGATTCGGAGCACTACCGGCCGAGATCGGAATCGGCCCCTTAGTGTCTTTACTCGCCTGCTCCATAACAAATCCATAACTCTGACAATCCTTGACTTATGAACATTGCAACAAATCTAAGTAGCTCAATAATTACATCTGTATCATTTGACAGTAGAATGACTCGATTGGAACCATTTCTAACAGCCCACTCAACATGTGACACAGCACAAAGGTCAGGTTCCTCCAATTTGCTATTAAGTTCTTAAACAATATGGCCTGCACTTTTTGAATATATTTCTTCAGGCACCAACTCCTCAATGACAATCATTCCACTTGCAATAATTGGAAATTCAGTGTTCACTGAAGCATCAGCAATGTTTTGGCAAGTTAACATCTCCAAGTACATCTTGTTCGATGTTGATGACCAGAATTTATCAAGTTACACAGGTATAGGTGTCGAATTTTCGATGCAGGCAAGGTCAATTGTTCCACTTGTAGACATTCCTCTTGTTCAAGATAACTGTCAAAGACAATGTGCAGTTCTTGCAAGGTACACACTCACTCTGATATCTGTAAAACAGTCGGAATGACCTCTCTGAAGTGTTGCATGGATGAAATCTTGACCATTTGTGATTGTGACATAAAGTCCACCACAACAGCAATTTTCAATGAAGACACCTTTTCCAATTGAAATTCTTCAGGTGAAAGTTTTTTTTCGAGCTCTTGTACGAGTTTTTGCTTCAGTGGTTTGGTTGCACCATCTCCATCAAGTAATGTGTTTGTTGGAAGAAGATCATGTAACAGAATGTCCTTGATAAATTCACCCATTTCTTTTGCTACATCCATCTCTCTATGTGCTTGCGAAAGTTGTTTTTTTGTAGCCTGTTTTGTAGTGGCTGGTTGGACGAAACCCTTACTATGGCAATTAAAGTGTGGAAGTTTAGCTTTAGTGATTATGTCAAACAGCTTTTCCTCTTTCAATACAAATCTCTCCTGCTTCATTTCTGCGTATAGTTTCGATCCATGTTCCAGGACATCTAGTAGACATGTCTTTATATCGTTATCCACATATTGTTTGGTCACAAAGTTGTATAGTTGCACAGGTTTAGTTATTCCAAAGTGGTTTCCTTGCTGCTTCATGAAATGAAGAAGGCTGTCAAAATGTTTATTAAAACGTTCCTCTCTCTTTCCCACAAGTTTGTGGTGAGGCACAGTTTCACTATGGTCCATAAATTTGAATTTGTCATCTCTCTGAAAACACTGCAAATAGAAAGGACTTCATGATAAACTAGCTGCCATTGAGTTTCTATAGCCTCAGATATAATGAGCATACCTTGTAACAAACAAACATAAGGAGTTCTGCTCAATACTGACAGTATAGTTTTGCTTTCAAAGATTTCTGCCTCAATAAGTGCATTGTCTATGCCACATCCACTGAGATAACTTCCTGCACACCACAATGCAGCTTTTGTCATGTGAGAAATGCCCATCATTGGATAAAGATCATCAAATTCTACTGGATTGCTTGTACAAATGTCAGTTACAATACGGAAAAGACCTTTATCGCAGAAAATTGGCAGGATAGGCTGGTCTTCAAGCTGAGCACGCACATTTTGGAGATTTGTTAGAGCTGTGTATACTGCCGCGTAGTTTGTGACTGCAGATGGTATTAATGGTAAAAACCCAACCTTCTTCAGTGGGACGGTATTCTGGGAGATCAGGGCATGAATTCCAGCCCACGGAGGAACTGGCTTTTCTTCATCCTACAGTACGCACCGAATAAGCAATATGATAAATTCAGTTAAATCAGCTTTGTGGACCACAGCATCAGGTAGAAGAAGATACATGCCCTCAGCCACTTTTAAACTTTCAGGTAGACTGGGATGTGTTGGTGGCTTGTAGTGAATTTGCACATGCTATGGCTAGCAAGGCAGTTGGGTTATAAGTTTGCAGCTTTGTTTGTTTATGTTTACAGCTGACACAGCTTGTTTTCCAGCAGCTACTTCATTGGTACAGTCCTGAAAAAGCACCCTGGCAGTATCAAGTGTGCTGGATGTTCCAGACAAAGAAGAGCTGTCTTCAAAATCAAAATGATCAAAAGCAGCAATTGTAAATGCTTTCCTGGTAAAGTGACTTGGAAGTGGTGTGCTGTCGGATTCACAAGATTTTACAACAGGAGCTGCTAACAAGTTCCTGCTCCGTACTATGAAGCTCATTACGATGGCGGGAGGACCGCCACCGCCGGCCCTGCGGTGGCGATCCTCCCGCCATCAGAATGAGATTTACCCACCGCCAAATTAGGATGGCGGTGGGAATCACAAAGGTTCCGTGGCGGACGGAAAGTCCGTCCGCCATGGTTCCGCAAGGCGGTCCTTTTCCGCCCACCTTGCGGAACCCGGAACCAGGGCAACATTGCGGCGGTGCCGTGCAGGCACCGACGTAGACATTATGATATGCCCTTCAGCCTGTCTTTTTGCGGCGGATATCCTGCCGCAAAAAGACAGGCGGAGACTGGCTTTGGGGGCCCGTTGCGGGCCCCCGCTGTGAGGGTGGTGAGGGGGTGCACTGGGGGGGTACAGTTCCATGCACCAAGTGGCAGGCACCGCGCGGTGCCTGCCACGTTGTGCATGGAAATGCACAACATGGCCATTTGACATTGCGGCGGGTGCTGCAGCCTGCAGCACCCGCCGCAATGTTAAATTGCCAGATGCGACCGCCGCGGTGGCGGTCGCATCATAATTAGGGGTGAGGGACCGCCGCATGTCAGGTGGGCGGTCCCGTTACCGCTAGGATGGCGGGCGGACTCAAGTCTGCCCGCCATCCTAATGACCCCCTATGTCATTATAACTTGTTGATACACCAATCCTATTCATTGAAGTGATTAGCTCTCTACTTTTGCACTTGTCAGAGATTGCGTGGGCAGTCATCATGTGTAGCGGAGTTTTCTTTTTGCCGTGATGTAACTCATAAAACATTATTTGGAAAAGGTAGTACATTTGCACAGCATAAGCCTGTCGGTTCATGGGATTGTTTTCCACTTCTTCGCTTATATCTTCAAAGCATCATCAATGTTGTCTGCTTCTGTTCCGAACTCAAGAACTTTAGTTTGTAACTGTTTTGTTTTGCTGATATTAAACAATAATGTAAAAAATGTTAAGACAACATCAGGCATTCTTGTTGACTCCCATGATTTGCGAAGCTCTGTGGCATCACAAAAATTTGTCATTAAGTCCAAAATCTAAATCTTCCAGAATGTTTATTAAAATGGTTCCTGCTGATTTTACTGCATCCTGTGATCTTATTTTGGAAGCAAGATTTTCAGGTGTCAAATCAGCTGAGAACACCATAAGTGGCTCATTCTTTTTGTTAGACTGACAAAAAGGGATTCTGTCATTGTACATTCTCACCAGAAAAATCTTAATTTCATTATTATGGATCAATACAGTTTCATCAATGTTGACCAATATTCCTCTGATCTCACTGAGTGTGAACCCGTAGCAAGCACTCAAGAGTGGTTTTAAAACTTCATTTGCTTTTTCAAAGAGTGCAATCTTAACTAAAGGCTGGCAGTTACGTTGCTCCTGGGAGCTCATTATACATTCATATTTTCGAATGTATGTATGCACGCATGCAGTTCGGGTGGACATACAAATCTGCTGCAAATGTATTCACTTCGCGGTTTAGATCACATACTCGGCTGAGAACTTCATCTTGGAAGAAACTAGCTGCAGATAAAAAGATGTTTGCCCTTTGAGACTCACGTAATCTGCACTTTTGTCAATCCCTTTGGCCCTTGTTCTGGCTAAACCACAGATGACACATTGATTATCCTCTGCTTTCTGATCAGTTGTTGGAGGTGGAAGAGGGGTAACCGTCAATCTTCTAAATAAATGGGCATTGGGTTTGGTTGTTGTCACTTTCTCAGAAGACTTGGATTCTTGTTGTGATCCACTGGTTTCTGCTATTTAAAAACATAATCCAGGCTTTTTTCCATGGTAGCACTTGTTGTTACAATGATAAAATATTTGATCCTCGTCACCCATCAGTTTCAATCTTTTGTGAACTTCGTCTTGCCGTATTTCTGCAGCATATTGAACTCTCTTCTGTTCTGCCGCAGTTGAATTTAGCTTTTCTTTCGGATTAGTTTGGCATATGACACATTTGTCTTTGTTGAAGGAGTCCTCAGATTTTGTATTTAGCAACATTCTGTCAGGAGGTAAAGATCCTCTGCTTCCACATGCTTCGCTCATGTTTACGAATTTGAATCAATGGAAAACTTGAAAGAAAAACAATATTAAAATAAATTACCAATATGATGGCTAAAATACATTATTATATTTTGGAAAATGGTGGAAGGGTTGGTCTGAGGAGTTATTTTCTGTCACTATAAGACTATTTGACCCCCAAAACCTATGTTTTGACACAAAAATGAAGTATATATGTGTCATGGTTACTGAAATTTTACATCATCACTGCAACACATCTGCCATTTTTAAAAATGTAGTCCAGAAAAATTCAGCCTGGATTACCAATGTCTATCCAAGCTAAATTACTTCTCTAATGATACAAAACACAAATCAAAAATGAAAATCTCTGGACAACAATTTTTTAAAGAGGTATATCAAGTGGCCAGGACTATGGTGCCTTGTGCAGTGTTTCAGTGTCTGTGTGTGGTGCCTCGTGCAGTGTTTCAGTGTCTGCGCGTGGTGCCTCATGCAATGTTTCAGTGTCTGTGCGTGGTGCCTTGTGCTGTGTTACACTGCCACAGGGCAGGTTATGGTCTGTCAGTCCTGATGCAAAGAGGATGTGACATTAAACTTCCTGTCAGGGTGAATGGCTGCTGAAAATAGATGAGGAAACTGTGGTCACGTCACAGGGTGAGCAGGAGGCACACTGCGGGATGCACTGCAGCGAGGTCAGTAAGGGAATGGGAAACAAAAGACTGTTCTGCACCGGAAGTGTTCTACCACAAGCTATGTTTTGAGGGTAGTTTGGGGTCAGTTAGCATTTTTGATATCAGAGCTCTGCTTGAGGTCAGGGCAGGCAGTGAGCTTTTAGGATTGCAAGATTGTCTTCCTGGCACTTTCCCATGTATACAAACAAAATGAACAACATATGGTCCATTTACCAAAAACATGAAAGTGAAGAAAAACAGAAAGAATCAAAGAAAACGCTCCTAGTAATATGCCATGTGCTTCCACACAGGAGGCTGTGTCATCTCGAGCCCTTTGTGCCTTCCTGAACCTGGCCAGTTACTTTCAAGGCCACCGCGAGTGCACTGCTGCATTTTCCACACTCTGGTGGGACTTCAAGTCCCAGAGTGCAACGTGTGTCTTTCCGCCACAGACGTCAATCGGTCAGCTGAGAGGGAGGGGCAGGTGGTGTCCTCATCAGCGCGGCTCGCCTCGTAGTGGCGCGGGACGCTTGAGGAAAACTGCGGGCAAATCCATTGTCCCTGGACCTCCCAGCGGAGGCTGTGTCATCTCGAGCCCTTTGTGCCTTCCTGAACCTGGCCAGTTACTTTCAAGGCCACCGCGAGTGCACTGCTGCATTTTCCACACTCTGGTGGGACTTCAAGTCCCAGAGTGCAACGGGTGTCTTTCCGCCACAGAAGTCCATCGGTCAGCTGAGAGGGAGGGGGCGGTGGTGTCCTCATCAGCGCGGCTCGCCTCCCGTGGCGCGGGACACTTGAGGAAAACTGCGGGCAAATCCATTGTCCCTGGACCTCCCAGCGGAGGCTGAGTCATCTCGAGCCCTTTGTGCCTTCCTGAACCTGGCCAGTTACTTTCAAGGCCACCGCGAGTGCACTGCTGCATTTTCCACACTCTGGTGGGACTTCAAGTCCCAGAGTGCAACGTGTGTCTTCCCGCCACAGACGTCCATCGGTCAGCTGAGTGGGAGGGGCCGGTGGTGTCCTCATCAGCGCGGCTCGCCTCCCGTGGCGCGGGACGCACGCGGGCCGCGCCCGGGCAAAGCCCGGGCCAAGGGCGGGCCCGTCCTGCGCCAGGAAGAGACAGGACAGGGCCACCCCTCTGACAACTGACTCTAGGGAGTAGAACTGACTTAAGGGGCGTCCTAAGGTACTGTACTCTTTTTCTTTTTTTTTCTTTTTCTTTTTGCTCTGATGAACCCCTGGACCTACAAAAGCAAATAGTTTTGGTACTTTTCAATCCACACTGCCTAATATTGTTACGCTTTGGTTTCTATTTGTGGGATACAGTTACCAGGGTAGCTAAGGCAATCTGATGGGGAAAAGGAAACAGTTGGAAGAGTGCGGAGAGGGCGGGGAGGCAGGGGAGCGAAACCTGGCCGGGGCAATAAGGGCAAAAGGGCGAAAAGGCAATCAAATCATCGGGTAGTAACTGTGTGATGGATCGCATCGATAGTCTAATTAATGAATGCGAGGTCATTTTAGAACCTGCCTCGGAGAAACCAGTAGCTAGTAAGAAGAAAAACACATCTAAGCAATGCCCCCCTTCTAACTTGTCAATACCGGATATGTTTCTTAAACAAAACAGTACTAAGGCCCTAGTAAACTGTATTGATAACGCAATAGAGGAGGAGAGGGTATTAGATTTTAGTGCCAGTCCAGTGATACTTCCGTCAGATACTTATTACGAAGACCCCCAAGTCCTCTGTTCAAATAGATTTCAGCCATTACTAACGTTAGAAAACCCAGTTTGTGATGAGGGTGAAAGGCAGTCGCGGTCCGTGTAGGAGTGCCGGACGGTGGTGACGTGGGGCGGGGAGGGGCAGGGTGGGGGTAGCAAAGTACGGATTACGGACCAATACAGGTAAGTAAACATTTAAATCAATAAACGAATTTCGTCTAGCGCACTGCATCGCCAAATGCGATGCAGTGCGCGCAACGAAATTCGCTTCATTGATTTAAATGTTTACTTACCTGTATTGGTCCTTAATCCGTACTTTGCTACCCCCAGCCCTTCCCCTCCCCCGCCCCACGTCACCGACCGGCCGGCACTCCTACACGGACCGCGACTGGTGAAAGGCTAATGCCAGATCGGGTCTTTGTGGCCGAAACGAATCAAAGGCAGGATGTAGACACAGACTTAGACATTAGTCGACAGAATTTAACGGAATTGGTAATGTCATTAAAAACGGAAGTGAGGTCTATGAGAGGTACGATAGAGGAATTAACTCTACTGGTTAAATCGCTGGTGCTAGACTTAACCCAAAGTAGGATAGGGAATGTGAACAATAACTGCCATATAGCGCGCCAGCAAGGAGTTACTCCAGCGAGGGAAATAGGCACTTGGCCAGCATTGACACGTAGGCCTTCTCCCCAGCTAGATAATGCCAGTCGAAACTCACGACCTCAGTTGATGCCTAAAAATTTACCGAATACGTCTCAAGTAACTGCATTGGTACTAGGAGGTTGGGCGACAGGAGGGTACTTGTATTACCTACTAGAAACCCTCCTGGATTAGTGGAACAGCAGCAGAAGGACAATTAGCCTAGTTCACTTCAGCATGGTGCTGTGGTAAAGAATATACCCAACACATATCCTACTTCCAACCCTAATAGAATCTTAATGACCAACGTACCAAAATATGACGCACGAAGAGGCATAGAGAACAGGGAGTCGGTAATCAATAAGGCTATTCACTGGACAAGGCATGTTAGGGGTTGCCGATCTGTAATTAGGGATGACATAGTTTCAGCACGTAGGCTATCCTCACCTACCCATCCCTTTGATTGTATTGAACTTTTAATGAAAAGTGTAGATCTAGTAGAAAATCTTTTTACACTTGAGTTTCGCACCACATCACCAGGCCACTCAGCTATCCAATTTAGACGCTTCCTTCCGAATGATCACAGCAACTGTTTGGCAAAAGAAAGGCCTACCAGTTTGCAAGGGAGCTCCACGTTGGATAGTAATGATTGACTCAATAAGGGTTCAGCATTAAGAAAACAAGATCGTATAATCCTGAATTCTATCATAAGGAAGAACCCTGTGTGCCCGCAAGACCAGGTGACAGAATTGGCCCAATCTACTCTGCTTAATAAAGCTCCAACATTGCTAGTAAATGAAGTGTATGAGAATGGTAGTTCTGTGCACCCTAAGGTCTCATCAGTGGAAATGACACAGACTTCCATCTTAAGCTTAGCCAGCCTAGCTCAGGCAGACAGTAGTTCGATGGAGGGTCATTTGTCCCATCCCTCTATAGATGGGGCTTTGACTTGGAATACTTCAGCATATAAGAATTCTATCCTGTCATGGAACATTGCAGGGTTGAGTAAAAAGATGGTCTCTCCAGAATGGCATTCATTTATTAGAAAATATGATATCTGCCTTTTTCAAGAGACCTGGGCAGAGAATCCACTGTATTGTGAAGGGTATTTAAACTATCACATACCAGCCTGCAGGGGAGAAAAAGGGAGGCCATCTGGGGGTTTGACCATTTGGGTGCGACAAAATCTTCAGTTAACTATAAAGGAAATCCAAATCCAAAGTAAAGACATCCAGGCAGTTAGGCTGATTTTAAGCGCAGGTCAAATAATAGATACTATAACATCTATGTGCGGGGCACAAGAGGCAAGAAATCGGGAGTCCTGGATGTTCTAGATGCTCACCTAGATTCTTACCAGGAAATTACTAAAGCTATTATTGCTGGGGACTTTAATATGACATTCGAGCCTCTAGTCCAGGAGGGAGGTAACCACCTAGATGATGCAGATATTTTCTGGGGCATCCCGAAGCTGGAACTGGATCCTATAAGAAAGTGGACTGATGTGGTCATTCAAATCAATACTATCTGTATGGAAAGGGGTTTGAGGGCGGTCAATGGGCGCACGCACCCGATAGGTTTGGGGCCAAGACTTTTAATAATGGATTTAGCTCCAGTAGAATTGACTATGTATTGTTGAGTTTGGATCTATGGCATCTTTTAAATGATATGGTAGTTATTGATAGGGAGGAAAGTGACCATAACCCAGTGTGCATAACTACTCACCCGTGGGGGCCTAAGACACAAATAGGATCTAGTGATAGTAGTGTGGCGAATGAAGTTAGTTGTTCAAACGATATGCAACGTCTTAAATGGGCTCAAATTATTGAAACACCAGAATTACTAGATTGCATAAAGAAGGGAGTGGATAGTGCTACCACCGAACTTGAAAGGAAGGTGAAAAGTTCTAATGGACTAGACGAAATAACAAGTACTCATAACCTTTTTTTTGCTGATTTGCGCACCTATTTCTTTAAGCAGGGGGGACAAAAAAAGGTCTTTAGACAGAAAGGTGAGCGCTGGTTCAACCCAGAGTGCAGAGAAGCTCGGCTTGCGTTAGCGGAAGCAATTAAGGTAGGAGACCCTATAGTAGTACGTAAGGCAAGAAGTGTTTATAAAGGAACTCAGGCTTCAGCGAAGAGAAGTTGGGATGACAAAAGATGGCTTGAGCTAAAGGTGGCCTGCGCCTCAAAAAATTCTAAGGTATTTTGGAATGTTTACAAATGGGGGAGGGGAGGGGAGGCTCAGCAGCCCCTGAATCATGTTTCCCAAAAGGACTGGGTGTCCCACTTTAGACCCCAGTATGCCTCAGAAATAGTCTACGATGAAGGTGGCTTCACCACTACACCATATCAAGGCCCAGTCTTTTGTGAGGAAGAGGTCGACATTGCACTTAGGGCAATCTCAGTTGGAAAAGCACCAGGGCCAGATGGCATACCGGGGGACGTTTTCCTTTATGATAGAGACAAGTGGAATCGTTACATCCTCTTGTTGACAAATGCTATCGCTCAGGGGCGCCAATACCAGAATCCTGGAGAGGAGCAATAATTATACCAGTCTATAAGAAAGGGGATAAGTCATGCCCTCGGGAATTACAGGCCAATCAGTCTGATTGACTGTATGCAAAAGGTTACGGGGAGATTGGTATTGAATAAAGTACAGACCTGGATCGATGAGTTCAATGTTTTATCTCACCTTCAAGCAGGGTTTAGGGCATTAACCAGCACCATTGATCAGGTGTTTAGGTTTGTTTTGCTTTACTGGAAAACTGTTACTTTGGGCAAGGGTAGATTATACGCCGCATTTGTTGATCTCAAGTCGGCATTCGATCTAGTTCCCCGAGCAAAACTCTGGAAGGTGCTACATGAGTTAGGGATGCCACATGAGCTTTTGTCACTTATTATTAGGCTGCATGATGAGAATAGTGCCAGGATAAGATGGGGGAATCAAGACGAAGTGACTGAGTCGTTCCCTGTGGAAAGAGGGGTGAGACAAGGATGTGTGATGGCCCCGACACTATTCTCATTATATATTAATGGAATAGTGAGTAGTATGAGCTCTACCCCTAGGGATGCCCCAAGTCTACCTGGAGTAAAAATCCCCATACTGTTGTTTGCGGACGACACTTTAATTATCTCCAAGACCCCTAGCGGACTGCGAAAGGCCCTCAAAATATTTGAGGAGTTCTGCTCATTGCGTGGGTTAGAGGTTAATGTGTCGAAAACAAGATTGATGGCATTTAATACACAAAAGGTACTGAAGGGCGGAATTGTTATGAATAATAGACCGCTAGAATATGTAAAAGAGTTCACTTATTTGGGGGTCAACTTCCAAAATAATCTGAAATGGAATCATCAGATAGAATTGGCATCCCTTAAGCATAGACAACTTGCGGGGGCGGTTCAACTCGAATACAATACCTCATATACAAAACCCATAAGTCCTGCCTTGGAGATTTATAACACAAAAGTTATTAGCTCAGCCCTTTATGGATCGGAGCTGTGGGGCTGTGAAAATCTGGTGGTGCTTACATCCTCTGAAAATAGATTCTTGAGGAATATTATTAGACTACCCCAAAGCACCCCAATGTGCCCATTATTGCTAGATTTGGGGAGAAAACTGATTGCAGCCCTAGCGAAATTGCGTCCTTTATTGTATTGGCGTAGAGTATGGAGTGTACCCGAACTTGCAGGTTATGCAGCAGGGTTTCTAGATATAATTAGAGCCGACACCTTTCACTCTATAAAGTGGCTACGGACAGTTGGAGATATTTTATTTAATATTGGCATGATCCAGTTGTGGAATGATCCGGAAAATTCTGCCTTCCCTTCAAAACAATGTATGAAGTAGTTGTATTGGGAATGGGTTTATCTCAATGTTTTTAGATCTAGTGATTCTTCCACTCTGACTGGTTCTTTTTTGGAATTCAAAGCCACCCCGAGGATGGAGTCTTATTGGGACCTCATTACAAAGCCATTGGACCGGAAATTGTATTTCCAGTTTAGGGTAGGCTCCCTGCCTTTGAGAGCTTTTACTGCGGGATGGAAAGTATCTAGTGATAAAACTTGTCCTTTTTGCAAAGATAGTGTTGAGTCTTTGACACATTTACTATTTGTTTGTGTTGGATACAAAATACCACGTCGTGTTTGGTTACGGCCAATTTGTAAGCTCATAGGCACAAGAAGGGCGCAGGAGGCTGAAAGAATACTGCGCTCGGATACAACAGCACCTGTTGTCATAGCAATGGCGAAATATCTAGGGTGGTCGTGGGCTTTAAGATCAAATTACCTACAACATGTATAAGAGAGCTATACCAAGAGCTGCCCCGCAAGTTTTGTAATCATAAATACTCTTGAAGGGAAGGTCCTTCTAATGTATTATAAAATGTACATGTTACATGTTTTAAAGTTGGTTTTAACATATTGTTTTTTATAACATTGTATATATTTTAAAAATAATCTTTTTAGGTTATGTATTTTTATGATGGATGGTCCCTATACGCTTTTATGACTTAATTTGTCGAATAAAGCTATTTGAAACGAAACGATGCCATGTGCTTCTGGGGCACTTACCTGTGAAGACGATCAGTACCATGAAAGCAGCGATCATACCACAGTATACACCAACCCGGAAGGTAGTCCAGACCGGCACCGACTGAGGGCAAAAAGAAAGAAGTGGGAGCAATGAACTCTCTCTCTTGGCCTGTGACACTGCACATTAAAGTCAACATTTTTTTAAAGAAATGTCTATTGTTGGATTCCTAAATCAGCATGAAAACTCTGGGGTACTGATAGCTCCCCTGAAGTGTTCTTCTGGACTTGATGCAAAACTCCTGAGTCAAAAAATGCCCTGGGATGTCACTACCCTCTTTCAGATGTCTGTTCAAAAACTCAGACTTGGGTGTCTCTGTGTCTTCACAAGATTCTCTTTGCACTCTACAGCTATCTCTTGCTGCCCAAACTCTGCATTCTACCCAACTCGCCTGTCTCCTTCCAGTCTACAACATCCTTTAGCAACAATCTGTAACATCTCCAGTCTCTTTCTGGGTAGTGGTTCCAAGGAGTAAAATGGCAAGCACCTGGTCCAAGTTGATATCATGGTAGTTGATGCCAAGTAGGTAAGTGTGCCGGTTGTAGAAGCAACAGGTCACTACTGTAGTACTCAGGTAGTATACACCCTAATCCACTCAACTCTGTGAAGAGTTGTTCTATGGCTCCTAAATGGTTTCCTTGATTACTGGGGCCCCATGAAGTTTCCCCAACCAGGAGAGGTTTAGTGTAGAGGATCACTTTGTGGTGGGATCAGAAGCTTTATTTCCTTTTTGTTATTTGCTTCTATTCTTGGTCTTCTCCATTGCTCAGGAACCTTTAGGTGTAGTTTTGGTGTCAGAATAAAGCAAAGACTAAGGGGCTTATTACGATGTCGTCACGGAAACAGGACCGACCGACTTCCGGGTGGTGGTCCTGATCGCCTAATTACGATGCGACCGCACATGGTGCGGTCGCATACTTACATTTCCCTATGGGAGCTTGTGTTATTGAAGTAAACCAGCCGTAACACAAGCTCCCATAGAGAAATGGGAGATTGTGTTAATCCTTGCACCCTGTGGCAGGCACCTTAAGGTGCCTGCCACAATGTGCATGAATCAACAAGGGGGCCACCGGAGGCCGCAAACAGAAGGGGGCCCTGATAGAGGCCCCCAAACATGCTTTCCGACAGGCTTTCCATGTCGGAAAGCACAGCATGGAAAGCCTGTCGGAAACCATGCATTGTAATCCAGACGGCGTAAAATGCCGTCCTTATGGATTACTGGCCAGCTTCCGACTGGCCGACGGGGTCCTTGAACCCGCCAGAATCCAGCCGGAATGACCGGCCGGTTTCAATTCCGACCGGCTGTATTATAATCAGCCAGGCGGAATTGAAACCGATAATCTCGGTTGGAAAGCCTCCGGCCTAAGGTCGGAGGCTTTCCGACCAAGATCGTAATTGGCCCCTAAGACCAGGCAGAGTAACAGTACTAATCTCCTCCCCTCCAAGCACTTCTCTCAACCCCCTTTGCGCTTTTGCCTCCTCAACTACAACAGCTTTGAGCCCCCTACTCCCAGAAACCCACGTCCCACTGTTCTCCCAGGTTCCCCTTCCCTTACTAATTTAAATCTTGAAATGTAAGACTACTTCCAATAATAGTTACAAATTCAAACCAGGGGAATAATCAGCTAAGCCTATCCCTAAACGGAATATATCCACTAAGAAAAGCAGAACACAAGTGATGCATTTCACCAAGATGCCAGCTTCATTGACAAGGTAATTTACACCAAACCACAAGGGTAAATACAGGGGCAAATGTTTTTGCGCCCTCTTTTTCACTAATGCCCACCAAGAGTAAAATGCAAATTTGATTTTGCTGAGGCACTCTCATCAATTGTTATCATATATAAAACTAACTTCTTTCTTTGGGACATCAAGGGCTAAAACAGCGAAATGTGATTTTTCCCTTGGCTCAGAAAATGTCATCAAAAGCTGGTTTAACGAATGCGGGTACTCATGTTTTAGCATTAGGCCAAATACGGAAGAGTTGGTGAAGTAATGGGCAGCTGCCAAATATCCAGTGGAAGAGGTTTTTTCTTACCACACATTCCAAGCCTGATGAACACACTCCACAAAAGCAATGGAAATACTCTCACAAGTATGTGTTCTGTCTGTGAAATACTCTCACAAGTATGTGTTCTGTGAAATACTCTCACAAGTGTGTGTTCTGAGAAATACTCTCACAAGTGTGTGTTCTGAGAAATACTCTCACAAGTGTGTGTTCTGAGAAATACCATCACAAGTGTGTGTTCTGAGAAATACTCTCGCAAGTGTGTGTTTTTGAGAAATACTCTCACAAGTGTGTGTTCTGAGAAATGCTCTCGCAAGTGTGTTCTGAAAAATACTCTCACAAGTGTGTGTTCTGAAAAATACTCTCACAAGTGTGTGTTCTGTGTCTCTTTAATTTGATGTACTTTCATCAGCACGCACAACTTGAGTAATCTAAGTTTGCTTATTAAAGGAAGAAAACAATAAACGCCTTCAAACAGCGATTTTATTTGTATAAAACGTAAATTTCTATAATGAAGATTTTTTTTCTCTGAACCATTATTTGATAAATATCTGTTTTATACATTCAGCTCCAAGTGAAGTGGCCGAAGCCTGATCAGTGAACTTTAGCAGAAGTTCAGGCTAGTGCCTATAGAAAGGTTGAGATCATTCCTATTTAAAGTCCAATTTCTCTACACCCTTAAAGTTTTGGGCTTAAATTGGTGATTTGCTGAAATCTTTAATGGATAAAGAGGCTGCATCTTATTTCACTCGCTTCACAAAGGTTTTTGTGAAAATGATTGTCACACATTGACACGAGTGGGAGTATTAGTGAACCCCATATAAATTGGGCATTTATTCTAAATTTGGGCATAAACCAGTGGGGGTCAGTATCCATCTTTTTAATCTTAACTTTTGCCACTGAGGCATAATATTTTTAGGTTGAGATACTGGGGCCAGATTTTAGGCAAAAAATGTACATCTGCACAGCACAAGTTTATGACTTTGCACAGGTGCAGAATTGCAAGGTTTGGGAATTCACAAAATGTTCTATAAGTAGCCCTGGACGCAGCGCTAGTAATGGGGCCTGGTTTAGAGTTTGACAGATGTGATACTCTGCCACAGATGTGAGAGATGTCCCATCTGCCATTTTACAAGTACCATAGGATATAATGCCCTTGTAATATGGTGGATGGGATATCCATCACGATAAGGCAAGATTGGCAAGATGAGTACCTCCAGTGGGAAAGAACTGCTACCTTGTAACGTCTTCAGTTGTAGTATTGCTACCTCCGTAGTTTTGCTCACCATGGGGTCGTATTATAGAAGTGCCCTGGGGGCGCAAGAGGCTTTTGCGCCCACTTTGCACGCCCCTGGGGCACTTTGGTATTACAGAAGGGGTCGCAGATGCTTGTGCGTCCCATTCTGTAATACCGATAGCGCTGGCGCACATAAAGCGCCAGCGCTATCTTCATAGGGCGTTCCCTCATTTATTTGCAGAGTTTTATATAGCGCTGGCTAGACCCGGAGGTATCAGAGCGCTTTACATGAGGATTAGCGAGTTACAAAGATTACATCATGAGTTTCTGGAACATAGCATAAAATGGACACACATCCTATGGGGAATAGAAGGTAGAGGGGGAAAAGTAAAAAAGGGGTTGAAATGCCGATCGGGTCAAGCAGACCGGCAAGGGGGAAAGAACTTCAGGGGAACCAAAAAGTCAAAGAGAGTCAAACAAACCAGCAGGGGACCAGCGATCACCACATCCAGTGTCGCGGTGGCTGTACAAGATGAGAGGGGTGGAAGAGACAAAGGGGGGGTAGACTAGAGGTAAAGGACAGTCAGGCGATGCAGGGAGCAGTCCAGCGGAAGAGAATCGGTAGAACCGCTAAGAAGACCCGGGTCATCATCTTACTACGCCATCGGCAGATCATCGGAGAATTCGTCAGAAAGGTGGGGGAGGAAGGAGACACAGCGGAGAGACGAGGAAACTATGCCCAATGTCTGGCTGGGTAGGTGACGGCCGAGGAGGTGATCTACAGCCAATCTCCGCTATAGCTGACTAGGCAGCTCCACCGGGCATTGGCCATGTTACTAGGGCTCCGTGGTCGGTAAAGAAAAATTCACAGTTCTTCAGAGGTTTCGAGATCAAACGCGGGAGTAGGAGAGTCGAGGTACCGCAGTTAATAAGGACCCCAGGTGAGTAAAAAGGTCAAAGGAGGGGGTAGATTCAAGGGGATTAGGGCCAAAAAGGCAATCCCTAACCAGGGAGCTCCCAGCCGGGCTCCTCACCTGGTCTCCTCACCTTGTCTTTTGACCCCGGGAGCGTGAACACCAGAGGGGTCACCCCTCCTCCATCGTATGGCGCAGACAATTGCAGATGCCGATGAGTTTGTCGTGACCATGCGATGGGCCAAGGCCTCGGCCGAGACGCCATGTCGCTCACCCTGGAGGCCGCTGTGGACCAGTAGGAATCCCCGGTCCACGGGCGAACTTCTCACAAGTCCCCTCCCTTGGTCCGCTCACCCACCGATCCACGCTCAGGGAAGGGCCAGAAGCCAGGTGCTGGTCACGGTTTAGATGTAGGGGGGCCCTTGCTACTTAGTGGCTGGCCAACTGCTCTTCTGTTTGGGTGTTTTTCTGGATAATACTGAAGTTTCCTGTTCCCTGGGCGTCCGACCCCCTCCTATTACACCCCACAGGTGTAACTTGCTATGATTCCAATGGAGGACCCCTGTTTTTCTCCAGTTGTTGCTTCTGAACTAGTGTTTCCCGTCCCACTGGGGGTTGAAATGCTGTACTTGTGGTGTTCCTAAATGTGAACAGAGGCCCCTCTACTCCACCATCGTCACTGCCGGCTGCTTGGGCATCTAACCCCGTGGTGCAGACTGCTCACCACCTCAGTCGGCCTCCGCTCCACTAGTTGCCATCCGAACTCTCTCTATAGGGGGGGGGCTCAAGTCCAAGTCAGGCGAATCCTCTGTTGCTCTGGACCATCTGGCTCCCTATCAGGTGTTCGTGGTCTAAGGGGATACCTCCTTTTAGTGTCTGTGGTTTTTAGAAGACCCTCTCCACTGGATATCTCGTTGCTCAAAACTCACTGGGAAAAGCTGCCATCTTAAGGTCAGGCATCTTCAGCCTGCTTTACTGGAGCTATGGCTAAGCTCCAAGGTCCGGTTGCTCAGGTGTACCTGCTGTCGCTAGTAAGGTTGGGCCTCTCCGCTCGAACCACGCCCTGCAGGCCGTCTCAACAGGTCTGCTGGTCGCGGTCGGGTCCACTCGTCCGGCCGTCATTTCCCGTCAGCCCACCGCTCGTCACCTTGCCGCCGGGTGCGTTCGGGTAGAAATTAACCTCAGGGTCCGAGAGCGTCACCGCTACTCAAATAGCAGAGGGGCGCCGCTACAGTCTCTCTCCATCCACAAGGCTCCGTGTCACAAAGCTCCCAAGGGCTGCAGTGAGATATCGCTGGAGGCGGCGCAGGAGAAGGCTCCCAGGCGGTGTATGCTGTGTAAACCCCGCAATCAAGGGGGTGTTTGTTGTGCAATGGAGCAGCCATTTGCATGGGGCGTGGCCCCATGCAAATGAGGGAATCCCTTTGCCTCTGTGCCGTATTACAGAAGCGGGCGCAGAGGCAAAGAAGCTCTCAGGAGGCACACTGAGAGTGCGCGACCTAAAAGGTGGTGCACTCTCAATGCGCCCCCTGATGGCAGCCCTCTGGAGGGGTTGAAAGGGCCGCCCATGGATCCCCCAGAGACCCCCTTGCAGGCAGGTGCAGCCGCTCACTTCACCCACCTGCAAGGGGATCTCTATCACCCCTTAAAAGTGCAGATGGGTTGCCGCCTGCACTGTGAAAACACGGAGCGGCTTCAGAGCAGCCGCTCTGTTTTTAACAGGAATGCGCTGCCCTGGGGGCAGCACATTCACCATAATGCGGCGCATTTTCATTGTTTACGCTGTTTGCATAATACAGGCCCATGTGCGTCTTTGCACATTCGTTGTTTCTCTCCCTTCCTGGCTTGTGTGATATAGGTTCCATTATCCTGTCCTGTAATGCTTATTCGTGGCCCTAAGGTCTGCTTCACTAAAGTCCCAACTGCTACTGTTTCTTAATGATCTGAGAGGGATATTCTGGTACCTTTTGAGTCCATTATTTGAGACCATCAGATAACACCAAACAATATATAGGCCAGTCGGGCAATGAGTGTCCTCCTGCTCTGAGGTGGACAAACAGGGGCTGATACACTGCTCCATGCCATGGACAACGCAGGTGATGGTTCTCCTTGGGGACAACACTCTCTTGCCACTGACACTTCCTCAATGTCTTCCTTATTTCCGTCTGCAACTTATGGGCTTCCTCCAAGGCTCTGAGGACAATGTGATATACTCCTTCTTGGACTACTTGTTTAGCTTGAGTCCCCTTTATTTGCACATGCTCCTCGGCCATGCTAATGCTGTCAACGTTACCAAGATCCACCTCCATGTCCCCAAAAATTAAGGTGCAAAAAATTGATGGCAAGAATGACTAAATTAAGACCAAAAGCCAATTAAAAATTTGAAAACTGCAATTATTGTTATCAATTTAAAAATTGATTTTTAATTTCAGTGTTAATCACAGCATGGTACTGCAAATCCCAAGTCCTGGATCCCACCACTGAACACTATTGTAAGAAACTGGATTATTATTTGGGGTGGATGAATACCCACTTCAAGGAATAATCAATACCCTCGTCAGGGTAAATCCTCAAAGGCACTATATAAAAGTGATCTAAACCTCCTGGCAGCTGTGGTACAGAGCAGAAGGCCTTAACTTAGGGCACAGTATTTATACAGTATGAAGTAAAAATGCAAAACAATAAAAATCCTGAATAAGAAAACTAGAGTACCATTTAATCCCCAAAATGACAAAAATCCAGTGTAAGGGGAAATGGAGATATGGCTGTTCAAAGTTTTAAGTAGAAATAGAGCCAAGAAGAATAAATTGTCAATGATAGTCCTTGGCCACTGTAGAGTAGAACCTACAGTAGGAGCTGGTTGTGATGGATTGCGGGCAGAGCCGGATTGGCCGTCACGGGCACCGGACATTTTCCCGGTGGACCAGAAGGGTGGGGGCCGAGTTTGGAACGTTGGGGGCCATTTTTGTTACTGGGGGCCGGTTTTGCAGCCCCCTGTAACAAAAGCACAGCAGCAGTGTTTTCCACCAGGACCTCTCGCCCCCGCAGGACGGTCTGATGTAATTGCCAGGGCTGGTTTGCGTTCCCAGTGCCGCCCTGATTGTGAGTTGGATACACCAACCAGGTTAATCCAGGTCGAAGATTTTCCCTCTAACATAGGGACTCATTACAATAATGGGCGGTTTGACTGCCGCCCGCTATCACGTTGGTCAGAAGACCGACCGACGAGCAGGCGTCGGTCCGACCGCCCAATTAGGATTAGACCGCCGTGATGGCAGTCGGAAAAGTGCTATTCTACATTGCGGCTTATGCTGCAGTCCAGGAAAATGGGCGCAGCACAAGCTGCAGTGTGAAAGAGCACTTTGTGCTCATCCTGCACCGTGTGCCAGGCACTCTGTGGTGCATGAATGTGCATGAGAGCACTACATCAGATCGCTCCTGGACCAAAGAAAAGCAATGCCCTGATCCTCCTTGACCTCTCAGCAACGTTCGACACAGTATTACGACACACTCTGATCACATTGGAATCCAGTGAGATGCCCTCAAATGGAGCGCCTCCTTCCTCACTGGACGAACCCAAAGAATCCTACTTCCCCCTTTCAACTCGAAACCCAAGTACACCATTGGCAGCATCCCACAAGGTTCGTCCCTCAGCCCCACTCTGTTCAACACCTACATGACTCCCTTGGCCAAAGTCATCAGATCACATGGACTGAATTTCATTTCCTCCGCCGATGATAGCCAGCTCATCCTTTCGCTATCAAAAGACCCCTACCACACTGACCAAATTCCACAGGTGCATGATGAGCATCACCGACTGGATGAGAGACAACTGCCTCAAACTCAACACAGACAAGATAGAAGTGATGATCTTTGGGAACAACACCTCCCCGTGGAATGACGCCTGGTGGCCTCCCGAACTCAGACCCTCACCTACTCTAACTGACACTCCCGCAACCTGGGCCTCCTCCTGAACAGCAAGCTCACCATGAAAAGACAAATCAATGCTTTCTCATCTGCCTGCCTCCTCACCCTTTGCATGCTCTGCAAGATCTTCAAGTGGCTCCCCATTGACACCAGACGGACCGTCACCCAAGTCCTTAAACCAGCAGACTGGACTGTAGCAATGCACTCTACGTAGGAATCACCTCACACATCCTCAAGAGACTACAAACCATACAGAACTCAGTCGGCAGACTCATCCTGGACCTCCCCAAGTGGACCCACATCACCCCCACCTCAGGATACTCCACTGGCTCACCATTCAGAAGAGATGTCAGTTCAAGATGTTGACCCACAGCTTTAAAGCCCTTCACAACCAGGGACCAGCATACATCAACCCTGGCCTGAAATTCCACCTTCCCTCAAGACACCTGCACTCCGCCTCCCTCTGCCTCGCCCACACTCCCAGGATGCGCCGTAGCAACAGTGGAGGGCTCTCCTTTTCGTAAATCACTGCAAAGTCCTGGAATGAGCTACCACTTCGCCTCCAAACCTCATCCTCTCTACTGGAATTAAGAAAAGGACTCAAGACTTGGCTGTTCAACTGAGCCTCCCTGCAGCAGTGTTCTCACCACCTGGATACCCTCGCGGGTGATTAGACGCGCTTTACAAATCCATATTGATTGATTGAGGGAAGTTTGCCATCTGGGGGGCTTATTTACAAGCCCCTTGTGCCACCAGTACGTCACTTTTCCCATGTTAAAAATGATGCAAAAGTGGCGCAAGGGGCTTGTAAATAAGCCCCTGGGTGTTTTGGCTTCAGAGAGTGGAGGATTGGTCGAGGAGCATCAGAATCTCTGCCTCACCCATTCCTTTCACCGTAATCATCCTGACAGTTGGGCTGGTTGATGCATTCTGAAGCATCATTATTATCAAGTTTTCTCTGCAATGTTTACTTGGACACCCTTTCAGGGCTGGGTCTCTCTCTCTCTCTCTCTCTCTCTCTCTCTCTCTCTCTCTCTATCATAGTATATTATGAAATGTATGCACATTTTACTATTTGAATCTCCCTGTTGCTTCAACTCCCCTCTGATTTCTGGATGTATACCTTTGTCTGACGGGCAGCTGCAGTTTTAGGTTGGGAGCTGTGCCATCAGCCCATGATAGTATCACATGGAGATCTCAGCATTGAAAGCGCACACATTCAAAAACATTTAGAAATTCAGAAACACCCATGTAAGTTGTCCTCTCCTACTCATTGCAAGTAGCCTCACACTGCCTAGATCTTTCTTAAATTATTAACTTTTTTGCAATTTAAGTACTCTTTAGTACTCTTTTGGACGATGCCTGGTGTTTTGACTAACATACACCAACAGAGTAGCTCATTCTCCTACAAAAAGACATGTTGATCACAAAATATTCTCTCTATCGATGCACGACATTTATGAATTTAACAGACAGGGTAGTAATATTGAAGAGTGGGATGTTGTTTTAGAAAATAAAAGTAAGCAATGCCCTCCTCACCATGGGAGTTACCTCTCATAGCGAAGGGGGCATTTTGCAGTTTTCACTGCCCTTTACAGCCAGGGTTGTCCTGGTGGAGACAGGCAGTGAAAACTGACCTCTACGTCTGCCCTCTAAATTAGGCGGACGGACATTAAGGTCAACCTCCGACGGCCCTTACTCCGTCGGGCCATTAAAAATGTTTAACCATGGTGGAGATGGTGTAGTCTCTACCATGGTTACACCAGAGGTCTGCCCGCATTTAAATCGGGCAGGCAGAACATTATGTTGGCGAAAGGGTACTCCGTCACGATGGAGTACCCTTTCTGCCAACATATAAATCGGGCCCTAAGAGACAAATACTTCAAGTAACCGATTATGGTGTTATCTTAATTTAGCTTTAACCTGTTTGATTGCTGGTACTGGCCATTTTGAAAGCTATGCCAGAGTTACTAGAATATGTATTTTCCATTCCCTGTTTAGCAAAAATTGCATTTCACCCAGCCGCTGAAGGTAAGAGCGGTGGGGCCGGCTTGGGGGGGGGGGGGTGATTCCGATAGACGACCACAAGGGAAAATTAAATAAATAATTAATTTTCCCTCGTGGTCATCTCTCGAAAACCCCCTCTGCCCCCCCGCCGGCCCCACTGACCCACCGCTCTTACCTGCAGCAGCCGCGGCTGATTTCACCAAGCATTTCAATAGCAAACTATTTAGAATTCCCATTGTCTTTAGCTTCTCTCCAGGTGATTCTGCAAAAACAATGAGGCTTTAAAAAACCATACCTATATTTATGCAGACACTGAGTCCCTTGTTCTGTTGTCCAAACATGCCTTTAGTCAGTACAGCGGGCAGTATATGAATGATGACTCCACTGAATGAATGATGAATCCACTGTGATTTGCAGATCTCTGATGCTTGTTTCCATTCCTGGTACCCAGCACATACGAAGATGCTAATTTGAAGGGTTGTCCAACCTTGGTCCACAAGGACTGGGCAATGCTGGATTTTCAAGATATGCATATGAATATACATGCAATGAATCTAGATTGGAATCATCTCCATAGCGTTTATCATGAGAATCTGGCATGCACCCAGCTCTCGTGATCCTATGATGGACAACTGCGATTTGCCATTCTCCTTTAAGCCCCATATTCATTGCTAATCAGTGATGAGCCACACCATGCAGAATTCCTCGTGGGTCTAAACATAATGACAAACAACCATAGGAGGCTAACATTCTCAGTTCATTATAAATGAACCCACCTGGGCTGCTCCAAGCGGTGGGACCCTGAGTCTTTTCATGGCTTTCTGTCTGTCTCCTCCTTCCAGCTGAGTGGTGACTAGGGACTTCACACAGAGAGAAACAGAGCGTTAATGGTTTGCACTCATTTTATAACAAAGACATTTGGGCCCTTATTTATGAGGGCCTGTGCCGCTGTTGCAATACTTTTTTGAGACGCTGCTGCGGCATAAACAATGCGCCACACTGCACCATATTTACAAAGTGATGCACCTAGGCAGATGCGTCACTTTGTAAAGCCCTGCGCTACGTTATACCTGCGTCAGGTATAATGTATGCAGGGTGGGCATTCCCACATAAAAAAGCCTCGTAGGAGTGGCGCAGTGAAATCTATGAGATTTCACTGTGCTACTCCTAAAACTTGACTCCGTCACAATCCTTACGCCTGCTGCCGCGGGGCCTTTTACATGCTCGCTCATGTGTAAGGACATATTGCTGGGGTTGTGTCCGTTTACTGACACACTCCAGCAATGCGTCATTACTGCACCACCAGATACAACAGGATTCCTGACGTATCTGTGCAATCCTTGCGACATGGAGTGCCATAGTGTAAATACGGGGAAACAGCCATAGCATTGCATGCGTTACATCGCATGCTTTTACAACGTGGTCGTTACAACGACCGCATTGTTACAACGCAAGCCATTACATCGCAAGTCGCTTCAACAACTTGCTGTAGGGGGCGCACTGGTGTTGGATTTACAATCCAACTTCTTACCTGCTGTTGCGCAAACTGGAGTAGGAATAATAAATTATACTATTCCTAAGTCCAGCGCGCCCCCTACAGCAAGTCGTTGAAACGACTTGCGATGTAATGGCTCACGTTGTAACAACGCGGTCGTTGTAATGACCGCGTTGTAAAAGCATGCGATGTAACGCATGCGAAGTAACAGCATATATTCGTAAATACGGCGCATCCATGGTGTCGCAAGGATTCCGCTATGAAAGTGTCACATCACGGTTTTTCCCCTGCGATGCGACACTTTTCATAAATGAGGCCCTTAAAGTGTTGGGTAAGACACTATCTACGTTTGATGGATCTATAGCAGCACACAGTAAAACTGTAATCTTTTGTTTATGTCTTTAAGGCCCAAGAATCAAGAATTGTTAGCACAACTTATATCTGCAAAACACGCTGTATGAGGTTGGTTGTTTCCACAAATTTCTGTTTTTAACTGTAAAATGCATTCTCTATTGAGAATTAGATGGAACGGATGAGTTTGGTTTTTGTTGAATATTTTTTGTTGTACATAGATGATGTTCATCCAGTTGCTACAATAGGTTGCCATGGCAATACCATCTGACAGCGTATGAAGACAGAAAAGTGCAATAGGATTGTCCATCAGTTGAAAAGTTTGTGTAGTCACGTGCTTGTGAGGCACTTTGTGCTCATGACAGGTAATGCCCCCGCATACAGGTAGCCGTGGAAAAAGTGAAAAGAGGCCTTACATTGAAACCACTTTTGCCAATCCTCACTGCACATGGCTTTTGGCCACAAGTAGTAGCAGTGAATGCAGGTCCTGAACTGCATCCAGACCATGCTTCCAACTTCCAGTGCCGCCACGCTTCCACTGCATGCGCTCCAGCCAAGTGCGACAGGGATTGGCAACAGGGCATGGCCGGCTTGTTACCAGGAACTTTCACCCTACCCCATGGGTGGTCAGCCCTCTCTGCACGTCAGGGATTGACACAGGGCATGGCCGGCTTGTGGCCAGGAACTTTCACACAACTCACTGTCTGGCACTGTCTCTGTGCACGTCAGGGGATGGTAGGAGGGCTTGGCTTGTGTCTAGGCTCTGTGCCCACACCAGAAGGTGGACATCTCCCTCCCCTGCTCACAACTTAGGATTGTCGTAGGGCCTGACCTGTGCCTAGGCCCCAAATCCAAACCCTTTGGGCAGTCAGTCCCCACTGCACGTGGCCCTCTGAACTAGCTGTGCACACATCTGTGCTTCGTTGGGTGAGTGATAAAAAGTTGTGTCTAGGAAGTACCGTTTGATGCTTGTGTGTACTGTCGGCATGAGCTTTTGGGACCAAGTTATTGCTCTATGGAAGGGATGTTAATATTTCTTTCTAATGTGTTATGTTGTAAATTACTGTGTGAAATGTTATTTTTTCTAAGTGCTGTTGTGAGCACGGTGGCACACAATTACATGGCACATTTGTGCTGCACTGAGTTGTGTCTAGCTGAGTGGCATTACAAAACCACTGCCCCCTCCCTTCTAAATACGGTAAGTGGGTCATCATCACACCCTCATGCCATCCTTGGTCTCCTTCTATCTCCTTCATGAGGTCTTTCAGAGTCGAGCTGTCCCAGAGGTTATACAGACTTTAGGCTACACTACCAAGCCAAAGTACAGGCATAGACCTTGTCAGCAGAACTATCTCTCAGAATACACAGATTTGACAGCCTGAGACCTTCATTTGCGGAATTTCTTCTCAAGTTGCAAATCTTCTCCTGCATGACTGTTTAAAGATCCGATAGCTCAGTGAGTTGCCCAGGATCACTCCCCGAAACACTACCACGGCAGTGGGGATAACACATTTCAATCCAAGCCCAGAGATGTCTTCCAGGCAGCGCCCGACTTCTCAAAGCTTCGATGAATGCGGAATCAGAGATTTTTAATGCGGAGATTCCAATCCAGCTGTTTTGATTACTTCCATCAGTTTCAGTTGTGCAGCAAATCTGCTTCATGCATACTGCATTAATACACAGCCTTATGCATAATCTTGCTCAGTGACTCTAAATCCTTTTTTTATGCCTCTCTTTTAAAACGTTTGACAGACTTCGAGTACTCTCTGTCGCTACGTTTTTTTCCCCGCCTGTGCCCCAATGGTGAAAGTATGTATGCCTGAAAATGTGGTGAACGTGGCTATATCCAATAGCAAACGGAGTAACTTAGGCCCTCACTGAGAGAAGGTTGGGCCATTTGTGGGAATACCATAATTTTGCGACTGGGTTACTGCAACGAGTAATTGTGCATCATACCAAAACTTAGTTTTAAATGGGGACTAAGGAAGGGCTAGTGTTGTTTTTGTTTCTTTTTCTGTAATTACAGGTGCAGCGTTAACATGCCTATTCCATGCAATGTAGGGATGTTGCAGCAGTTCCTGATTTTCTCTAACTATAAAAATATTAATGCTTGGAAATCCACTTACCACACATTTAACACAATGTTTAAATCTGGCCTTTCAGACACACCAGACTATTCTTTTCTCCCCAAAAAATATTATGAAGTATTCATATGTGGGGGAACTTTAGGCCACCAAGAGTCTTCCTCTAGTGATCGACTACATTGCCACTCATACCTTGCTTCCGCCCACCACAGCATGCAGCATTTCGCAATGGCTCAGCCCACTTTGACCACTGGCTCCCCTCACTGTGAGCAATAGCATTTTTCTTGTGCACAATTTGCATACCTGCCATAAAAGTCATTCCCTATGATATGTGAGATATGTCTGAAAGTCCAATGATTTGCTTTAAAAAAAAAAAAAAAGATTGTTCACATTTATAAGCTTTAATTTCATTTTATTTTTTAAGGGACCGTCAGCTCCCCACAAGTTGCTGCCAAGATGCTTACTACTGTTGAACGGGCGCCGCATATTGTGGTGCCCCTGCGTTAGCATCATATTTGAATGTTTTTTTATCATTCTTTACATTACACGATGGAATAGTAAAAAAATATTAAAGTAGGCAAACATATTCATAGACGGCCGCTTGTGCATGCTTACAGAAGGACGGTAATATCTGAATTATTTTCCAATCTTTTATCATTAGTTTCCTGTCTAAGATGGCCGACATATTTGAAGCAAGGCATGGGCTATCGCGGATATGTAAATTTAAAACAAAATATGGCAACACGCATTGGCAAAGCCGATAGCTCTGTGGCTGGAAATTAAAAGTCAGACCTATTGGCTTTGTCAATGCTTGTTTCTAATACAACCTAACATAGATGAGGGCCTTAAAGTCGAATTTCATGGGTGATGAACCTGTGTCCTTGATTGATGGGCCACAGCACGTTTGTGTGAGACACACAGTACTTGTCAGCAGATGTGCATTGACAATTATGGCTGTGACCTGTTTGGGTTTGTGATCTATACACTAAGCCCACCCAATACAATTTGTTTTTCAGCCCCTTCATTCCCAGACCTTGATAAAAGCTAAACAATTTCAATGTTAACAAATACAAATTCAGTGAAAGGATTTGGAGGACATATAGTTTCCCTGACATTAGAAATTATCCGGATGTGTTCTGGTGTGGTCCTGAGACAAGGTTACATTCCCACATCCTTTCTGAGCGTGTCTGCTTCTCTTCAGCTGCATCTTCTTTGGGGAAGCCTGGAACACCGATGGCCTTTTGCACCATTTGAAAGATACAAGCCTTGGAGACATAGGTGAGGCTCAAAGACCCCTCTGAGTTGGTGGAAAGAGGTAAAGACATTCCAAAAGAGAGTGCATTTAAGAGCAGAGTACAGGGCTCCTCCCACTCCCTAACTAGAAGGCCTGGTCCCATGGAGGTGCAGAGGATCCCAGAGAGGAACTTTATAGGATATCGTTATAGATATCCAGAAACAAGTGCTCCCTGCCCCAACTCCACTGCCCCCACCCAAAACAACACTAAACTGCTTTGAGGTGGGATTCGTAATGTCCCAAATGGAATTGGTTAAACTGCCCAAGATTATGCCAATCATTGTACCATAATAAATCACGAATACCTTTACTGTAACATGTGACCATCATTTTGCCAAACGAATAGATCTAGATTATTGGTGGCATAGAATGCACGCCTATCCATTATACTGTGCGAGACTAGGAATGTACCTGTGCAACAAGGTGCCTGTTTTATTGCCCTTGTCTCCCTGCACTACCTTTCTTCTTCTCCCACTATCTTGTCTCTCAATCTCTTTTGCCAACTTTGTCTTCTGTGCCTCTCTCCCCTTCTTTGTCCCTCACATCTCCACTGTCCCGCGTTCTCTTCTCTCAGGCTCTCTTTCTTTTCTGACCCCACCACCCGTCCTACCCTTCTTCTCTCCTGCCATTTTACCCTCCTGACACACCTGTCTCCTCCATCTGTTCGTTTTTCTTCTCACTCTTGCCTCCGCTGTATTTCTCTCTGTGCTCACATGCTAAGTCAGTCAAAACAAGAGACACAAACGTGCCTTTTCGCCGGGCCCCTCTGCCAGCACCAGTGGTCTTGCAAGTTTATTACTAATACTTTCTGCTTTCGGCTCCCCACACAAGCTGCAGCCAGTAAGCGACTGCCATTGTTCAAGCTGCAAAGGTGGACCAGAGCCCCAACCAGGATGAAGAAAATCGCGTGCCGTCCACACGAGAGGCCGCGTGACTGAGTGCTCTGGAATGTTCCGCACGTGACAGATGCTGACGACATGTTCTGCTGTGAACCGCATGGTAGCCGTTAATATGTCATATCCGGAATAAGACGCCTGTCTTCAGCAGGGCTGTCTTTAACATTCATTGGTGGCGCCAAGTGCGACAGTCTCTGTTGGCGCTTCTCCCAATGAGATTCTTCTTCCAGTGGTGGCCGCCACAGGTTAGAGTGGTGGGGCTGGGATCGGGGAACTCGACATACGACGGAATGAGTAAACGTAAAATAAAAAAGAAATAAAACCACTTACCTCGCGCTCTCGGCATCGCGGAGTCGGCGATGCTGTGAGCGCGAGGTAAGTGATTTTATTTATTTTTTATTAATGTCGAGTTCCTGAACCCCGGTCCCGACCCCCCCCCACCTGGGCCCGTCCCTACCGCCTCACCACTCTTACCTGTGGCGGCCGCCACTACCTTCTTCCCGGATTCCCTCACCACCACCCTCAAATGGTGCCACTCATCTCTCCTTAGCCCCTGTCTCACTTATATTTCTTTTATAGCACCCCTTATCCCAATCTAGACAGTCAGAGCGCTTTACATCACACACCTATTATACAGAGACAATGGGGCATATTTAGAAGCCCCTAACGCCACCGGAGCGTCACCTTTTCTGACGCTCCGGTGGCATTGCGCCAATGCCCCACTTAACATGGCTCAACGCCACCTTGTAAATATGCCCTTTCGGCAAAGGGTTGGAAAATGGGTGTTGCTGTGGGCGTTCCACCGCAACACTCATAGCTTTTTGACGCTGCCCCAGATTTACAAGGCTGTTGCAGCGCCAACAACTAAGACCAGGTAATACGTGGTCTTAGAATGGCGATACTTTTCTCCTTGTTTTTTACTCTTTCTATGTGTGCTGCATTCTGCAGTACACATAAAAAGAGCAAATCGCCATTATTGATTGTTTATGTACAGGAAGGTCTCCCTTCCTGCACATAAACAATCGCCCCTGCAGCGCAGGCACCCTTCCAACATGGCGAAGGGTGCCTGCGCTAGGCAGTTTTTATAGCGCCAGCGCTAGGGTAAGCACAGGGGTGCGACTTATTTTTGTAAACATGGCGCATCCCTGCGTTTTGAAAATGTTGGAGCGTGGTGTTGCCAAATTTGGCGCAACACCGCGCTCCAGCATTTTCTTGTAAATATACCCCATTGTGTCATATAAGTGTGTAAATCAGATGTCTGCATTATATGTTAAGAGTGCTTGGTCTGGAGAAACGAAGGGGCAGATTAACTAGGTGTTTAAGATGTGCAGTAACCAAAATTGTTGCACTGCATTTTGTGAAAAGGAGAGAGCACGTCAGTACTACATCTTTTAAGATAAGGTACTGTTGCTCTCTCCTCTAGTAGTGGCGGTCCTTAGGCTGCGCACCAATGGACACACCCATGCACCTTAGTGCAAAGGCGTGTGTGTGTGATGTCAAGCATAGGTTTTATACTAGAAGGGTACCTTTCCAGAACGAAATTCTTGGCATTGACAAAGTTTCCCACTGCACAGCACATATACAAAATGTTGGGTTGGATGTTTGGCATGGAATGTAGAATGTTTAGGAAAGGGGAAACTGGGTGGGTGGTTGGGCAGTGGCATTATTGAAATTGCTGGGTGATAGGATGTACTGGTGGCGCTTATGAGGATACTTGTATAATAAATACATTTACCAGACTTGACATGGAGACCATCCTCTTTTCATTGGCGATGAGTGGGAGCTCTGCTCGCCACCAGTTTTCCACATCGGCCAGCGAGGACATTCACAGCCGCCGTTTGCCGTTTCTTGACATCTGTGCAGCTCCAAGTCTCCTGTTTCCGTGAGCGACGCCTGATGCTGTGGGTGGACCCTGGCACCACGCTGGACTTTGCTGCGCAGCCCCAGGTACGTCTGAGCTCTGTCAGAGCCCGTGGTGTTGCTGCTATCGGACGGTGGTAGGAGGCCTTAGCCACACCCATTCCTGACAGGGCGCTCTGGCCGCCATCTTTGTTTATGAGCAAGGTTCATTCTACGCACAGTCTCTAACTCCACAGCGCTCCATCGCCATCTTTGTTGTGGGGAAGGTTTACTCTGCGCAGTCTCTGGGGCATATTATCAAGGATCTGCGATGTTTATCGCAAAGCGCGCTTAGCGCTGTTTTTTTATCGCCGGCTATAGCTGGATTTCCTCGCCGGGATACCGCGGTATTATCAACGCGTATCGCAAAGGCGATAGGAAATCCAGCGATAGCGAGTTAACCCAGCAATAGCGTGAGAATTCAAGCGCTAAATTCACTGCGCAAATGAAAAGCTTGCTAATAGGCAAGTGTGTACTTAACCTAACAATCCACCCCCCATTGACAAGATGGTTAAGGCAAGTTTATTCCAGGCATTAAATTCCAGCGATAAGTGCGGTTAGCGTGAATTTTCCAATCGCTTCGCGGGCATTGATAATAGGGGGAAGTTGTGTTTGCGACTGTTTCAATGGAGTTTTAGTCAGGAACGCCTACTTTACATGTCATTAGCGATATATAGCGCTGACATGCTTAGAGGTAAAAAAACGGCCGCTATCGCTAAAAAACTCACGCTAAGGCCCGTTAGCTGCAGCTTGTTAATAGTGTGATAGAAATATCGCCGCATTAGCGGCAGAAAAGTGCCGCTAACGCGGCGATAGGGGGCTTGATAATATGCCCCTCTATCTCTAACCGATTTCCTCCCTGGAGTGTCTCTCGCCTCTGCGCAGTTGCAAAGGTTTGGAGGAATAGAGCGGCAATCCTGCTGGCATTGTGACCACCATATTGGAAGTACAGAAATTTGCTGCAATCACGCTGGTAAAGAATTTTGCAGCAAATCGACTTTGTGGCCGTCATGATAGATTTGCTAGTTTTGCAGTACCAGTATTTGACTCTGTTTTCTTACTTCAGTTTGTTAGCCATTAAAATTGACCGTATTTTGAGTGTGGGCATCCTGGTATATTTGTCATTTTTTAACAATATCGTGAAAATTCAGATTTTAAGGTGTAACTAAAGTTAACTTAGATCGTCCAAGTGACTCTCCACCTTTAGTGATGTGCATATCATAAGCATTACACCTAGTACACCCATTGTAAGGAAGACTGGAACTGTATACCTGTACCACTATTTTTAGTCTGGGATTCATAGTGAAGTGGTTGAGTTGGACAGGGATACGTCGAATTAAAGGAATTTGGTTGTACTTAAGTACCTTACATAAAATCCTTGACCAATAGGGAAAGTGTTACAGCACCACCAGCAGTTTTAACTATGCCAGGTACACCCCCTCTAGGCTGGATCCTATGGAAAGAGGCCTTTGAGGCAGACTTGGATGCCATTGACGGTGACACCTTTACAAATACGAAGAAAAAAGCATTAGTCATACACAATTTGGGCCCCGAAGGCAGATCTATTTTAAAAAACATTACCATTACAAGAAGTAAAAGTACAAGTACAGCAGGAAGGGGCATCTGGTGAGATGGTAGAGGTTGACGTAGTGGATGAGCATGCTTCTGTAATTACAACACTTGATAGAGCATTTTCTCCATCTAGGAATGTCATTCTAGAGAGACATAAGTTCCTAGAAAGAGCTCAGCATCAGGGCGAATCTGTTCATGATTTAGTGTCTCGCTGCATCAGTTAGCCATTACTTGCAATTAAAGAAAATTCAAAGATGAAATCATTTGTGATCAGTTGATAAAGAAGACTCATAACAAGAGGATCCAAGAAAGATTGTTGTCTATGGATGACCCTAGTCTAGAGGTAGCAATCACCATTGCCAGGGCTGTAGAGAATTAAAATGCATATTTCAAGGAATTATCGGGCCATGGGGATGCAAGCACTTCTAAGGTGGTCAATGCTCTGCAGATTAAAGAAGGGCATAAAGAAGGGAAGAAGTACACTCCTTCAGACTGAGATGGAAAGAAGTACACCCCTTCGGATGGCAAACAAAACAAAATTGGTGACGCTATAGTGTGCTTTAGATGCAGGAGCCACAATCACATGGCTTCGGCAAAGAACTGCCAGGCATTATCTGTCATGTTTTAAATGCAATCGTATGGGGCATTTTGCAAGAGTTTGCAGAAACACACGCAAACCAGTGGTATCTCATGTGGTTGAACCTACATTTGAGATTGACGATGATGTCATTCTAACAATCACAGAATGTAATAAGGAGGTATGTGTTGCTGGTAATGAATTGGTTGAAGCTGATGAGGAGAAAGTGGAAGAGTTGAAACTTGTATGCAGGAAACCATTTTTCAATGTGATGATAAATGGTGTCCATATATGCCTAATGGTGGATTCAGGGTCACCTTTTACGTTAATTGGTCCTGATGTCTTCTCGAAGTTCAAACTTCAATCATCCAAGGTGTAAATGTGTGCTTATGGTGGGAAAAGGATTGAAGTTCAGGGCCAATTTGATGACCCGTAAGAATTTGAAGGAAAGGCAGCTCATGGGGTAGAGTTTGTGGCAAAAGAGGTTTTGAATCTATTGGGATGGCATGATCAAGGAGAATAAGACATAATCCTGGACCCCAATAATCCTAATTGTGTGAGGTCAAGGTTCAATTTGATGCCGATGGGTATGTCTGTGTCTTCTGTCAACGTTTGGGTTGAAAAGTTTCCCAAAGTATTTACTAAGCAGTTGGGAAAATTGTCTGGATTCAAGCACAAAATCATATTGAGAATAGGTTCTGTTCATGTAGACCAAAAGGTGCACAGGGTACCGTTGTCGTTGAGAAGCAATCTGCACAAGGAAATAAATAAGCTGTGCAGTTTAGATGTAATCGAGCCCATTGAAAGCTTGGAATGGCTGGCCCCAGTGGTCTTAGTGCATAAGAGTGACAATTCTTTACATCTGTTTATTGATTTGCGTGACCTCAACCAGAATATTTGGGTGGACGAGGAACCCCTGTGAGATGTTGAGTACTTTGGAGGGGGCGATGATATTTGTCATCCTGGATATGTTCGCTGCATACCACCCGGTAGTTTTGTACGAAGAATCCAGGCATTTAACCTCATTTGTGAATCCAGAAGGTGCGTTCTGTTTCAAATGCATGTCCTTTGCTACTTGCATCTGCTTCACCTCTCTTTCAAAGGCTTAAGAAACAGATATTCAAGGACTGAGAAGGAGTCTGATATTTTCAAGACAACATTTTGATTTTTGGTCAAAATCTTCATGAGCACAAGGGCATTTGGACAGGGCTTTAGGTATATTGCAGGAGAAGGGAGTGACTTTGAAGGAGGGCAACTGTAAATTTAAACAGCTGGTAGTAGACTATTTAGGTCATTATATAACCAAAGAGGGCATCAGTCCCAAAATGAAGCTGCTTAAAGCCATTGAGCAAGCATCTGTTCCCTGTAACATAGACCAATTGAGATCCTTTCTGGGCTTAGCCGAGTATTATTTGAAATTTGTGCCCCATTTTGCGAACAAAACCAGTCCCCTCAGGGATTTGTTGAAGAAAGGGGTTTTGCTTGTTTGGAATGATGAGTACCAAGTGGCGTTCAATAAGGTTTGGTCTGACATTGTATAAGCTGGTCCTTTGAAATTGTTTGATACAAATAGACAGTAGCATCATAGTTACCGATGTTAGCAACTTTGGGTTGGGTGCTGTACTCCTGCAGAAAGGGAGTGACAGGAGAGAGGACGTGGTAGCCTTCACCTCCCGAGCACTTAGGGAGGCAGAATATATGTACTCAATCATTGAGAAGAACGCTTTAGCTCTATGGTGGGGAACTCAGCATTTCAACACATGTATGGGGAGTTCCTTTCCTGTTAAAAATGGATCACAAACTGTTGAGTTGTTTAGCACAAAAAGGTGTGACAAGGCTACTCCAGGATTGCCAAATGGAAACATTGCTTACAAGAATTTCATTATGATTTTGAATATGCTCCTGGCAAGATGAACATTATTGCTGACTTCTTGTCCAGAATGCCGTTAGATGATTCAGTTGGGGATGTGGACGGGGCAGATGATGGAGATAATGAAGTGGTGTGCTTGGCCAATTCTATCAACAGTGTGTTGCAAAGAACATTGTAAGAGACTGAATGGAGAGTTATGCAAGGATTCTGTTCTTAGCAAAGTCATGTCATGAGTCGCGCAAAGGCGACCCAACCATAGGTCTCTGGATGAGAATTTCATACTGTATGAGCATGTAGCTAATGAATTGATGTGCGTAGAGGGACTCCTGAGAAGGCTAGGTCAGTAAGTAGCTCCTACTAGTTTGAGACAAAATATTTTGGGATTTGCCCATGAAGGTCACAGTGGTATAAGAGCTATGAAACACAGGGTACATGAAGATTTCTGGTGTCCTGGGGTTGACAAAACAATGAAATGTTTTGTGTGTGACTGTGGGCCTTGTGTCCTTAGTGATAAATCGCAGGTGACCCAACCTACCCCGATTGACCCTGTGAGTTCTCCTTTAATTCCATGGGTGAAAGTGGACTTGGATATAGCTGCCCCTATACATATTTTAGGTGGAAATTCCAAATTTCCCATCGTCCTAATGGACTAAATGTCAAAATGCCCTGAGGTGGGTTATGTAAATAGCGTCACATCTGGTGCAGTCATTCAATTTTTACACAGTGTATTTGTGAGAGAGGGCTACCCTGCGGAGATTGTGACAGACAATGGCACACAATTGGTGTCAAATGAAATGAAGGTGTTCTTAGATTCGCAGGGGGTTAAGCACATCAAGATATCCCTATACCATCCTAGAAGCAATGGTCTAGTTGAACGCTTCAGCTGTACACTGAAAGACCATTTGCAACTGACAGTGATCAGCAAATTGAATTGGAGATCAGCTATGGATGGCATGCTGTGGGCTTAGATGACAACCCCCAATTGCTCCAAGGGGGTCTCTCCTTTTTGTCCTGTTACGGGGTAGAATTCCCAGCTCAAAACTCAAGTGTGAGTGGATGGATAGTAATCATATTGAGGAGGTAAGTTTGGCAGGTGTGGTGGATGTGAGGAAGAAAGTACAAAGGAAATGTGGTGGGTTGGCGTGACATATGATTCCAGTGATTTGAGTGTGGGAAGTTGGGTCAGAATCAAGAAGAAGGGGCATGTTCTCAAGGGTGATTCCAGATTTTCTGCCCCCAAGCAAGTTATCAAGGTGTCTCAATGTACAAATCGCAACAGTGATGGCAAGGTGTGGAACTAAGACAAGATCTCTGTCATTCCTGAAAGTAAGGTCGACCTTGTGTGAACTCACCTAGAAGGAACATTAGAGGATGAGTGTTTGAGGGAACCATGCATGACCAGAGCAAGTAATGAAAGGCACAAACTGGTTTGGCATAAGGATTACATGGTTGGGGGTGTCTCGGCCAAACTTGTGATGTGAAGTTCTCATTTCTTCTTTTCAGAAAAATTTGGTGAAGTCTAAGGTTTTTTCCACATTCATATGCAGTGGGTGATGTTTTAAAATGTTTATTTTTCTGTTGCATTCTGTATAAATTTTCACTTTTGTTGATGAGGGAGGATGTGTTGAGTTGGAGGTTTGTCATGGAAAGTAGAATGTTTGGGAACAGGGGTTCTTGGCGGATGATTGGGCAGTGGCATTATTGGAAGTGCTGGGTGATGCAATGTACTGATGGCTCTTCTGAGGATACTTGTATAATAAATACATTTACCAGATCTGACACAGAGACCATCCTCTTTTCACAAAGTTGGAAAGGTTTGGAGAAAATGAATCTTTTCTTCAACTTTACACCAGCCTTGAGAGGGCATAATTCATTTGATGCTAATTCCTTTCTACCAAAGTTAGAAGGTAGGGCTTATCATCAAAATCCATGTGTGAGTGCAAGGGAGCAGCCATGAACCACCCATAGTATGCCTCCTTGACATAAAGTGGTGCATAGTGCTACTTTGTGTTACTTTAGGACTACTGTCCAATGCAAGTCAGGATTTGCACTCTAAAGTAAGCCCCAAAACAACACTGTGTCTCAGGCTTGCATGATGCAAACCAGGTGCAAAGTGCTTGTAAATCTGTCCCATAAATGTAGCACAATGAGGGCCATATTACCAAGAACGGCGCAAACATTATCGTCGCTTTAGCGGCAGGAAACTGCCGCTAAAGCGGTGATAAGGGGCTTGATAATATGCCCAATAGAATTCCAATAGAAGCCCAGGTTCTGGTGTCAAGGACATCAAACCTGGGCTTCTATTGGAATTCTATAGGGCATATTATCAAGCCCCTTATCGCCGCTTTAGCGGCAGTTTCCTGCCGCTAAAGCGGCGATAATGTTTGCGCCGTTCTTGGTAATATGGCCCTGAGTGTCATACTCATAAAATTGTATTGCTCCCTAAAGGAACTCTTTTTAGCAACCATAGAATACTGAAAGATTGAGTGGAAAAACAATAAGGTTTTAAAAAGGCCTGGGCCGAAAAATTCACTCTGCTTGCGGGGTTGGAGGAATTCGGGAATGCAGATTTAGCTACTAAATTGTGGCATCCAGCACGCAGCAGAATCTTTTTCCATTGACACACATGAGACTTGTTTTGGTGCATGCTAGCAAGTGCCACGAGACATGCTGGCTGCTAGCAAGTGTACACAAGATTTGGCAGTTGCTAGCGTGGCTTTTGGCCACTATTGTACCTTCTGCCACCTTTTTTGTCATGCTGACAAGCGTGAGTGACCACAGCTGCACCTCGAGCAGATTCTCTACTCAAGAAGCTAAATCAACTTAAAAATACTTTTTTGAGTTAATAGTCTACTCCAGCGGCCTGTTCAATTAGTCTTTTAGTTAGAGAAGCCTTTTTTTAATTTTAACTTTTTTTCAACAGGAAGTGCCCCAGAGACTCCAACTTCCTGTTCCTTTCCAGCAGGCTCCTCCCAGTGCTTTGTACATCTCCTGATCACTTTTCATTTGGATTTGGAGTTGGAAGGATCACTCTCTTTGTCTGCTTCATATATTCCATTGAATTTAAGTACTTTGTTTTTGTGATATCACAAGTAGGTTAAAAAACTATTGTATAAGGGTGTTGTTTGTTTGATAGAGGGCATACACCAGTATTTATTTGTAATTTTATTCGATTTTAAAAATGTATTTTTTCCATTTAATATTTCATCTTTTGTATAGGAAAAATGTTGCAATGTTCAGTACGTTTGCTCCATGTTTTTTAATTTTTCAATATTCATTTATCTACTGTGTGGCCCAGACTGCCAATGGGCCATCCAGCCAGTAGGCCCAGTACTAGTCATTGGTGCATGAAACAACTTTTTCTGTGGTATATGCTGTTCTAAAACATCATTTAGGGCAGAGATGGGGAAATTATAAATGTGGGGTTTTATTTGTATTTCACGTTTTGTTTCTGCAAAAAGTGTAATGGTGGGGTAATATTTGATGCCTTGGAAGGATGTGTGCTGTTGTAAAATATAGCTCAGTTTTTGACATTGCCGAATTAATGGCAGTGTTGTTCTCCATGCCATGTCGCCAGTGTCAATTTTGTGTAGTCAATATACATAGGCCTGCATGTGTTCTTTGTTTTCCCTCCTACTTGCTTGTTGTTTGACCAGGTGGCCGGGACCATTTTGTGTGTCCAGCCAGTGTGCTTTTGCCATAGGCCTGCATGTGCCCTTTGTTGTGGCCATGCCTCATTACTTGCTATTGTTGGTTGACCATGTAGTCTGTGGCCATTTTGTGTAGCCTAGCCGGCCAGTGTGCTTTTGTCCTTCTATTCAACCTTCTCCGAGGGATGTGGCACTGATACCACTGCCAGTGTCAGCTCCCATATTTGTAGGACCCCGCTGAGACCTTCATCCACCACTACCTCAGTAGAAGTACACACTGCAGAGATGCAATCGTCGACACACCCACCTACCTCCAGTTGGCATTGGCACCAGTGGCCCACTGAAAGAATTCACCTCCCCAATTTGGGACTTCTTTGCGATTAGCAAGCAGGGGGATAACATGTCAGTATGCTCCATTTGCCACACGAGTGTTCGAGGTAAGCCTGGTTCACACTATGGTAATGGAGGCCAAACGACCAATAAAATAAAATAAATCACACAATCCGCTGGGTGATGCACCTTAAAAAAATTGCTGCAGCAGGTGGTGATGAATGTGATGAGAGCGGGGAATCAGGTCCGATCACAGTGGGAGGTGATGAGTAAAAAGAGGGTGACATCTTAACACAAAGCAGCCATGTCCTCAGCAGTGCGCCAGTTTCACCTGCCTCAGCAACCTCACAATGGCACAAGAGTAAGATGCAGACACCACAGCAGCATACACTGACTGTCCCAACAAGACACACATTGGGTCCACCACCTGCTGGTTCTTCTTCTCTCCGGAAGTCGCCTACATCAGTGGCACCAAAAAATAAAGAAATCCAGGCTACTATTATGGGCATGTTGAAGCAGGAGAGGCCGTACTAATGCAACCAGCCAACAGCACATTTGTACAACAGGAAGCTGGCTAAAATGTTAGCGCTGGACCTCCTCCCTTTTTCTTTTGTGGAAGGAGTGAGTTTCTTAGAATTTGTGGCTGCCATCTGCCCGAAAAGGAAGGTTCCCAGTCAGACATATTTTGACAGAGTTGCCGTTCCAGGGCTACTTCACGATGTGCTGCAATTGGTTGGACAAGCTTTGCAGCAGAGTGCTGTTCACACTATCCACTTGACAGCAGACATGTGGACCTGTTGTCAAGCTGCTGATTACATGTGTATCACTGCACACTGCATCTCTTTTCTGGGGGTTAGGCAAAGGCTATCTGCAGGTCTCGGCACTCAAGGAACTTTTAAGGGAATTCGGTAGCACGCAACAGTAGCCATGTTTGCCATGGAGAAATCCCATACAGCTGCACACATCTTGGAAGACTTTAACAGCAAGGTGTTTGAATGACTGCAACCCAGAGGTCTCAGAATTGGATTTGTTGCCACGGACAATGGCAGTAATATAGTTAAGGCCATGGCAGATGGTGGCTATTGCAAAGTTGTGTGTTTGGCGCATTGTATCAACATCATTTTGCAGGACTTTCTCAAAAAAGAAGACCTAGTCAGCAACCTACTGACCATCTGCAGAAAAATCTGCACTTATTTCAGCGATTCTTTTAAAGCCCGGAAGCAGTTGAGGATAATTCAGCATGCTAATAGAGTACCAGTTAAAGCCCTCATATAGGGGGTGCCAACACTTTGGAACTTGATCTATTAATGTTGCAACATCTGTTTGAGCATTACAAACCGATCAATGAGTATGTCATTCAAAGAGGAGGGGATGCAATTGAGAAAAGCATGACCATTGGGATGGACAAATGGGGGCTAGTCAAATGCCTGACAGAGATGCTACTTCCTTTTGAGGTTTTCACATGGGAAGCCAGCAAGGAAGACAGTACAATGGGCCAAACTATCCTAGTGTTGCATCTGCTACTAGACCAGTTAAAAAAGGTGTCTGAAATGGTTTTCAGGTGTGACCGAAAATGAAGATGCGCATAACTTGGTTCAGAGCTTAATCCTTCACTTGGCTGATAATACAACGTTGTAAAGAGACATTGTGCCATACAAAGAGTACATTTGCACCACAATACTTGATCCACAGTGCAAAAAAATAATGGCCACTTTAATTACTTTTTTAGAAGGGCATGTTTCACAATACAAGACGTGGATTGGTGAGCGAACCAGAGACCTGGAAGGAGAACGACTGGACATTAGAGTCCCACTCCCAGGCAGAAGTTCTTGGGTGTCACCTTCAACTTCCAGAGAGCGCAGTCCTGTTGTGTCACAGCAGCCAACACCAGCAACAAGAACACCAGTGGCAACAACAACAACAACAGGAACAGAAGAATCAGCCCCAACTCTTCATTGACTTGGTTTCAAGTGGCAGGTCTTAAGTCCAGTGCAGAGGTGAAGGCAAAAGAAGTTGAGCAAGTGGCAGCACCAATGACCATTCAGTAGATGTTCCAGGACTATCTGGAAGATCCAAGAGAGGTCTATGTGGATCAAAACCCATTGGTGTATTGGTATGGGAAGATACGCCAATGGCCAGAGCTCAGCAGGCTGGCAATAAAGTATCTGGCTTGTCCAGTGGCCAGTGTGTCTTCTGAGAATGTGTTCAGTGCAGCTGGTGCAGTTATCACAGTCAGAAGGACCAGTCTCTTGCCTCAAAACATTGAAATATTGGCCATGATCAAAATGAACCAACACTTCTTACCACACAATGATACTACAGGATGAGGATGAGGGTGATCGGTCAGACTCAAGTGTGTTAGCTGACCAACTTCTTGGCGAACCACCTGAGTTAGAGGACAAACTCTTCTTCTTTGACTTAGAGTAGGTCACTATGGAACTTTTTAATTATTTATCGTTGAACTGCTTTGCCCAAAAAAATGGATATAGCAAGAGGAACATCATACATTTTGTTTGTGTCTGACTGACTTATGCAGCCCCATTATTTTTAGGCAGATGTATAACCGGATTGGAGTTGGACCAGTATGCAGTGAATAAGCCTCCCCATTCTCTTCAAAGACATTGGAGACAATGCCTGCCTCCATCCCATGCCTATCCTTTTTGTCATCCCCTAGGATGACTGCCCCAGATCATTTGATTTACAAGACTACCCAATGTGTATTGCTTGCATTAAAGATTATGAGTGATGATTAATGATTCATGTGGTGGCAGCCAGTGAAGAAGGGTGTTCAACTAATTTGAAAACTTGATTTTGATGATTTGAAATATTTGGGGTCTGTTGGGTGATCATTTTTCCTGAAGGAGATTGGCCCTTTTATACTTAGCGAGATTTCGTTACAGTGTCCCCTCCTTTTTTCTGGCTCTCAATCGTCAGAGACTAGACCAGTCAGTTTAGTTAACAAACACAAATCTGCACAAAAATATTACTCAAAAAATGTTTCTCTTCTAGTTCATCAACAGTAGCGCACTACAGGTCAATTTCTCTCATTTTGGGTCGGGACGGAGTTAGACTGATTTTTTACTCGGTGTCAGGATGATGGAAGGACTCAGGGAGGGACTACCTCAACAGGCAGAAGAAGGAAGGTATCGACTTCTGGAAAACAAACAGGATGATGACTCTAAGAGGCCTACTCAGCTCTGTGGACTGGAGTGAGGTGCGTTGATTTGGGAAATGCTGCTGAGTGTGTGTGGTTGCTCAAATATGAAACTCCTCTATTATGTGGTTGTGGTCGGGGGCCTATTGTTGTAACTAAAGACAGACATGTGATGTCACATCATCATCACATGATGCACGCACTCAGCTAAATGTCAGAGACCAGACCAGTTGGTTTGGTTAAACACAAATCTACACAAATAAAACTACTCAAATAATGTTGCTCTTCTTGTTCATCAACAGCAGTGCACTACAGGTCGATCTCTCTCATTTGGGTTGGGACGTGGTTGTACTGATTCGTTACTCGGAGTAAGGATGATGGAAGGACTCAAGGTGGGACTACCTCAACAGCGTTGATTAGGGAAATGCTGCTGAGTGTGTGTGCTGGCTCAAATTTGAAACTCCTCTATTATGTGGTTATGGTTGAGGGACTGTTGTTGCAACAAGAGACAGACATGTGATGCCGCATCATCATCACATGATGCACACACTCGGCTAAATGTTATGATGATAGTTGTGAGATTGATCAGCCCTGTACATGCAACTACTTGTCCTTGATTGGTTGTAAAATTGCTCTCACTTCTCGGTTAATTAACTGCTCATGAGTCATAAATTGAATGACTGCAGCGGCCTATGCTCTTGATCTGCCTCTTAGTCTTGGTACACTCCTCATAAAGCCTACCTTTTGTCCTTCTCCTTGACTCTACAATATTGTTTCTGTTTTACAATCCACAGGATTTAGTCTTCTCCTACACAAAAGGCGAAAGCTCTATAACACTCCTGCTTACCTTACCTTACTGGCTCATCCAGGCATCCAAGAGTGACAGACATTTTGAGAAAAATGCAGATGCACCTCACAATTTGGCAATACAGTATCATTTTTCTTTTAATATTCATAATTTTTAGAACTGTGTGGGTTCATTTCACTTCTCCATAGTTTGTATTTTTCAAACCTAGATGAGAGAACATTTAAATATATAATAATAACTTGGGTCTCTGGGTTGGTACAGATAGTACGGATGGATCCCCGGTCTGACATCTGAGCACAGTACAGTGAGTAAGGCAACAACGTTTTGCTGAACTAAGAGACTATTCAATTCAATTCAAATATCTTTATTCGGTTATAATAACAATAACCATAAAAGCACATTAAAATACATAGTTAAAAATAGTTTCTGAGCCAACAAAGTACACAATTACATATCACATTATCATAGATTTCCGAAAGTTAAAAACATTTTTAAGAAACGCAATAACAGATGCAATGACAAATTCATTTTCTAAAAGTTGCAATACTAAAAATGCGGGTCGGCAATGTCTCAGACCGAGATTCTTTAAAACAGGAATAATCCATCTCTTTCTTGGTGTATCATAAAATTTACAAAAAAACATGATATGTATAGTTGATTGTACTGAGACATCGTCACATGGGCACTTACACAAATCTCTTGACCAATCATTTAATGCAGGAAAACTTAGGGATCTATATAAAATATCCAGTCTAAAACGTAACAGCAGAAAACGGTCAAAGTCTCCATCTATTAATAGTATATACGGCTGGATTGTTGGAGTCAACAAGGTTAAATGATGGGCTTGTACCGTAGGCTTTCTCATTTCATTAGTGTCTCTAATTTCGCCCAAGAGACCCATACAACTGGTTTTAAGGGCTTTTCTAGCTACACTGCGCTTGGAGCAGGGCTCTGTGAAATATTCCTGATGTCCTAATTTTGAAAGCAACATTTTCACGTATTCCAACCATCTTATATGTTTGACACCATCAGACCCCAGAACGTCCGCTAATATGTAGCGATTAAAACCGGTTTCATCTGACGTCCAAATTCTATGCCAGAGAAGGACAAGCTGAATCTTGATTGTGTCCTCCAAGAATGGCATACCCAATTCCTGGTGACAAATATAGTTTGAGGTACTTTCTGGTAGGGCCAGGAGAAATTTGAAAAAAATATTTTCCGCAGTCTGCAGAGTTTTCACGTCTGCGTAACCCCATATACCTGCTCCATAGGTAGCTATAGCCACACATTTAGCCCTATAAATATGTAACAATTCCGCCGGTGGTCGCCTTCCTAGTTTACGGCTGAAATTTGATAGGGCCATTAACGCCTTGGTAAACAGCAGACATCTAGTTTTAACTGCCTCAGACCATAATCCTGTCCTATCAAATAGTATCCCCAAGTATGAAAATGTTTTGGTACACTCTATCGGTCTTCCATCTATATGTAATGTTTTAATCCTCTTATTTGACCCGGCCCCGCAGTTCATTGTGTATGTTTTGGAACAATTTATAGTAAGTCCCAAATTCGACATAAAATTAGAGAATGAATTTACAACTCGTTGGAGACCAAGTGGTGTAAGGGCCATTAAAACTGTATCATCTGCATACAAGAGTGCAGGGATGGGGCGCTTTGCGGCCTTGGGTAAATCCCTGCACTCCTTAACTAAAATGGTTTCTAAATTATTTATATATAATGTGAAAAGAAATGGGGCAAGGACACAGCCTTGCCTCACTCCTCTCCCAACCTTAAAGTGACTAGTGCATTCTCCACCCAACCCATATCTGACCTTAGCCTTTGCCTCTGAGTAAAGCTCCCTTAAAAATACAATTATTAAAACATCCACACCTAAGCCTTCTAAAATTGACCACAGTTTTTCATGAATGACGCAGTCAAAAGCTGCCGTTAAGTCGACAAATGTCATAAATAATCTTCCCTTTTTAGCCCTTGTGTACTTGTCCAATAAAATATGCAAGTTAAGACCCTGTTCAACTGTGCCTAGGCCCTTGCGGAACCCATACTGCAGGTCGCTTATGACATCTTGTTCTTCTGCCCATGCCTGCATTCTTTCTAGTAAAACCTGCCCGATGATCTTAACAGTTGAGTCCAGCAGTGAAATCGGGCGGTAGCAAGCAGGCTTCATCCTGTCTCCCTTTTTAAAAATTGGCACGATAATAGATTCGTACCAAGTTGGTAGAAAACCGCTTTCACTGCATGCATTAAGAACCTGAGTTAAGAGTGGACCCCATAAAGCTAAGTTTGTTTTAAAAAGGTCCACAGGGATGCCATCGGGCCCTGGGGCCTTGCCACCCAAACTTGAGGTAATTGCTGCAGTGACCTCATTAAGTGTAAAATCCAATCTTAATTCTTGTGCGGTGACATCCATGTTCAGCATGGTTCCCTGTGCGTCTGTTACCGTGTTGTTATACAGGTTTGAGTAATGCTGTATCCACTCTGGTTCGGAAATGGCAATCTCCATGGAAGCCCTCTCCTTATCAACTAAAAAAGGCGCATTCACTGCTTTTCAGAAGGCTGAAAAATCACGACTATTAGAAGCATCGTGTAAAGCACGCCAAGCTTCCTTTTTAAAGTAGTCTGTCTAACTTTGAGTGCAGTTTTGTAATTTCTTCTTGCCTCCCTAATATGGTCCTTATTTTTCACTGTGGCATGGACACAATGTTTGAGTTTAGTGTATGCCTTTGTGCACTCAGTGTCAAACCACCCTTGTTTATTAGTAGGTTTCCTCTTAGTTTCAACAAAAAGAGATTTTTTTATATAATTTGAAATAGCCATGAAGTTTTCCATAATCTCTTGACTGGGCGACCTTTCATCCAAGCATAACAAAAACATACTTTTACAGTTTGACACAACTTTTGAAGTAAATTCCTCAGTATCCACAGTAGCCCATCTAAGTGCATAACCATTTTGCCTGATCAAGGCAATATTATCAACATTATCAGCGGAGATGGTTCTGGCGTTAGTGCTCTGGTTAAGCACTATCACGTCTACACTTAGAGGGAAATGATCGCTTAGAGCAATCTCATGTGTCTTAAAGTTTTTAATATGTGAAGAGTATCTGCTCGAAGACAGTATAAAATCTATGGTAGAGAATATGCCACGGCCATTAAAAGTAGGGCAAAAAGGAACCATGGGTGAACACAGATTATTAGCGAATCCCAAATCAAACATAAACATAATATCATTCAAAGAATCACCATAAGTAGTATGTGGAAAATGTGCAAAACTATCGCCTTTCTCATATGTTAGACCACAAACCTCTTTATCAGCATATTTGCATATGGGGGAATTAAAATCCCCACCCCATATCACAAATACCTCCTTGTTTAGACGAGTATGTAAATTATGTAAATGTCTGCACAAAGATTTCAATATTTCTTTAATCGTCTCAGGTGTCGCGTTATTGTAAAAGTTCAGTACCACCATACAAAGAGTGCGATCTATGTGTAAACTAATTAAGTGATAGTAGGGTTCAGTAGCAATAAATTCAATTTTCCCTAAAATCAAATAATTTGAAATATACGTACACAGCCCCCCTTTAGCTCTTCCAGATAATGAAGTAATGGCTGGAGTATGGAATGTTTTATAGCCACTTATATGTATAGGGTCTATTGCCCAAGTTTCTTGTAGGCTAACAATATTAAAATGTTTCACAAATGCGACCCATATAGTATTAGACACCTTAGATTTTAGTCCGGCAACATTCCAGAATAAAAGTTGACAGTTATCCTCCAATTCTTTACCACGTTCATTAACCCTCTCATTAATAACATTAGTTGGTATGGAATTAATTTGTTGAGGTGGGAGTAAGATCGATTCTATTGTAATATTGCACAGCGGGTCGTATACTTTCTCTGTGCTTTCTTTCTCAGAGGGACCATGTTTGGTGGTTTTTGTGTTGGTAGATAATACCGTAGATCCCACATTATGTGAAGTGCCCGTTGTGGTCTGTGTTACTATATACTGTTGTTCCCCTGTTTGTAGTCAATCAACTGATTCGAGGTTAGTGAATGTCTCAAACCGATTAAAGACAGGCACATTAAACTGATTTCTCAAGCCCAGCAACTGTGGTTCCCTCAAGTTAGTAAGATTGTTATTATTCTTTGGATGATAAAAATAACCCAATGGTACTAAATTGATACCCTGGCTTGTGATTGTGTGGCTTCCGGCTCTATTCAGAATTAGTTGCACTAATTGCGGTGTTTTAAATGTCAGTACCACACAATCTCCGCTCAAATTCTTTCGGCCTCTACCAACCCACGATACTCTCCTTGCCATTTTAAATTCTTCAAATAATCTCTCAGTTAGTCCCATCCTAGTGCCGAGCCAGTGTAACGATCTATTCCTTAGGAGCTCCCATGATTCCGACATCCCCATCTGTACTCTCGGGACATTAGCTAACACCACTACGTAAGGAGTGGCAGCAGGCGGTAAATCCAGGTGTATTTTATGCCCTTCACCTTCATTGTCATTCATGTCGCTAGTGGTGTTGGAATTGGAATTTGTGGGATTTGAGGGATGAGTCGATATAATTGGGGCTGAGTGAATCATATTAAGGCGAGCCTCATGATTAATAATAGGGGATTTCTCATTTCTTTGATATAGTACACACCCAGGTTCCCTATTGCTACCAATGGCAGGGTGTGTAGCTTGACATCTCTCGCTGTTAACTAATTGGACTTGATTACCCCTATACACATCTAACAACTTCTGTGCCGGATTCTGTACCTTACATAGACAGTTAGATAATGCATCTTCCATTTTTCCAATTCTGCTTAATAAATTATCTAATGTAGCTCTAAGAAAGATATCTAAAGAGTCCAGTTTGGCTTTTATCTTGATCACCTCGTTCTGCGTACGTACATTGAAGCTACCTATAGATTTTTCCCTGCTCTCTAGTTTTTGTGTCGCTAGGGGCATCCCCTTTTTAGGGGCCTTTTTTCGGGTTTTTAAAGGGGTTCCCCTAGCCGGAGAGCCTGTGTCCCCCGTTACTTTAGGAAGATTATCAGGATTTCTTGCACGCTTAGAAGGTGGTTGACACTCATATTCTTGATCACTTCCTGATATATGCCCTGATGTATTTACAATACAACCATTAGTGCTTAGCTGGGGTACTTCTATAGGTGTGATAAGGCACCCCTGTGATGTATTATCCCCTGCCATGTCACCGTTTGGATTACCCGAACTCAGCGACTCTTCTACGGTCATAATCTGTTGCTCAATAGCGCCCATAGCTCCAGTTAAATAGTTAAGTAGAGACTGACGTGAGCGCACCCCAGATTTGGGCTGCTTAATATTCTTGACACTTGGTGCTTTTCTTTTCCCCATTTTTAAACTTATAAATGTTAAGAGAAGTGAACAAAAATTATATTAAACCCGGCACAATTCAAACACAAGAGCCTGTAGCAGTCAAGGTTTGGCCCAGTTAGAAGTGATGTTAAGCTGTCAATACATATAATGTTGTCTGTCATCAGCGAGGATGATCCCTGTTTTGAAGGATAACAAGTCTCAATATCCGTGTCAATGTGCACATAAGAGATCGTAAACGTTTTCCCTCTCTCACAGTACCTTTTAACGAGGAATCAAGAGCCGTGGCCCAGCCCAGTCTAATCCAGTCTATGACGGGCTAAGACGGGCCCATCTTGGCCCGGTCTTCGCCCGGGCCGAGCCCGGCCGCGCTGGTTTTCAAGTCCCTCCAGGGACTACAGGCAAAGTGCAGGTGCAGTATTGGGCCTGGGGCCAGCTACAAAGATGCAGGCGTCAGTTTGCGGTCTCCCGCCCTGCGTGACCGCCGCGCTGGTTTTCAAGTCCCTCCAGGGACTACGGGCAAAGTGCAGGTGCAGTATTGGGCCAGGGGCCAGCTACAAAGATGCAGGCATCAGTTTGCGGTCTCCCGCCCTGCGTGACCGCCGCGCTGGTTTTCAAGTCCCTCCAGGGACTACGGGCAAAGTGCAGGTGCAGTATTGGGCCAGGGGCCAGCTACAAAGATGCAGGCGTCAGTTTGCAGTCTCCCGCCCTGCGTGACCGCCGCACTGGTTTTCAAGTCCCTCCAGGGACTACGGGCAAAGTGCAGGTGCAGTATTGGGCCAGGGGCTAGCTACAAAGATTCAGGTGTCAGTTTGCTGTCTCCCGCCCTGCGGGACCACCGCGCTGGTTTTCAAGTCCCTCCAGGGACTACGGGCAAAGTGCAGGTGCAGTATTGGGCCAGGGGCCAGCTACAAGAGACTATTTGATGCTGCGACGACCGTAGAACATATGATTGGGATGTGATGAAGGTAGTGAATAGAGGGGTATTCCTTAAAATGTTTTATGGTGTTAGACGCCAGCTGGAATGAGACATAGCCCGGGGAGAGGCCCAACTCTCAGCAAAGGAAGAGGAGCTCCCCTCACAGCCGCCGAAAAAAAAAACCTAGGGTCTCTGGGGCTGAGAGACTGTTTGCAATGCATTTAAATAAACTGTGTCATACTCATTCCTTCATTTCCTTCCACAACAGATTGATGATGATGTGCTGCCCATCGCCCAGATGAATCTTGTTGTTGTGTAGTGTTTGTCTTTGTCACACCTTTCCCCAAATCCCCTTTCCCATCCATTCATCCAACCCCTAACCCTCTTCCCCAACTGTGTGATTTATTGAAGTGTGACTTCATTTACACCATAAATGGATCACACACTGAGGGGAAAGTGACACCAAATCATTCTGGGATCTTCTATTACCTAAGCAAAAGCCCACAGCAGCCCCACTCACCTACCCACGCATAAAAGGGATCCATATTTTAGACATAGAAGAACACCATTCATCAACATCATCAGTCAGGCCTTGTGTTGCGTAAACACTCACTGCAAGCTCTGAGTCTACCTCTCCTGACACAAGGATTTCATAACATTAGTTTTAATTAAATACGAGCTCTCCATTGCTTAGAAGAAGTTACTATTGCTCGTTTTTGTTATATTATCAGGTATTCTTGTGTCATGGTGGCAGTAGCCTGGTCTCAGTCTTTGTAAAGGTATTTTTATATATATAAAAAAATAAAAATAAATATATATATATATATAGAAGGCAGTATTCCGAAACGCGTCGGTCTTGACTTATAACTGAAATAGGGCCTTGCAATGCCATGTGTTTATGCCAAGACAATAAAATACAAATTCTAAAAACTGACCTGAATGGTGGTCTGTTGTCTGTTTGGAGGTGCCACCAAATTGGATGTTCAGGAAGAGGAACATCACTGGAGACATATATATATATATATATATATATATTACCTACTGGTGGTCGCCAGTAGGTAGTTATAGTTAAAAAAGCGTTTTTTCTTATCCCAATAACTTTGGCGCCGGTTGACGAATCATTGAGAAATTTTCAAAACTAGTGGGGCGCTCCGGTCAGCTCCTGTTTTGAACGTTTCGGGGTTAATCGGCAAGCGCGGGCCGAGAAAAAAGGGGGGTCCCAAAACGTGTTTTCTCCATGTTAATTCCCATAGGAAACTTTAGACACGGCTACAGCCCGAACTGCTGAACGGAATTGCACCAAATTTGGCAAAAAGGTAGCCCTTGTTTCAGAAAGAACTCTTTTTGTTAAATGGTGTAAATCCGTTCAGTCGTTCCTGAGAAATTAAAAAAAAGAGGGCGAAAAATGAATTTCCCATAGGAAACTTTAGACACGGCTACAGCTCGAACTGCTGAACGGAATTACACCAAATTTGGCAAAAAGGTAGAGCTTGGTTCAGAAAGCGCCCTTTTTTTTAAATGGTGTAAATCCGTCCAGTAGTTGCTGAGAAAATCAAAAAATAAAAGTTTTGATATTTAGAGGCACGGAGGATCCGCGGTCCCTCCCGACCACGAGCTTTATTCTAATTGGCTGTCAACACTCCAAACCAGGAAGTGTTGGCAGCCATCTTGTGACTCGGTAGAACCTAGTCACAAGAAAAGAGAAAAACAAACGCTAAAAACAAGGAAAGGGGGCAGGGTAGAAACACCCTGACCCCCTAGGCCTGCTCAGGGCCCAAAAAAGCATTTAAAGAAGAAAAAAAATCGGCGAGATTCGCGCACCCAGCGCGAATTTCGGCCAAAAATAAAAAGAAAACGAAGCGTGGGCTCCCGTGCTTCATTATTATTTAGCCCCCGAGTGGGCCACCTCCCCGGGGCTTGATTTATGAGTTGCGGGGGGGGTACGCAGCCCCCCCGCAGCCCCGGGGCTAATTTTTAAATGTGTGGGGGGCCTCCAAGGCCCCCGGGGCTTTCATTAATTATTTGCGGGGGGCACACGGCCCCCCGCAGGCCCGGGGACCGCCACCTCCCCGGGGCACAAAAATGCAAATTTGGGGGTCCGTTACGGACCCCCGAGCCCCGGGGACCACCACCTCCCCGGGGCTATGCATGTGTTGGGAGGGGGGCCGCGCGGCCCCCCTCCTGGAGCCTGTGATGGCCCTGGGGACCGCCACCCCCCAGGGCCGGCTCCTGCAGTGTCCCGGTGTTTTTAAAAAAAAATAAACCTGGGTGGGGGGGCTCGAGCCCCCCCACACGCCCCGGGGACCGCCACCTCCCCGGGGCACTAAAATGCAAATTTGGGTGTCCGTTACGGACCCCCGAGCCCCGGGGACCACCACCTCCCCGCCACCCCCCAGGGCCGGCTCCTGCAGTGTCCCGGTGTGCCCACCCCCGGGACACTGCTGTTTGCTATGGCAGGGCGGGAGCCTCGCGGCTCCCGTCCTGCCATAGCAAACTTGCTTTGGATTTGCAAAACAGATTGCTTTTCCACACGGGGAGCTGCATGTCAGCAGCTCCCCATGTGGAAAAGCAATGCCGGCTCCTGCAGGACGCGGGGAGCCGGCAGGACCGTGGGGGCATTGGGGCTCCCCCCACGGTCCCCAACAGAGAGGCCATGCCCCGGGGGATGGGGTCCCCGGGGCGCATATGGCCTCGGGAGGGGGGCCACGCTGCCCCCTTCCATTTTTGAAAAAATAGGGGCCCATAAAATAGGAAAGGAAGGGGGGGCCACACAGCCGGCATCGCACCGAGGCCCCGCCCCCTCCCAGCAACACTCTGCAAACGCGCCCTGTGGCGCGTTTTAAGTTGGGAAATGAATTCCCCTTCAATACTGGGGGTCCCTGGGGGCCAACTAGCCAACCAGGTACCTCCAGTAAGCGCCACAGGGCTGCGTTGCAGAGAGGTGGTCCAGGCCATGCCCCTTTTTACACCTCTCTGCAACGCAGCTCTGTGGCGCTTACTGGAGGTACCTGGTGGGCTAGTTGGACCCCAGGGACCCTCAGGATTCAAGGGAACTTAATTCCCCAACTTAAAAAGCACCACGGGGCGCGTTTGCATAGTGGTGAAGGGAGGGGGCGGGCCTGAGGTGACATGTGTGCAAACACGCCCTGTGGTGTGTTTTAAGTTGGGGGATTAAGTCCTCTTGAACCCTGAGGGTATTTGAGCAGGTGAGCTCCTGTCGATCTTAGCTGCTGGGTGGTGTTATAGGGGGTCAAGAGATCATGCAGGTAGCTGGGACCTTTCCCCTGTATACTCCGGTGACAGAAGCACAAGGCTTTGAAGAGAATTCTTTTCCCAACTGGCAGCCAGTGAAGGGATTCAAGGGCTTTCGTCGCTGAGGCCTGCCTAGGTATATTGAGAACTAGGCGTGCCGCCGCATTCTGAATGTGTTGAAGGCGTTGCAGGCTACTCTTTGACGCTCCCAAATATAGGACATTCCCATAGTCCAGCTGCGAGGTCACTAGAGTGTGGACAAGAGTTTTCCTTGCCGATACGGGAAGAATGTCTAAGTCTTTTCTTAGCATTTTGAGGGTGCCAAAGCATCTCCCTGCCACCTTCCTAGTGTGGGACTCAAAGGATAATTTTGGATCGAGCCACACTCCAAGATTTTTTACCTCTGTTTTTGGCGTGGCCACGGGCCCCAGCCTTTGGGGTCCCCAGGCTGAGCACCAGATGGAAGGGGATTTCCCTATGACCATAACCTCCGTCTTACTGCCATTCAGCTTTAGGCAGTTATTACACATCCATGAGGCTAGATCATTGAGACAGGAGGAAAACTGCATAGCTGACTCACTAGAGTCTTGTGCTAGGGTCACTACAAGCTGGGTGTCATCCGCATATGACACCATGGTGATCTTGTATTTGTCCATAATATCTGCCAACGGGCCGATGTAGAGATTAATAAGAGTGGGGCTCAAAATAGAGCCCTGTGGAACCCCTTGGAGGAGTGGCAAAGTTTTAGATCGATAAGGTTGCTGCGCAACCTGGAAACTACGGTCCTGTAAGAAGGACCACATCCACTTTAGTGCCTCTCCATCCAATCTGCACACCCGGAGGCGTTGAAGTAGAAGTTTATGGGATACCGTGTCGAAGGCGGCACTTAGGTCCAACAGGACCAAGGCAGCTGTCTGACCGGCGTCCACCCGTCTCCGTAGAGACTATGTTGCAAAAAGGAGTGCTGATTCAGTTGGATATAAGGCTCTAAAACCTGATTGTGTAGGGTGTAGAAGATTGTGAAGATTGATGTGAGCCACTAATTGTTTATTCACCACCTTCTCTGTGATTTTAGAGATGTAGGGAAGCAGAGAGATGGGACACAAATTTTCCAGCAACTCGGGGTTAGCCGAGGGCTTTTTCTCTAAGGGTAGGACAATCACGTGCTTCCACGTCCTAGGGACCTCCCCACATTTAAAAGATAAGTCCATTAGCTGCTGCACAAAGGGTAGTATCAGTTCTATGCCCTCCCTTATTCTGCTAGGTGCAGCTGGATCAGTAGGGGAGCCAGATTTAATACTTAGGGCCACCTCCTTGAGCACTGTCACTGGGGGGGATCAGAATTCCCGGAGGGGAGTAAACCCCAGCTCAATATATCTCTCAGGCTGTGAGGCAGGGCCATTGCGGGCTTCCTCAGGGAAGGTATTGTATATATTTGATATTTTCATTAGGAAGAAATCGCCAATATTATTGCACCACCCCTCAGAGCTGGTAGTAGTGGTCAGTGTCTTCTCTAGGGATGAGATCTCTTTAAGAGTAGCATAGAGTTCCTTAGATGAGTTTTCTGCCGCTTCTATTTTCTCCTTATAGTACACAGTGCGCCTCTTTTTTAGCAGAGAAAGGTACTTTTTTGTGCTGTCTTATAAGCCTCCTTGGTTTCTTTAGAGAAGACTGTCCTCCATTTACGCTCAAGGCGCTTACAGCCTTGTTTAGCGATTCTCAGTTCTTCATTGTACCAAGGAGCTGATTTAGACCATCTCTTTGGAATCTTTGTGGTCCAAGGTGCCACCTCATCAAGTGCTTCCGAGATCCACTTCTATACTGAAGAATTGGCCATGTTAATGTCGTTACTTAGTAGAGGTGGATTTTTCTGTAATGCACAGGAGAAACTCTCACAATTAAACCTGGCCCATTCCTACGTGGAGGAGCAGAGCAAGATTTTTGCGTGGGTCAGGGTTTGATTAGAGGAATATGGAAGATTATGAGATGGTGGTCGGACCATGGGATGGGGGTCGGTGGTTCAACCACCAGCCCCGGATGATTCGAGAAGATGGGGTCAAGCAGATGGCCCACACGATGTGTCGGCGTCATAGACTTGAGTTCTAATTGTAAGGTAGCCAATTCTCTGCTTAAGGCTTGAGCCTCAATCTTCAGGTGATCTTCCAAATGTAAATTTAAGTCACCCAGAACCATAAAGTTAGTATACTGAAGTGCAAGTCGCGTGGCTAATTCCGCAAGATTTATCGTGAAGTCGGTAGGCAGCCCAGGTGGGCGGTAAATTAGGAGGCCGCTCACTGTTGGGCCACTCGAGCTCCTCAGGGTGAAATGTGCTGCTTCAGCATTTTCTATTTGGACTTTATCCAAAGTGCAATTTATTGACAGGAGAAAAACGATGGCTATTCCACCTCCACGCCTGAGAGGGCGGTCTTGTCTACGTATACCATAGCCATTGGGGAGTGCTTCTAATATGTCGGGGCAGAGTCCTCACTCAACCAGGTTTCAGTGAGAAACATGGCGTCAGGCTGGTTGTATGTAAGGAAATCACAGATTTCGATTTTATGTTTAGCAAGGGACCTGCAATTTACAAGAGCGAGCTTCATGTTATCTTGCTGAAGTATTGACTTAACTGGGTTAGGTGCAAAAGAGCATCTAGTACAGCGTAGGGTCTCAGCATTTCCCCCCAGTGAGTGGTAGCACAGACCAGATAGAGGCCTCTCCAGCTCCCTTAAGGCACTCCCTGAATATCGCTGGGGCTGGTCGGGCTTCAAACGGGCATAGTGGGTGGCCCCTGGCCCCGTCCGGATGCGGACGGGCGCAGACGGGCTTGCCTTTGGCGCACCCGCAGCGCGCACCCGCAGCGCGCGTCCGCTGCGCGGCTGGCCCTGCATGCTCCACTTATAGTGGACGACTAGACCGTCACCCCGCCGGAAGAGAGGCTGTCCCGGAAGGGTGTGGGAGGAGCTACGTCCCTCCGCTCAATCGGCACTAATTGCCGTGGGGGACCGAGGGCGAAGCCAGAAAAAGTGCAAAGTGCAACAACACGAGTGCAACACACAGGTATGTTTACAAAGCACTAAAGGGTAGTGTGAGGGTTTAAACCAAAGTCCAAAATTTTGCCCTTCTTGAAGGCTGTTAAAGTCTCCCAGCTTTGTTCAAACTGAATATTGTCATGTGCATTAGATGTCCGTAGAACATCTGTTGCCTGAATACCACAGCCCAATGCAGAGCAGGAGATGCTGCAGGAGGGCTCAGACAGATAGTGGAGGAAGAGGGCTCAAAGCAAAACCCCTTGAATGCATTAACTGTCCACAACCTGGCTTCCTCTCCTATCACTCATTGACTTTATGCTTGTCTTTGACCATGCACAGCACTTTGGTGCCTTTTGGCTAGGTTCACGCTATAGAAAGACCACCTATGGACATAAATATACACATTGACTGCGACAATGGGGTGGTCCAAGCCAGAGTGCTCTGGTTCTTGGTATGGGTGTAGAAAGATACAAAGACTTGCTTCTTGTAACTTAGCATTTTTATTTAAAAATTCACCGGCTTTGCAAACCGATAAGCTGGTGAAGTTAAAAAAGGAAGCGTGAGACAAAGACTGTAGCTTAAACTGCAAATGGCAGAAGCGGAAAACAGTTTAAGCTGCCACTCAAGGAAATAAGCAGAAATAGAGAAATCCCCCCCATTTGTCAGCTGTGCACTGTAATTCTCTCCCACAAGAATTCTCACAGCTTGGGATTCAACAGTGCCAAGCGAGTAATGGCTGTTTACCCACTTCTGCTCAGATCTAATGGCAGCCCTAAGGGACAGCACATAAACAGGAGCTGTTCAGCTGCCAGAATGTCTCCTAGATGGCAGGTGGCTGTGGATACTCACCATACAAATCCCTGTCGGAGGTTCTCCCTCCTCCAGGATGCAACATCTGACTGCATGCAAACATGTGGTGCACTGCCACAGCCATGCACCAGACAGAACTGTGGTGGAGTGGATTAAACCTCACCTCAGATGAAGTCCAAAAAAGTATGGAAACTTTGAGGGTCATTTAGACCCTTGCGATCTTTAAGACAGCAACCATGGCAGCTTCCCGCACATCAATTGCAGAGCAGGCACCATGTTTAAAGCAACAAACATTTTTGTTTGCAGAAAAAAACTCACAAGACATGAGTTTCTTTTCTCCAACCAAAATACAAATGGCCCCCAATGTAGAATAAGACTTCTCATTGAACATGAACTCTAATGTACATTTTCCGTCACATAGCAGATACACTGGAGGGAAAATTAGTTATTTTAGCTCGTCTTCAATAAGATGAGATGACCGTCACTGTGATATTATGGCCCCTTGGTGGATGGGCCACCAGGTGGAAGCTTTACACCGGTGGAGCCAGCACAGTCAGCAGAGCCTCTGATGGTGTAAACACAGCACTTCCCTCGACTCTAAACAGAGCAGAACTGCGAGTTTGGTGAGGCAAGAGCACCACCAATTTACAGCAGTGCTCCTTCTCCACCCAGACCCCAAATAAGCTTCTTGGTCACCCATGTCTCTCCTATGTGATCTTTTCTGACTTTGCAGGTAAGGTGTACAACTTTCATTCTTCCAGCGTTGATAAAATGAGTGACATGTCAACAGCCTTTATAAATGGGAAGTCTGGTATAATGGGGTGACCCAGTGCCCCTCAGAACCTGGGTGTGAAGTTATAGAAGTCAAGTGGTTTTGTTGGGAACCTAATTGCTTTCTTATTGATTTAATACAAACCTATCTATATATGTATACAGAATGGCTTATGCAAAAATTTTGTCTCATTCACAATTAATGAAAAGAAAACAAGGAACACACAAAAGTCATGAAAAAATCAAGTACTATATTCAAAAAGAGAGGAAAACACTTTATGTGGTTAGGAGAAGAAATAACTTTTTTTTTTTCTTTTTGTACTTTTTTACGTTTTCCAGTAGGTGAAAGACAATGCAAGGCTGTCGCAGACAATACACAATAATAATCGGTGCAGGTGCTGAAGTGACACAGTGCAAGGGAAGTGCTGAGTGTGAAGATGTTAAATACAGTGATACAGTGCTTTAAAAACAATAATTTATAAATTATAAATGACATCTATCCCTAATTGCATGAATCTCTGAACCACTGGAGGTTTGATTTTCCTTTTGACGTGGAGCTGAGGAATTAGGGTCAGGATTGTCTCAGAAACGTCGACGTTTCGACCCAGATGCAAGCACGGTTTGTGCGTCACGGCGGGTCTTCAGCAGGACGGGGGATGAGAAATTGGACAGCCTATAATTGAATATGGAGGATTAGGGTGTGTTCCAAAGTAAGACATGGATAAGAGAACCACCCAATGGTGACACAAAGGTCCGAGATACGTGAGGTCCCGATGGCCCACCATGCAAAGGTAATCACGTGCCTAGCTTAGACAGCGATTAATACGAGGTGATTTAGAGAGGTTTGATCAAGATTGTGAGAGCTAATCAGCCACAACAAGAATCAGTGTAGTTGTGCCACTAAAGATAATTGAGTGTGAGAACCCATCAGGGGAGGGAATTCATGCTGGAAGCATACCTTAGGACGAATCAGTAATATTTGAACACGGATCCACCGTCAGGTTGGAATCAAGTTCTGAAATGTAAAGTGATATAAGGGGGTGTTTGGACCCTACAAAGGACTATAATTTATGAAGTATATAGGAGGGTGCGCCCCAAGAAGTGTGACGCTGCTCACCTTAATTAATGGCAAACGGATCCAGCATCCGATTATTGTAGAGAATCAGTCTCAAAATATAGGGGTCTCTGGGAAGAGTAGAGAAAGGAATTAAATTTCAAAATTAAAAGTTGTGTCCCTTCCATGAGCAATAGTTTGTGGTTTATATCGGAGGGGGCGCCTCTCTTTTTGAATATAATACTTGATTTTTTACATAACTTTTGTGTGTTCCTTGTTTTCTTTTCATTAATTGTGAATGAGACAAAATGTTTGCATAAGCCATTCTGTATACATATTTATAAATGGGAAAGCAAAATGCAGTTTTCCCAAAAATATTTGAAAATTACACTCACCATTACCTCTGCAGTAGGTGTATATCTCACTATATTGCTAAGTTTTATTTCCTACAGCAAAGAAATCGCATGGACAGTGTTTAATTTGTAGATGAATAAGTGCCGATGCCCAAAGATCTGTTCAGAAGTCCGAGGCTGGTGGGCCAAATCCCAAAGGTGCGTAGGCTGTAATCCATCTGGTGCATCTTTTCTTCTTTCTCTTTCTCCTTCTTTCCCCTTTGTGCAATTTCCCCACTCTTGCTCTTAGGAAATGTCTGATGAGGAAAAATTTGTGCAGGTACCCAAGAAAGAGTGCCGGTGCTCCCCAAAGGCAGTCAGAGCCTCAAATTTAGTACTGTGCAAGGACGATTGGAATTGCAGTGTCTACTTGAGGCTGGCTGCACATTTCTATACTCGCTCGCTGGCTGACGTGAAAATGAAATTGAATAAATAACCCATAAAAAAATGAAAATGTATGCGGCAGGGTGGCAGATGTCATTTTAAGCGTTGACCATGTCTGATACCATGTTCAGGGGTTCAAGTGCACATTAGAAAGATCCTACTAAACGATGTGTGCATGAGGTTGTCTTTCTGTGAACCTGCATCCTTGTTGCGCTGATGGGCAAATCGTTACCAATTATTGTAGCGATATCAACAATGGAGCCAGTTTTCTTTCCAATCTTCTTTAATCAGTAACATGGACCCGTGGCAGCCCTTAGGCCAAGCACCATAAATTAGATGCCACTGAGATCCAAAGTAAACACTCCAAAGTGAAACTCAGCTACCCATTCAACATTCTGTTCCAGCCTTGACTAGATAGTCAGAACCTCTTTTAAAAACAGATATAACACTTACATTTTCATATCTTGCATATTGCAACAGTTATTTTTTAGCCCCATGAAGCTCACAATGCTTTTCCAACAATACCGCTAAGACAACTCCACAAGTGTATGTGTCAGTGCCATTTGCACAGACGTTGCCTGCCATTGGTATAATAATGGACTTCATTTAAAACATATATGTATTTAAGAACCAATCACAGACATGGCGGTCTGCTGACTTCAGCGGGCCACCATCGCGGTGATGGCCTCTGTTGCAAATGAGTTCCGCCCATTTAGTTCACCAGGATTTTTTGCTTTACTATGGGTGAGCCTCACTGCCTGAGTCTCACTCGCAGTAATTTCACAGTAATTGGACGTGTTTACTGCTAGTGTCTGCCTTTTAAGATAAGGCTGCTGCTGTGCAGCTAGGGTAAGGGCCACTGGTTTGGTTACACATGAAAAAGTGTGCTCATGCGTGTGCACATGTGTGGGCAGCACGTGTCAGACTGCCATCATGAACTTCCCTGTAATTGCACAGAAGTAGCCTGGTGCAGGAGGGACTCTGCAAGGATAGGTGCTGACTTGGGGTGGGGCTTATAATATTAGTCGGCATTCATATATATGTGTGTTGGAATGTGGTTTATTAGTAGGGATAAGTAGGTACCTACCACTAGTAATAAGGCCCCAATCACAATATAAGGCCCAGTCAAGGTGTCACTAAATTATTCCCGTGCTAAGCCCTTGGTAGCTGGCTGCGAGCAGGCAGGCTTAACATAGGAGACAGGTGTGTAAAGCATTTAAAAACACCAATACTTTAAATAAATACTTTGAAGTATATTTTAGCTCAATCCTGTCAATAATTATACTTTATTAAAGTATTTCCTTGTTAGCCTATTGAGCCAATGTGCTACAATGGGGGAAAATGAACGTGTAGGGTTTTCCCTCACTAGGGAATATAAAACATCTTTTAAAATGTCCCTGCTTATAGTTGCAAGGAACCCTATCCATGGGGCACCTAGGGGAGACTTATATGTAAAACTAAGGTAGTTTAGGACTTATGAAGTACCTTTAATTCCAAAGTCGAATGTGCATATAATTTAATCTTAAAATCAGCCTGCAAAGCAGGGCCGCCTTTAAAATGACAGCAGGCAACACAGCAGTGCACACTTAAGTGCATTAAATGTTCTGGACCTCTAAACCTACATGCCCTGCCATATACTAGGGTTTACAGGTAGGTTGTCATACCAATTGTAATTACAACAAATTACCATATACCTTTTACACAGAGCACTTGCCCTGGGTCTGGTTAGCAGAGCCCAGGGCACAATCAGGGTCAGTTACCACCAGTATCAGTCAAGAAAATGGGGGTGATCAGGGAAAAAGTATGACTTTCTCACAATATGTCAGCAGTGATTACTGCAAAATCTGTTGTGCTTTCGCTGTATTATGCATATAGGTGAAACCTGCCTTAAAGTGCAGTTTCACTCTACTAAGGCATACACAGTCCAGAAATATGTCAAACTGGAGTAAACAATGTATGCTGAGTTTGATTTTACAGGTTCCAGTAACATGCACATATATCTTATGAATCGTCAAGAATTGTCATATTTCTCTGACTCAGTCCAGAATCAGATTCCAGGCCTTTGTCTCATCTGCTGGCCCAAGTTAATTAATCTGCTGGCCAGCAGAGGTAACACAGGCCTTCCCACATGAAAGGGCAATTATTAGTGATTGGTCTAGTTTCTGAGAAGGAAGGGGTGGAGAAGAGAATCTGCATCTGATAATCAGCTGCCACACTGCACCTGGGTGAGTCAGCCCAGGCCCACTGAAAAAAGGAGGAAGCCCAACATCTGAAACCAGCACTATAGGGGCTCCCATTGAAGTCTGGGTGGGAAGGGACATGGAAGTGATGTCAGCTAGGGGTGGAGCTGAGGTCCTCAGAGAAGTTCTGCTCCGAGACAACTTGACAGCGATATTTTGGATTGTTCCAGGATGCTGTGCAGGAGGGTTGGGACAGGGTGGAGGAATGATGTGACATCCTAGGATTCGACAGGGGTGCTTGGCATACAAATTTATACCATCCACACTTATAAACCCCTGCATAAGGGCAAGAGAGTGAGCAAGACCCTGGACCTGAAAGGTGACGACAGCAGAACCATGGAAAGCTGAAAGGAGAAACAACTTTATGCCCTGCAAAGATGGACGAAGGACTTTGACTGTAGCTGACACAAGGACCAAATGGGTCTCTCCAGGGCCCGTGGTGCTGTCCTTCTCAGGGGTGAAATGTGATATAAGAGTTTCACCAATGGAATTTTCATCTACCACGCATATATATTTGTAATCTAAAGTGTAATATTTAGTAGTGTGTGGGTAATAAATGTAATTTTCCTTTTTCAAAGAAAAAGTACTGATTGGAGAATGATTTATTCAGTGTTGTTGAGTGCCAGTGAATAGAGGTTTCTAGCCCACACCACCTCCTCTGAGTCGGCCTTAGACCGCTCTGCTTTGCTACCCTGCGAGAGTCAGGTGCTACAATGGGTAACTTGGTTTACAGTACGGAGCCAATTGTGGACCTATTACTTCCACAGGACTCATATCCTACAAAACGAATAATCCAATCTCTTACAGCCACCAAACACAGTGAGTCACTATTTCCAACCTATCTCATTAATAATAATGCTGTAGGTCATATTGCGACTCAGTTCAAACAGGAATTTTGTGAACTAACCTATTAGTACAGAGTTGGTGCACAATTTACAACCACTTTTTGCAAATAGAATTTTTGAACATCTGACCCATGTTGCTAAAGAACTCGTTGTGAGTTTGGGCATAGATTGTGATGAATGAACCAGTAATCGAGCAATACATTAGTTAATGTACTAGTGGGTAGATTTTCAAACATTTTGCGCTGGGTTAGCATCACAAAAGTAATGCTAACCAGCACAAAATGTTTTTGGGGGAATTTACTTTCCAGCGCAAAACCTTTTTTGCACTGCTAAGTATCCTAAAAGTAGTGCAAAGCACTGCTTTGAGTTATTTAGCACCAAGGGGGCGTTACAAGGGTGGTACATGGGTGTTCCCGTGCAACCACCCATGCTTTTTGACACAAAATCCTATCTACAAAGAATTGTAGACAGCGTTTAGCGCCAAAAGTTAACGCCACTTCAAAGGAGGCACTAACAGGAGAATGTTTAAACATTTTGGGGGATATTACCAAGGAATTGCGATAATTATTGCAAAGCGCGCTTAGCGGTTTTTTGCCGGCTATCGCTGGATTTCATCGCGGGGATAACGCGTTATTATCAACGCTTATCTCCAAGGCGATAAAAAATCCAGTAATAGCTGCGAAACCCAGCAATAGCACGAGAAATCCAGCGATAAATCCACTGCGCTAATGAAAAGCTCGCTAATAGGCAGGTGAGGACTTAACCTTACAATCCACCTCCCATTGACTAGAATGGTTAAGTCAGGTTTTTAGCAGGTGTTAGATTCCAGCGATAATCGCGGTTAGCGCAAATTTTTTTATCGCTTCGCGGGCATTGGTAATAGGGGGAAGTTGTGTTTGCGACTGTTTGCAGTTGCTTTTAGTTGGGAACGCCTACTTTGCATGTCATTAGCGATATATATCGCTGACATGCAAAGCGGCACCAAAACGGTCGCTTTCGCCATAAAGCTGTCGCTAACAGCTGTTAGCGACAGCTTGCTAATAGGGCGATAGAAATATCGCCGCTTTAGCGGCAAAAAGTGCCGCTAAAGCGGCGATAAGGCCCTTGCTAATATGCCCCTTTGTGTTTCCTTTCCGACTTTGCATGCGTGCTGCACTGTGCAGCACACATACAAAGTGGGAAAAGCTTTGAAACTTGCCTAGGCATGGTATTTTGTACAGGAAAGGTGCCCTTCCAATACAAAGCCTATGCTAGACTCACGCACACACTGTAGCGCTATTGCACTAGGGTGTGCGCGTGGCACTCAGCAGCTGAAATCAGCGCCGGCGCTAGGGAGAGGGGTGGAGAGAGCCATATCTCTGTAGATATGGCCAGTCGCGGTCCGCGTAGGAGTGCCGGCCGGGCGGTGACGTGGGGCGGGGGAGGGGCAGGGTGGGGGGTAGCAAGTACGGATTACGGACCAATACAGGTAAGTAAACATTTAAATCAATAAAACGAATTTCGTTGCGCGCACTGCATCGCCAAATGCGATGCAGTGCGCGCAACGAAATTCGTTTCATTGATTTAAATGTTTACTTACCTGTATTGGTCCGTAATCCGTACCCCCCCACCCTGCCCCTCCCCCACCACAAGTCACCGCCCGGCCGGCACTCCTACATGGACCGCGACTGGATATGGCACTTTCCTGCTCCCTTTCTGTCACGCAACGCAGACTCTTTGGGTGCTGCGCTGCATCACGTGCATTTTTTAAAAATCTGGCACATGATGTACATATGTCAAGTTGGTGTTCCTCTGATTATGCGCTGGGAGCACGGAGAGTGTGCCGTGAGGCCCTATAGTGTGTTGTGACCTCTCAGCACCTACACACATTTACTTCTAACTAATTTGTTTTCTAACATTCTCTCCAGTTTTGTTAGCTAGATGCTAAATATGCCTCACATAATCATTTCAACAATATTTAAGTTGAATATTAGTGGTAATAGATACGAAGGCGCATTTTGGTTCGTTGCACACACATATTGGAGGATTCCTTGCTTCAGAGTTATCACATGTTCTGATTTAACATTAGCCCCTCTTCTGCCCTCCCCTCACTTAGCCCACCGATGGTTGTCTATGGGAGGGGCAAGGTTTCACTGCACCAGACACACCACTTCTGCTCGGCTATTTTTAACACAAGAGAGTGCTAATTCTCCACAGTTAATTCACACAATGCTCTGCGGTGAAACTTCCTTCCCTGCCCAAGGAGAACACTTTTGATGTGTAAATTCCGGAGAAGAAAGAGTCTAAACTGACCTGGATACATGTTAATAGCCGCAGTAAGGCAGGCCCTGGCAGACTGCTACAGCATTCACATTCTGAACAAAAATGTGTTTTTTTTGCTTCAGTTTGGAAATTGAAATCAGATCAGCTGACGCATAGGAGCGCAGAGAATCTAGAGTCGTGCTGTTTGCTAAAAGGCAGATTAATTCTGGGGGTGATGCGATCGCCTTGCCTGGGCTCCCACCGCCTGCTGGAGAGGGAACAAAATAAGGGCGGGATGTGCCTTTTAAAGCGTCTGCAATTCAGCCTCAATTTGATTCAGTGAAAAGTAACACAAAGCGATCTGCATCTCGTCCTTTGATTACACGTCTGCGCGAGGCTCAGCCCGGGCTGACACTGACATCACTGCGGCGAGCAGGGAAGGCAGGATTCATTTCAATGGAAATCAATTTGATTAGAGGCAGCATCAATTGCCGAGCAGACATGATCCGCATCCCGCAGCGGCGAAAGGAACCAAATATGTTTTGTCCCGTCCTCTCCCGAAAAGGAGAAGCGTCTCCGAATGACAAATGACCTCGGATGGGTTTCTGTAGAAACATGAAATATGGGCCGCCTCTGATGCATGCCGCCCGTGCCATCCATTGGCAGCCAGACTAGTGCCACACTGAGAGAAGTTCTCTGAATGTTCTTCTCAGACTCCCTGGACTGGAGCGCGTGCATGATTTATTTATTTATTTTAAAGCACAATGGCCCTATAGTTTGGGTTGCTGAATACCCAGTTTGTCTAGCTTTGGTTGTATTTAGCTGTCAATGGGTGTAAAATAGTGTAAATAACCTTCTTTAATCCCACAGAGAGGCTGAGCTACCCAACAACTGAGAGCATTCACCTAGACATCCCCTCCACTTTCGCTTTACAACGGTATCAGCTCCAGATACTCCAGAATGGCAACCCTTGTCACCAGAAGACTGCAAGACTCACACTCGACCGCACACGCCACAACCACATCACACCGCACCTCAGGAAGCTTCACTGGCTCCCCATTTACAAGCGCAGCCAATTCAAACTTCTCACGCACACTTACAAAGCCCTACACAACACAGGACCAGAATACCTGAACAGCCACACACACTTTCACCAACCTACCAGACATCTACGCCCTGCCTCACTTTCACTTGCACGCATTCCCTGCATCCACAAAAACAAAACTAGAGGCCGCTCATTCTCCTACATCGCACCCAGGACATGGAACAACCTCCCTCAACACATCAGAGCCTCTTCCTTACTTCTTGAGTTCGGCAAGAAGTTGAGCACCTGGCTCTTCGTATAAGCACCTTGGAGACCACAAAGCTACACACCTGCCCAAGCGCCTGGATACCCTCTCGGGTGATTAGTGCACTATACAAATCACTATAACATGACATTTTCTTATCCAAAGAGAGCCGCTTGGCTAGCCTCCTGATCGCACACATCTGCAGAGCCTGAGCCGGCAGTTGTGCTTTCTCATAACTCGCCCCCAAATCCTGGAACGACATCCCCTGCTCATCAGAGCTGCCTTCTCAGTCCTTGAGTTCTGTAAGAAACTGAAGACATGACCCTTTACCGAGACCACAGACTCGCCAGCACAGTCCCCTCGTATTGCTCTAGCACCACGATATCCTCCTGGGTGACATGCGCACTCACATAAAATCACATCATAACATCCATGCAAGCAGAACAGAAAACTAACTGGAGATCTCACTTTTCATTCCTCTTAATGATTTCCTGCTGCCAAAAGGATCCCATAAGAATCCAGAATTAAAATCACCTGAAACCACTGGTTCCCATCTCTGGCCCATAGAGATAAAGAAACTTGAGTTAAAGATGTAGAATGCTCAGAGACAGTTGGAGAGAGAGAAAATCAGAATACAGAGGCAAAATGGACATGGAAAGGTATTAGAGAGACAATGATAGCTCTGATGGCGATTGCGAGAGAGGGAGGTGCTGGCTGAAGAAAAACATCTTTAGAAACACCCTGAAACTGAAGGATTTAGAACTGCGTTGACTGAAGACAGCTCCCCATGTGGTGTCTGCAGCAGCTCTGCTCCATCCCCTGCTCCTCAGTGACAACAAGGCCATTCTGGAGATAAGTGATGGTAAAAGCAGGAAGTGTGCAGCAAGGAACATATGCTGGTATGGCTGTTTGGCCTTAGCCCCTGTTCAGCACCTAAAAGATTTCAGGACTACATGGAAAGCCCGTGGTGTCCATGGACATACCTGGGTGCATGGTGTGCAGAGGAATCCGAGTACTTGCTTGACTTGGAAGAAGGTAGCGACCAATGAAGGGCTGGTAGACCTTTCACTTCTAGAGCATCTTTTACAGGTTGGTGGATGTGGGGCATCCGCTAAAAATGGCTGATGATCAGTCCACCAACCTTGCGGTTCACCCACCTAATTTAGAGGTGAGAGAGCAACATAATCTCTATTGGTGGAGTGTCAAGTGGCTCCGGAAGTGGCAAATCTTGATATGACAGCCCATCTGCCAATGGGTCACAGGGTCACAGAGTGGGTCATCTAGACTTATAAAGAGGGTGAGGTGACTCTCACTGATCACTGCTTTTCGCTTTCTGGGTAGAACATGAGAGGTAAGGTGGTCCCAGGCAGGAAAAACTCCCCGTGTATCGGGGCAATTCCTTTATTTTGTTTTTCTTAAGTCATCTCCTGCTTAGGAAGATTGTTTGAGTAAAGTAAAAAAGTATGCTGTGCAGGTCAAAAAAATTGGCACCTGCGAGCTCTGCAGGCAGTGAGATCCACGCAGGAGTCTGAAAATATGGTGGACGGTCATTCACAAGGGAACGCCACGGCCCCCACCAAACTGGTGCGCATGTGACCCAGCCTCCTTAAAGGAATCCCATTTTGCATATAACATTGAAAATCCTTGAACAATTCATGTTTGTTAAAACTCACCTCCCTTTGGTAGTGGTTTCTCCCCTTGTCCTTCCCAATAGGGTTTTTCTAGTTAGTTGAAATGGCCTGGAACTGTTTACTGCATTCCTACACCCTGTTTTGTGAAAATATTTGGAACTAGAAGGCTCAAAGGTATTTTCCAAGATTAACTGTATTATCTCACTGTATCATGCCATGGTAGAAGTAATAATTCTTCGAGGAAATGCAAATAATTAATGGTTAATATATATGTTTGCCGTATCATTTTTTTTTCAAGGACTTTATTTATCCCGCAAGATGTTTTGACACAAGTAGACTGTGATTTTGAAGCAAATGCTGCATTTGAAAAGACTATTGGGACTTATCAATAGACTTCCTAAAAATACGTCTGCTACATAAATACCAAGATGTGGAAATATGGACAATAGTCATTTAAATGGAATTAAACCAGCAAGATAAAGTGAGTCAACAAGTGGTCCAGACCAAAAGACATCATCACGTTGACTCAAGCAGCTTTTGACATCTTGTGTGAGAGCCTTCTCTTCACTGTTCATTGCAGATTGCAAATTCTATAGTAGTGGAAAAGTGCCCCATTTTTTTGAGTAGTTCATTATCATTTAGGTGCCCTAGCCATGAATCCCCTAGAATCCTGCCCCTACAGCTGCATCCAGGCTGGCTCACCTCAACGTCACGGATGAGCTGGTCATTCTTCTTGCTTGTATGGAAAGGTGAGGTGTCCACATGCACCACTGTCCACTCAGATCCGCGGCACGTCCCAAACAGCTTGTCATGCTTCTTGGTTATTTTGTGAAATCCCATGGAGTTCAGATTCTAAGAGAAAGCATAATTGATGAGTTTTAGGAGAACAAGTATGCAGCTTGGCTTTACAACTGCTGATAAACCAAACTAAATAGGGGACTAGAGACAAACCTACACCTACAAGGTATGGCAACAGAACATCATCGGATGGAAATATTGATTACAAAAAATGTCGCCCCATTGGAGATAATGATAGAATATCTACACCCAATAGCATGATATCTTTGTAAGCGATAATAAGGGCACAATATTTACGTAGGATGAAATTTCCGTAGACATTTTTCCTTATATATGTAACAGACAAATCAGGATTTATATGATGACAGACTTAGAGATCTCAATGTGTACAATGTGAGGGAATCATTTCAATGTTTCTGTATTGATCCCAATCAGAGCGTTCACAGGTTTTCTCTTAAGTGAATCCATGTCTTTAAGTTGCATTTTTGTAGTCTGGGCCTCTTGTTCTTCCCACACATTTCCGTATAGGGTTTAAATGTTTAAGTGTCACACATCTGGACGCCCCTTCAGTTTCTTCCACTTATTGATACCCCTAGCTCTGCACCCGTTTGAAGCTGATATCCTGTTAACTGCTCCTCTTGTTTTCATGTGCTGAAGTCTACCCCTTATTGTGCACATCTATTGTCCCAGCACCTTTGCATCTGCACAACTTTTTCATTAGACATTCAACTGAAATCGTTGTATCTGGCGAAGATTTAGGCATACACCTCACTCCTATCTTGTTACCCTATAATTTCACGTGCATGTCAACTGGAAAAGTATTATTATTATTAGTTGTACTATAATTATTAATAATAGTCATATTATTTCTTTTAATGTACCAGAAATTACTAGTTTTGTAGCAGACCTTGCTGTTTTCGACTTCAATCCTACTGACTTTACCATCCTCAGAATGATAAAAGTGTGAGTCAGTCCTGCCAAGATTCAGGCTGATGACCTTCAGTTGCAAAAGTAACTTTTGCAGCAGATGCATTGAACTGCTGAGCTATCTCTTCTGGATAAGTGCCCTCCTGCAAGTTATTCCACTTGTCTCACGATATGTGCATCCTATGCAGCTGCCATCGCCTCTGCATCTCTTCCTTCTGCTCCGTCGATAGAGCCTTGTGTTAACATTTGCTTTCCTTGTTTGGACATCTTTCTTTCTCTTCCTATCGCTCTGTTGCACAATCTGAATTTTCCTCCAGTGTCCCCTAACCGGGTACCATAGGATTACTTTCTTTATGCACACACACTTTTCCCTTGTCACCTATTTCAGCTCAGTGAGTTAAACGCTTGCTGCTCATGTCTGCTGTGACCTGCTAGCCACCAGTTTGAATGCTGACAAGACCAACTTCCAGTCCATTCTTCCGAGATAAAAACATTGAATACCACTAAGGGGCACATTATCAAGAACGGCGTTAAACATTATCGCCGCTTTAGCGGCAGAAAACTGCCGCTAAAGCGGCGATAATGGGCTTGATAATATGCCCTTGAGAATTCCAATAGAAGTCCATGTTCTGGTGTGATCTGGGCTTCTATTGGAATTCTCCAGGGCATATTATCAAGCCCATTATCGCCGCCTTAGCGGCAGTTTTCTGCCGCTAAAGCGGCGATAATTTTAACGCCGTTCTTGATAATATGCCCTAAGTTGTGTAATATCGGTCCATGGTATGTGCACCGCTTTGAAACTGGAAACACTGTTAGAATAAGCCCCGTCTAACACTATTATTGACTATTTTCTATTTCGAGATCTCTGAATTTGGTTCTCCAGAAAGGTCAAACCACTGTCAATGTTATGCTGAGAGGCTAAATAGAAAACAGCATCCGCTCTAGAGAAGCACAAGAAAGAGTCAGCCTGGAACGAAGATAGAGGGGTGATATGTACACCATTTAACGACGCTTCCCCTCAGACCACGGATCAGGTGGGAGATTAAAGTTCATTTTGTAAAGGAATAACCACAGCTATAAGGCTTTGTCATGGGCCCATTGTAACGTATTGACTGATATTGTACCAATGCACTGTGAATGTCGGAAGTAATTGAGACAGCACTGTACATTGTCTTTTTCTTTTCTTTTCTTTTTTTTCTTTGTTTTTGATTAATCAATAAAAAGATATTTAAAAAAAAAAAAAAAGAGTCAAAGAACATAAATATTAAAGTATGTATGTATATATATATGTATGTGAGTGACTTACAGTGTAAATTTAGCTACAAAGAGCTGCGTTTTTCAACTGCTGTTACATGTCTAGGTAAAGTATCTGGATATATTTCATATTATTGCAGTGTGGGATTACTGTCTTGGAAAGTAATTCTGATTTCTTAATTTCTGGTGACAAAAAAATCATAAATCCCCTTAGCTTCTTTTTTTGCATATCCCTGCCCCTAAATAATTTTAATGAGCTTCAGTCAAACCATTGTCACCCCCCGCATTACTCCAGGACCTTGTTCCCGTTTCCTTTGTTTTTTGTTCTCATTTTCTGTAGATTATTTGCTAATTTTAATTTCTGCCTTCCTTAAATCAAAATCTTTATGGTAATATCTCAAGCCATCTTTATCGTGCCTAAATGTATTCTCGTCTCTTTCACCTCTTGTCAATTCAAACAATTTTTTCATCAGAAGGGACAGGAGAGAGCAGAACCTCAGATTTGATTTTAGTAGGTAATATCGAATTACAAATACCCAGGAGCGGCTCCTCCGTTATGGCAGAGGAGAGTCGCCCCTCCCCGCCCCCGCTGCAAACCAGCAGAGGCAAACGACATAGATATCACACATTTTTATTATCATTTTAATTTCCGTACTGCAGGCTGCCAGCGAGCTGATGGAGGGGCGGGGCATGAAGCACCTGGGAGGAGGGGGCGCTGCATCAGGCACCAGGGAGGAGGGGGGAGTGGTGGGCACTGCTAAGTGCGCATGTCGGTTTGGCTAGCCCTAGAGGGCCGGCCAAACCGCCATGCGCACTTAGCCTTTCTCCAACCCGAGCTGTGTTGCAGAGCAGGGTGGAGAGGCAACACAGGCTCCCAGTAACTGTCTGAGTGACAAACCACAGCGGTCAGACCAAACCAGTGCGGCTCTCATGCTGGGAACAGTATTCCCAGCATGAGAGCCACGCTGGGATTCGCAGCTGGGAGTCTGCGCAGTGTGCAGCTGTTCCTGGAAGGAGGCGAGGATCGGGGGGAAGGCGGCGGCCATCAGAGCAGGTAAGTGCTATTTTATGAGTTTATAATTCTGTCTTTTTTTGTTTCTTCCCCCCTCCCGCCGCCTCACCACTTCACAGTACGAGCGACTGCAAATATCGATGGGTCACAATATCATGAAAATAATATCGAGGGACAAATCATCGAACTAGTAAGGTAAATGCACAGAGGGAGGTAAGGATTTACTTGTCTTAACTTCATATCTACATACCTTTAAGATATATTTATATCACCCAGGTGCGTATATGTAGAGCTATTTATAGAAAATGTATGGAAACTTACCTTTCGATAGTTTGTCCCTTGATAATGTGGTTACTATATTGTGACCTGTCGACATTTGTGATTCAATATTCCCTGCCTACACCTCAGATTTTAATTGCGGCGGAGAATAGTTGGTATGGAATGCTGTCAGGGTCAGAAATACATAGTATCACAATTATACAATTCTTGATTTTCAATATGGACTTACATCTCGTACCCAAAATGTCGAATTATATTGAATTTCATTCGATTAAGACAGTTAATATCATGAGCATTATAACCCATGAAATCGAAAATTAATCAAAACATAGAGTAAGAATTCCCACAAGAAACATGTGGACTCACAGGCGCATAGTGCCAGAATTGCACAATGCATTAGTTACCTTAATTTTATTCATTTCAGTATCCCCGATTGCTTAGGACATCATAAGATTCAAACAAATTATAAATATATTGAAGAGTCCACTTGTTTCTTGTAAGTAGAGTCCCTACTTATTGTTTTTTGTGCATTTTCAAAGGTTTTTGAACCTTGAGAAAGACTCAGAGTATAAGATAATCATGAGAAGTGTTGTTTTCTTTGTCTTCTTGTTTATCTTACATTTCTTTTCATTATGGGTCATTACACATGACCTATAAGGGTTTTTCTTTTAGGTTTACCTACAGCCTTGATAAAGAAGAGAATCTTCAAAGCACACGTCGGTTGTACATATAGTAATATTGTGAGATTGTTATTAATCAAGTATTGGAAGAATTTAACTCAATCAAATAAATGATCTGATTGGAATGGAATAGTAATTGAATAGGACTAATAATTTCATAACGAGCTCCCTCAGAATACTATGAACACTGCTCTACGCAGCATTGGGGTATTGGTGCAGGAGGAAGGAAGGCGCCGGGCTACTGATTCTTTTTACCTTACAATTGGCACATTGATTTCGGTGTTGTGATTACTGTCCCAATAATGTGCTGTGATTTTTTGTGTTTCTATGTACACATGATGTTGTGAATTAAAGATGGCTGCTGCCTTCTAATCTGTTTTGTAGCTATTTTTAAAACGTTGCATGCTTACCCGCATGCTTACACTACACTGCTATCACCACATTTTATTTCTTCCCCTCACTGACCACTGATTCACCAATTCCTCCCACCTGGGTGTCAGAGTACAGAGTGGATCTGTGCAGTCATCCCTTGAAGAAGGGCAGCACATTTCTCAGAGAAGGTAGGAAAGAGGGATTTATCTGGCAAAGAAACAGATATAAATACCATTTGAGCAGGATTAGTGACACTCAAATGTACCTTCTTCAAAAACTGGCCAAGAAATATAGCGCCGGATATACGACCATTAAGTTTAGCGAGTCGCAAATTGCGCAAAACTGCGACTTGCAATTTGCGACTCACTAAACTTAATGTACAACAGTGTCTCAGACACTGTTTGCGATTCCCAATGGGGTTTCAAATTGCATGCCTCATGAATATTAATGAGGCTGTCGCAATTTCCGACCCCATTGGTAATGGCTAGCACTCCCAGGGATGGTGGCCTGCTGGGGTCAGCAGACCACCATGTCTGGGGCTGCTTTTTTAATAAAGCAGTTTTTTTTAAAAATGCAGCCCGTTTTCCTTAAAGGAAACCAGGATGCATTTAAAAAATAAAAATGAAACTTTTCAGTTTCATTTTTTAAGGGCAGGCAGTGGTCCTTAGGACCTCTGCCTGCCCTTAAAAAATATTTGCAAACCCATTCACAAAGGGGAAGGGGTCCCCTGGGGACTCCTTCCCGTTTGCGAGTGGCTTATCACCCTTTTGAAAAGGGTGGTAAACTGCGAGTGTTTTGCGACTGCAAATGTGTTCACAAAACAATCATACATAGGCTTGAGACTTGCTATCAGGAAGGGACGCCCTTGGCACACCCCTTCCTAATAGCGAGTCGCAAACCATATTTTGCGAGTCGCTAATAGGTTAGCGACTCACAAAATATGGTTGGTACATTGGGCAGACCTATTTTGCGGTCGCAAACGGGTAGAATGCCAGTTTGCGACCGCACAAAACAGTCGTACACCATGCCCGTAAAGATTTATACAACGGGTCCCTTCTATTGGAAACAGGCGTGAAGAAATTTGGATTGTTAGAGCTAAGGAGCTTCAGCGGGAGATCTTGGACAGACTGACAACAGTACACGGTTCTCCCCTGTTTCCCCAGAGAAATCTTGCAATACAGAAATGTACGTTTTTCCGGGAGTTAATATAGGAGGTGTCTCATGGGCCATTGTTTGAGCTATAGAGTGACCAGCCCATGGTCTGCATGGAGGAGAAGGAGGAAGAGGAGGAGGAGGAATAGCCCAGCATGCCATGTACAGCATTTGTTCTGTCAGTCCCCTCAGGACTCATGCCCCTCCACACCTGGTAGTTCTGCAGCAGCACCAGACTGAGGTACAGCTCACTGAAGGCCAGCTTCAGGTCACACATGGTTTTGTGTTGGGCTCGATGGCTGGAGTGTCTGCGCAGTAGTCTCTTCTGCTTGCCGAGGCTGTTGGCATCTTCCTGGGGAGCTTCGGAGACCAGTTCCAGCTCTGTCTCCAGAGTTGTCAGCCGCCGCTGAGCTTCTGCCAGCTTTTCTTTACATGTGAAGGAAAGACACAAACCAGTGATTGAGTGAGCTCTTGATATCCTTATACTCTCCCTCAGCAATACCGCTGAACCCCCTGTTCCCTCTTAACATAATGCCCACCCTCACCGAGGATGAACCACTCAATAGTATCCTCATCAACACATTACTGCATTTGCATGCTTTCAATAACATAATGTGTATTTGTAAAGTGCACGTTCACCCAAGGGTATCTTGGTGCGGCAGGAGAGATGTTTATTGTTACCCAACTCAATGGTACTCATTTTATCAACCTCAGAAGGAGGAAAGATTGAGTGGACCTACCTGGATTTGAACCTGTGACCATGAGGTCGAACACAGGCCTCTACACTGTGTGCATTAGTCCACTAAGCCACCATTTACGGCTATTGGTGAGGTAATAGTGCTTCAGGGCCATGGCTGTAGCAGGAACACACTTACCGCTTCTTTAGAGTATGGGGGACAGGGGACCTGTCCACAATTTGGAGAATATACCATCAGGCGTAGAGTGCCATTGACTATAAAGTACTTGTATTACGAGGGACCTGACATCTGCCATGATTTTGATGGAGTACTTGTCCATCAACCTCTACTAAAAGATGTAAATAAATGAAATTACAATGTGAGAGGTACACAAGCTCTAAAAGGTAGCATACATTTCAAGACTATTCATAGATGGATGAATGGGAAGTGTCTGGAAGAATGGATTGTTTTAGTGTGAGTATCTTTATGGATTGAGTGGGGGTAAGTCTGCAGGGGTAATTGGGTGGGTGTCTTAATGGATAGATGGGTGGAAGGAGGCCTAGAGGATGGCTGGATTGATTGATAGATGGGTAAGAATTAGTTAACAAATTAATTTGGATTAGTCAATAGAACGATGGACACACACACACACACACACACACACACACATACATGTGATAGAGTGCTGATAGCACTCAATTTTGTATGAGTGCACTATACTCATGGCTTAAACGCACTCTCATGTATTCGTATTGTTTGCAGTGTTTTATGACTATTAAGAAACATTTATTTGAATCACTTGATGTTGAAACTAGTGAACGCAATTAAGTAGAACTTTGTATGTATTATGATTCCTTCATGCATAATGTGCAGGACGATATTATTCCTATATATCGTAATTGTGATTAGTTTAAGTTGCCTGAAATATAGGCCCAAAGTTAGTGTTTCAATTCTCCTTGCCCTCGAGAAATAAATAATTAAATGATTGTTGTGTGCGAAGTTAGAATGTTCTCATCCTGCTGCAGGTGCAAGAATACACATCGTTATTTTCAGAGTTAAGGAGAAACCCGGAATGTCTTTGAAGATGGCTGGGAAGCGAGAAGGGAGGATGCCTTGCGTATCTGGTCTGTCTGGAAGCCAAGGCCACTGGAAGAAGATATCATTAATTAAATTTTTTTCATGAAAGAAAAAGCTACTGCTTAGAGGTGCAATGGAAATTTTTTAAGACGAATGACGTATTGTGGGTTGAATCCCATCTTTTTGTATGATGCGCAGGGACAGCGAGACCAGACTTCTGCTAGCTTTCGGAGAAGGGGCATCTTAGAGCAAGCTCCAAAGCCATAAGCTAAACGACCCATTTGACGTGAGTACTTCTTAGGAAGTCAACACGTGCTGACACCATTGGGGAATGATAGCAAAGAGACAGGAAGGGCCCTCATGTTGAGCAGTGTAGGGAAAGATTTCGATTTCTTTCAATGAGTCGAGAACTGAATATTGCATCTATTCTGTGTTGCATTGTGATTTTGGAATTTATAATCATCTGTCTTTTGGGCCGCATTACTTATATTCGTAAAATCGGCTGTATTAATTTTTCTGTACCTCTATACTTTGCTATTGAGATGTATTTACATCCAATTGTTTTTGGCCTTATAATAAATATTCAAACTGCACTTTGGAGTCGGTGATCTTTTCAGGCATGACGACTTTGCTAATATCTGTCTGAGTTGTTTCCTCCCCTCAACCACTTTAGATAAATAAAAGATCGATCGCTTACGCTATATTTAGTAGGGAACTTTGGTGTGCAATTTAGCGTAATCACATGGATGACGGTTTCCCCAGAAATTGGGAATTACTGTGAAATCAGGAACACCACACCTGAAACCCAAAGATTTCCCTATTTTCCCTGCCATTTCATATGAACATTTTGTCTGCTTTCAGCAATATAAATCAATTTAGAAGTTTTTTAGAAATCAGCATTACAATAACATATCAGCCTTGTAATTATTTTGTTTATCTTCAAGATTGATTTCACTACCATGAAACTTGCAAGATCTGTGAATCAAATGTGAATGTGTAGAGTGAAGAGATGGTTTATTTACAGCTTGTATTTACTGTTTCACTGATGGTGGGCATGGAAATGCATTTTCTTTTGAGAAAAAACATTTTTTGAGACAGTATTCATACATTTTTTAAACATTTACTTTTATCATGTCAAAGTTGATGTACATCTTTTAATGGAGCCCAGATATCTCGATGGTAAAGTGTAGTGAAAATTGAAAAAAAGTTTTTTAAACTTGAAAAAAATTAGTATTTGTGCTAAATGTTATTGTACATTGATTTTATGTATTTCTTTTAAATGAAGAACAAAATAAAAAACGGATTAACAACTCTGATTTAATTTTTTTTTTAAATTTAACTCTATTAAATTAACATTTTAAACAATTATTTAAAAATCTCATCTAAAGTAAAAATGTTTACATTCATATATCATATTCTAAGGATTACACAATGTTATACATCAAATGAATTGAATTTGTTTTTTACAAATTAAAATTACATTTATTTTTTAATTTTAAAGGTTATTAAAATATTTTATCATAAAATAATATTTATTTATAAATTAGATATAACAGTGTTGAATGTATTAAAGATATTTCAGTAGTAAAAAATATTCCTTTATTTGGCAGCACAGCATCGCATGTCTTGTAGCAAAGACAGCTCAGAGAAAACTCCCCTACAAACATTCCACATTCTAAATAGTTCATAACAGCCTTTGAGGAACATTCAAAGGACGACAAAAGAAGTATTAAACCAAAACATACAAACAGTGTGAATCTATATATACAAAAGTAAACAATTAATGAAAGATATAACACATCTCTCCCTTTACAAGGAAAAATCAAATGAGTTAATAAGCAGCAAAATCTTTAAACTTGCCAGGTGCACGTCATCATTCTGTTGGCTCTTTTCACCCTGGATGCCACAGACTCGCAGGGAACTGTTTCCACTCTAATGTCTGACCTAACATTGCCACTACCATTTTCCCCCATGGTTCCACCAACAGACCGTAGAAACTTATCCAACTTACCATGCGTTCCTCTTCATTACCATCTTCCACAACAGCTTTTCCACCCATTATCTCCTTGCACCTTGCCACACGTCTGACATTTCATACCTTTCCATCCTGCGTGCCCACACTGTTAGTGTTCACTTTTACCACCTTCAAAGCGTTGCTAAATCTAGGCATGCCTTTTGCTATGATGCCTGGTAACCGGATCTTAACCCAATCACCCACATGGAAAATAGGTTTTTTTAACTTTCCATTTGGCATCATACCACTCTTTCATTTTATCTTGCTTACTCAACACTCTTCTGACAACTTGTTCTACATCCACACAACCACATCTCTTCTCCCATTTCTTCTTGAACCACCATGGACACAATTTTGTAGTGGGATTCCTCCCTTTGAGCAGTTTAAATAGACTAACCTCCGTGACCGTGTGTGGCGTTGTACGATACATCCATAGTTTTTCCCTTAATGCACTCTTCCATTCCCCACCACACTTGCGTGCACCAGCTACCCAATCCTTCAACACACGGTTGAACCTCCCAACCTGACCATTTCCTTGAGGTTTATACAACGCAGCGGTAATATGACAAATGCTACTATGTTTGAGAAAATCCTCTATTCCTTTAGATTTGAGTTGAACACCATTATCCGTGATCAACACTTCAGGATACCCTTCTCTAGCAAATATGTCTTTGAGAAATTCAATAACAACACTAGTGGTGATCTGTGTAACAAACGTAACGTCAGGCCATTTTGAATGGTAATCCACCAATACTAGGTCAAACGGTGCTGCCTGTGGTAAAGAATAAAATGGTCCTGAAATATCCATGGCAACCTTCTGCCAAGGAAACTCTGGCTATCCTACAGGTTTTAAGGGTGCAGGAACCACCTTAAGACCCCTTTCACTGCTTACACACTCCTCACATTCTCTGACTACACGGTCCACCATCCGGTCCAAACCCAGTTACCAAAAGCTAGACCTGACAAGTCTTTTCATAGAAGACATACCCAAATGTTGCTTATGGGTCAGCTGGAGAATAACATCCTGCATCCCCACCGGGCGAATACACTTCCCATCCTTAAACAGTAATCCCCTTCCAACTCTAACTCATCTGAAATCTTCCGAAACTGTAAACTTTCAGGAGACAAATCACTTTTCTTGGGCCATCCTCTCAACACACACTCTTTCACACTTTGCCACAATTCATCCTTCTCACTATTGTCTATCCACAATGCTTCATCAATTCCTTTAAAATCCTTCTCAACAACATCCTTAATGGTGGCAATCATATCCTCTTCTTGCTTCACCTCACTCTCACCTTCATTACTACATGGTAATCTGGAGAGAAGTCTGCCATGATATTATTTTCCCCCTGTACGTATTCCACTTTGAAACTATGTTCTTGCAATCTGGACATTAGCCTTGCGATGCAGGCAGTGGCATTTCCACCACCCCCGGTGATAAAATATGAACAAGTGATTTGTGGTCCGTTCTTAGAAGAAAATAACTTCCCCACACATATGTTGCGGAAATGTTCAATGGCCGAAACACACCCCAGTAACTCCTTCTCGATGACTGCATACCTCCTTTCCATTTCACTCAATGTCCTTGATGCAAAAGCTACATTCCATTCATCCTTTCCACACCTCTGGGACAACACACCACCCAATCCATACATGCTGGCATCTACGGTTAATTTGCATTTTTTACCCATACAAAAGGGTTTAAGAGTGGGCGCCTCCACAATATCATTTTTCACTTGTTGGAAAGCAAGTTGTTGTTTGTCAGACCACTCAAATATTGCATCCTTCCTTGTCAACGCACATAGAGGTTCCATCTTAGTTGCAAAGTCCTTAATACATTTACTATAATATTCATACATTCCTGCAAATGAAAGTAATTTCTCCTTAGTGTCGGGTGCAGGAGCTTTTACAATGGCATCTACCAAAGAAATGTTTGGAACCACCCTTCTCCAGATAATGTGTGACCCAAATACTCTACTGAGGTGCGGAATAACTTGCATTTAGCTTTCTTAAGAGTCAACCCATGATCCTCCAACTTCTTATATACTTCTCCCAGATGAATCAGATGCTCCTGATGATTCTTAGAGAATATGAGTATGTCGTCTTGAAAACATTTCACAAAGGAGTCATTGTCTTTGAAAATATGATACATTGCTCTTTGGAACACTGACGCCGCTGAGACTAGACCAAAAGGCATCCTCTTGAATTGATGTAGCCTCAGCAGCATTAGAAACGCAGTGTAATGCTTAGAATCTTCTGTCAATTCTATCTGATGATATGCGGATCTTAGATCCAGTGTAGAAACCACTGCAGTACGTTCTAACATATATACCACCTCATTTATGTTGGGGAGGGGATGACAATCCGCTATTATGTTGGCATTTAATGCTCTCAATCCACACACATACCTCAATGATTGATCCCCGTTTCTTGCCAAACTTATGGGAGAAACCCATTCTGAAGATTCTACCTCTTCAATAATACCTTCTTTGATCGTATCATCCAACATCACTTTCAATTCCTGCCTGACATTATTAGGAACATTTCTTAGCTTCTGTTTCACAGGATTGCTCCCTTTCTTAACTTTAATCTTGTGCGAATATCCTGTTAACTTTCCCAGTTTGTCAGTGAAAATGTTAGGAAATTGGAGACTGACATTCTCCTTATCACATTTGTCTGCTATAATAAGAATTGGTTCACTACTCCTAGGATTAAGTATAATACCCAGTTTCCACTAATCCTTCCACCCAATTACATTCACTCCTTTTTCAGCCACATACATTTTGATCTGAGCCTTCCTTCCTTTAAATTCTAATTCAACAGGATTGTAACGATTGATATCAATGGTAGTACTATCAAAGCTCTCAGCAATGATGTCTGAGGCTCTCATTCTATTAAAATCCAAACGATCTCTAAACTTTTCCAAAAAATACTTATTATTGATGATGGATTACCCTAAAAGTAACATAGATGTCCAGAATATGTGTTCCTTCCTTCTTTTTTAAATCAGTTGCAGCCCTTGCCAGACCCAAGTGCTTCCTTAAGATTCTCCACAATAAATCCAATATCTCCAGGAGAAAACGGCAAATCCGAAGCTCCAACTTACTTCCTGGTAATTGTCCAATCAGAGTCACGCTTAAATAATCCAATGAAATCACAGAAAAACTGCCAATAGAAACCACCTTTGGATAATAATTACGTACACGCACGTTGTACGTCTTCAAGCATACTCAGTACGATGAATCATATCACCATTTAGTAATGTAGATGCATCACACGCCGAAGAACGTGCCCGAGTTCCAGTCCACGAATACGAGCAATACCGTATGAAGAAGCGCACTGGAATCCACAACCGTTTGTAAAATGCTGTGGCTGAAATAAGTCTCCTCAAATTCCTCACGCGACAGCTGTCAAGCAAGTTTGCTTATACCAAACAAAGCAGAAGTAATCCATTAAACGCCCTATGATAAATCCTCAAAAAGACAGTATGTTGACACAGCTTCCATGCAAGATATCCATCCATAGATTAAACGGCGCAAAGTAGAAACAGCCGTACAGCTTATGCACAATCCACGGATTCTTATGACTGTATCCTCCAGAGGCAGACTCTGTTCCTGTGCTGCCCAGTAGATGACAGGTATGCCTCCGGCCCAAGTCGCCAATGTTGACTGTATTAAAGATACTCCTGTAGTAAAAAATATTTCTTTATTTGGCAGCACAGCATTGCATGTATCGGAGCAAAGACAGCTCAAAGAAAACTCCCCTACAAACATTCCACATTCTAAATAGTTCATAACAGCAGTTGAGGAACATTCAAATGACAACAAAAGAAGTATTAAACCAAAACATACAAACAGTACAAATCTATATATACAAAAGTAAACAATTAATGAAGGATATAACAAACATGTTTAACATTAAATACATTTTATATGCATACATATGTGTGTGTGTGCACGCGCATGTGTCTGTGTGTGTAAAAAGGTGAATTAATTATTTACTATGGGTTTCTATTTTAAGTCTCTGCCTCTATTATTTGCTATAAGAAGGTGTATCAGTGGATTGGTATGTGAGGCCCTGAACCTACTACTGCTCCTTCTTGGTTGTGACTTTACACTCATAAATTTGGCTCCAGGACATGTAAGTCTACACTTTGGAGTAAATGTACACTTGTAAATGATGACTAGCCAAAAGTATCAACGTTACACAAACGTGTACAATAAAATGACACATGCAGATTTACTCACGAGTAAGTTTACATTTGTAAATAGGCCCCCTTGTGAGCACATCTGCCAAGTTTAGGTGACATCCAGACCAGAATATTTTAGAAGGAATAGGTAACACATGCACTAACCTGCATAAAAATTATTGACTTTAGTAAGTTCTTTTCACACGTCTGGAAGAACTTTTCTTCAAAGGAAGCATACTGCCGCTGGAATACAAAGGGCTCAGCATCTGTGAAGGAATGCATTGTTAAATTATATACACACAGAATCTACCATCCACCAGAAGAACAACTGCAAATTCATTGAAAATCTAGGTCATTTTATAACAGGAAAGCTGCATGGCATGCTCTCTTCAAATATTATATTTCTAGGTGGTCTTAACATTGATGTGAACAACAAACATTTTGTAACACTGAAAAATAATCTGGCCAGATGTATCAATATTTACCTAACTGTGATATTCTGCAAATCGTAATTAGGAAATCACTATTCCTAATGTATGAAAAACTCATAGAGTTTCATTTAGCGATTCCTAGTGGGTCGCAGATCGACCTACCTCATGAATATTGCGACCCATTAGGATTCAACGCCATCACAGGTCAGAAGACCACCATGTCTGTGACTGCTTTTAAATAAAGCAGTCTTTTTTTTTTTTTAAATGAAACCCATTTTCCGTAAAGGAAAATGGGGTGTGTTTAAAAATAAAAGTAATTTTTTTTGTAATTTTTTATTTGTTTAAGAAGACGCAGTGGTTCTGTGCACCACTGCCTTCTGTTAAACAAACTTTTTTTTACATTCACAAATGGAAAGGGGTCCTGAGGGGACCATTCACGAATGAATCACCACTACACTATGGTAGTCACAATACATTGGTACATACCATTCCGATTCGATAATTGGAAGGGGCGCCCCTTCCAAATACTAAATTGATATTTGGACGCAAACCAAAATTGCGATTCGGTAACATGCTACCGAATTGCAGTTTGGGTTTGATACATACCAAAATGCTTTTTTCTGGTCGCAAACCGTTTGTGACCCCAAAAAAGCTTGATACATGTGGCTCTAAATTCATTACACAACTTGAGGCAATTGGTGATGCATTCCACCCACTATTAAGGCATAGTACTATACTTCATAGTTGTTGATTCTGATACCATACGCTCCTTTTCCCATTTTGATGTTGACTGATCTGACAACCGGCCTATTCCTTTTCAAATTTTCACGAACTCTATCACAACTCAGGCAAGTCTGGAAAATCCAAAAGACTCGCCTGCCCACTGAGAAAGCTTACCCCAGCTGCCCTTCAAGAGCCTCTCTCTCTCAAGCTTGAAAATTTCAGCCAAAACAGGAGCATCAAAGTCGCTACTTGTGAATATGTGAAAATCATAATAGCTGCTGCCAATGATATTGCTTTGAAAAACTCATAATTTGTAGCAATAGAACTGAAAACCTTGTTTTTTGGAATTCCTAGCCAAAGCAAGAAGTAGGTTTAGGAAACCACGAAATGAATGGAAAAATTTTAAACCGGCCCAGTCACCAACTAAGCCAAGTACAGAATACAAACTTGCTATATCCTCAGCTAAAACTGCCTGCATCCAGCCTAAACTCGACCATATCCAAATATTAAATTACAGTGTGATATGAAATCTACCAAGGCTTGGGAAAACCTTATATAAACAGTATCCAACTGTAGGACTTGGCTCTTTCATCAGGGTCAACCCCAAACGTTTTAACTTCACCCTCAATTTTTCTGAACCCATTTTCTTTGACTTTTATGACTCTGCACACTTTACCAATGCTAACCTGTGCTATAGTGCTTGTGCTCTCTCCTTAAAACATGATAGAATTAGCTTACACCCACTTGGCACATTTAATTTGCTAATAAGACCCTAGTAAAGTTGTACTACATGTGCCCAGGGCCTGTAAATTAAATGATACTAGCGGCCTGCAGCACTAATTGTGCCCATTTAAATATGTGTCAGGCCTGCCATTGCAGGGGTGATACCCCGAAACTGGTCCCAGGATGCTTGTTTCCAGTCCTGGGAAGACCTGACTTGGCAGCTCAGGTTGGACTGTTCCCATAAGCAGCAGGGTCAAGACTGATTAGCGAATGGCTGGGTACAAAACTGGGGTGACATGGTGAGCAAACAATGGGTTAAAACTAGATCTTTGTCACTGGGGGTGAATCTTTGCATTGTTCAGCATTCCGTCCATCATTTGTTCTTTTTGCTTTTGTCACCCTAATTTGGCAGGGTATGCCCAGACGTGGGTCCCTTGCTCACTTTGCTAAAGGACTCAAAATAGCCTGGCTGATGAAGGGTGTTACCCAGAAACAAGTCCCAGGATGCTTGTTTCCAGTCCAGGGAAGACCTGACTTGGCAGTTCGGGCTGAACTGTTCCCATGAGGAGCAGGCTCATGACTGATTTCCATATGGCCGGGTCCAAACTGGGGTAGCGTGGTAAGCAAAAAAACGATGGATTAAACCCAGATCTTTGTGACTAGGTATGAATGTTTGCATTATTCAGCATTCCGTCCATCATTTGTTCTTTTTGCTTTTGTCACCCTAAGTGCTCACTGTGCCACTGGATTCAAGCTAGCCTGGCTGATGAGGGGTGATACCCTGAAACTGGTCCCAGGATCCTTGTTTCCGGTTCAGGGAGGACTTGGCTTGGCAGTTTGGGCTGGACTGTTCCCACAAGGGACAGGGTTGAGACTGATTTGCATATGGCTGGGTCCAAACTAGGGTGGTGTAGTGAGCAAAAAGCAATGGATTAAACCCAGATCTTTGTGACTGGGGGGGTGAATATTTGCATTGTTCAGCATTCCGTCCGTCATTTGTTCTTTTTTCACTAGTGGGCCTGCAGCGCTAATTGTGCCACCCACCTAAGTAGTCCTTTAAATATGTGTCAGGAGGCAGGAAATTCCAAACACCTCTGGGGATGGAAACCTGTAGCACCTTCTCCTACTTCAAAGCTGGCACCAGTTATAAATAATGAACCCTCAGACCAAACTCTTCAGAAGACTCAGAAGGACTGCTGTGCTGCTCTGCAAAAAGGACTGCTACTCTGCTGCCTTGCTGACTGAGTGAAAGGACTGGAGCTGCATTTTGAGCCTCGGAACTCCAGAGTGTCTCCAAGAGCTAGATGGCTGGCCTCCTGATCATAGCTGAACCCAGCATCTGTACTCTACTTTCTACAAGTGTTAGCCCCAAGTGGTGCCACCCCAGTCCTCGACCCTTGGAAGTAGGTCTGAAGGTGCTTTGCCATCCAACTGTGCGCAGAACCAATGAAGCATGACGCATCTCCTCGCAGCCACTTTGGAACAGCCGCAGCGCAAAGCATCCCTGACGCCGGACCTCGTATTGCAGCATGCAGTCTCATCAGATCCACCACTGTACGATGCATCCTTGACACAGGCTTTCAGATCGCAAGCTCTTCATCAATGGTGTTCTCGCCAAAGTCGCAGGACTTTGCAACACAGCCCCGCAGTTTCTCCGGAACCACCATGTGCAATGCATCTTCGATGCTGGACTTCACATCTCAAGCCCCGTGTCGACGGCATCCTTGAAACAATGCAAGACTCCGCATCACAGCTTTGCAGCTCCTCAGAATCTCTGCTGCATGGCGCTTCTTCTGCGTGGCTCCTGGAATGCTCCGCAACCAGGATTTAAAGTACTTTGTTCAGCGGGCCTAACTTGGTCCTTGTATCCGTCCTGTGCTCCATGGCAGTCAACCTGAACTCGTGGCTTTGTCCCGGTAAATCATGACCAGATAACCACAGTTGGCACTTTGTGCTTCTAGCATTGTTTTCACTTAAATTTTTTAAATTGCATATTTGTGGTTTTATTGATTGGACTTTTGTCGTTTTGGTCTCAAATAATTTATTACATTTTACTCACTTTTCCTAATCTGGTATGGGATTTTCCTTGCGTGATGTTTTCACTTTATTACTGATTGAAGTGCTGCATGAATACTTTAAACATTGCCTCTAAGTTAAGCTTGACTGCTTTTGTGCCAAGCTACAAGCGAGTTAAGCATAGGTTAATTTGGGGTTTGCTTGTGTTTCACCCTGCAAGAGATTGTGGTTGCTGCTTTAGTAAGGTTTTACCCCCATCAACCAGTAAACCAATTACCAACACCAAAGGCCCAACACAATCACTAAAGAGCACGTCATGGGAAACTATCAATCAGGATATGACCAACTGCAGCTTTAAAAATACTGCACAGTATATGCATCACCCTGGGGAAAGGACACTCATGCTTGCTTGTCTTGCTAGATTTATCAGCACCCTTTGACAACATAGATCATTGAAGACTACTGCAAGTTTTTGGAGACTGCATGGGCTCCCAAGATACGTTTCTATCCTGGTGCAAATGCTTCGTAACCAATAGATCTATATGAATAAAGATCTTACCTCCTCACATACCAAATTGCATTTCGGCATCACCCAGGGCTCATCCCCCAACGCTCAATGCTAGCCCCAGCTTCATTTAATCAACATATGGAGCTTGTTAGCACAGTCCTCACCAACAAAGGTACAACCCTGCAGCAATATACAGACAACACCCAGCTATACTTAAAAACTTCAATGACTGATAATATCACCACCCTGAGACACTGCCTCTCCCCACTACTAACATGGATGCAGGAAAAGAGAAAGCAGCTAAATCCCCTGTAAACAGAATCCCTCCTCATCCTACAAGAGCAAACTCAATACCACTCTCCTGGAATCTCTGGATTTGAGGGCTTCCTCAAACCTGCAGTCAAATCCCCTGGTTTCATCTCGGACTCGAACCTCACACTAAACCCCAAATCAACAATGTTGATAAAGTAGTCAACATCCACCTCTACTGCCTGAAAAAATAACCATCCACCCAATCTTCCAAAAAAACTGCTGTTCATTCATTATTTGTCTCTTACAGCAACTTTAGGAAAGCCACTTTTTTGTAGGAGCCCCACAAGAATCCGTTACCCCTCTCAAAGCTGTCATGCCAGCCAGGCCCTGCATCTAACCCCTCTCAGGAAGCCACCCAGCGATGTGCAAGGCCAAATCCAGAGGGCTCAGGGGGGCTGGGGAAAGGGTGGTTGGCCACCGGGTCTAGCCCTGATTGCTTTATTTATTCCAGGTTGGCTTGGATGGTATTTTACCAATCCAAAGCTCTAATACTGTGCCGAGTGTTCAGCTCGGCATGGATGGCACTTGCTAATCCAATGCTTAAAGACTTTTCTGTAAAAATAGCAAAAGGCTTTGTCAGTTTATAGCTTGGCATGGATGGCACTATGCTAACCCTATGCTTAAAAACTCTGCTAGAGAAACAGACATTTGAGGTGAGCAGATTCAGAGTGTTTGTGATTTTGTAGGCTGCTCCATTTAAAGGAGGTACTCTCCACTTACACTTGGGAACTAACCAGAGCTCCCTGCTTATTTTTGCATAATTTATGCAGCACTCTAAGCCCGAAAGGGTATTGTCTTGATATATATCCATATCTATATCTATATATATCGATAGCTATATATAAAAAACTATAAATAGCTTTCAATATATATATATATTCCTCCCATTCCTGCTCCAGATGTAGAAGAGCCGGACCGACACAGCACGGAATTCTATGGCACTTATTCATTCAGACAACACAGTTTACCAAGTAATGCGTTTCGGCCAAAAAACTGGCCTTTTTCAAACTTGGCAGGCGCCATTTAAAACACACTATTTATACATTGTAGCAATGCACGTGGTATATAGACATAAAAGAAATATGTCAATATTACTGCCCTCTACATGAAATACAAAAATGGCTTAATAACTCCATTGTTGATATTTAACAAGCACACCATCCTGCAGCTATGATACATCCCATAACTTGCATGTTGACATTTTCAGTAGAAAGGACCTCCGGTAAAATACCTAAGACCAGTGTAGGATCCTCGCTGCTAAATCCCAACTGTTGCAGCAACCCAGATACCATCCCTGCACAATGTCAAAGTTACAAACGAACATAGCAGGAGAACAGCATATTTTAAAGCATTTTTTAACAGAGGGAAGGCATCATATCTCCTAACAGTGCTTGAAGCTACAGCTATTATAATAACATTTTCATACTTTCCAAGGCGCGCCGAGTCATTGCACGGCAACTGGAAGGAAAGAGAAAGTATATACACAAAATGCTGATATTCGACTCAATAAATTTGTAACTTTCAATGCACATGTGTCTACTTAGTCCCAGCCATGCTCCTGTGTTGTCACTGGGCACATCAACTCCCTACAAAATTCATCAATTGACTCCAAAGAGACAGAGTTCCTCAATGTATTGTTCATTTGAAGTTTGCTATGCTGAGACCATTACGAAAGGTGAATCTCCATGCAGTCATTAAACACGACCTCCTTCCTTCAGTATAATCAACCAACAAACTGATTGAACCTATTGCAAGTATCTGGGATTCCGCTCCAGCAGCTTCAAATGCTGCAACCCCTCTCCCATTTGCCATTAATGCACTATAGGTTTGCAGTTGAGGCATTGGCATCAACTGCAAACCTGTAGACTCTGGCGTCCTGCAACACTTCGGCTTCAGGTTACCTCTCGGCATGGGGGGCTCAGCGTTGTATTTTGATACAGAAATCCAACTGCTGATGCCACTGTGCTCCTGAACAAGGGGGGCATCGGTATCTGACATCAGCCAACTCGAAACAACATTCCTCTCATTCCTGCTCCAGATGTATGTATATATATATATAATTTATATATATTTGTTTTTTGTTTTGACTAATACTGGGTGCTCTCTTGTGTCTGGACAAAGCTATACCTCTCTGAAGATCTAGAGTGTCGCTGGTGTTGAGGGTGCTCTATACAGGGGCTGCTTTCCACCTAAACTTGAGAACTACCCAGAGTTCTCTGCTTCTTTTTTGCATAATTTATGCGTCACTCTATGCCTGAAAGGGTTTTGTTTTGACTTATACTGGGTGCTCCCTTGTGTCTGGACAAAGCTATACCTCTCTGAAGAGCTCTAATGAGAGCAAAACACGTCAGGGGTTGCTTTTATTCATTTCAGGTTGGCTTGGTTGGTATTTTATCAATTCAAAGCTGTAATACTGTGCCTTAAATGGCCCAGGGAACCTTATCCCTCGGGCCAAACTAAACTTCAAAGGGAGGGGGGCTGTCGCCCCCTCTCCCTGAACATCTTAAGGCCCTGGGGACCCCATACCCCTGGCTGGCTTCCAAATCTGTGCCCTGAGGAGACCACCCCCCGGGACACAGTACTTTCCCTATCCACATCAGTGTGGGCAGGGAAACATATGTTTGCTCCCACCTGGCGGGAGCATTTGTGAATATTCCGCTGGGTGGGAGCAAACAAGCCTTCCCTGCCGGCAGGAGCACAAAGGCAAGTCTGCTCCCACTCGGAAGGGAGATTGAAAAAATGCTCCCTTTGGGTGGGAGTAGACTTCTGTTTCCCTGCCTGTACTCCTGCGGTCAGGGAAACACAGAGTGCTCCTGCACAGCCAGAGCATGCAGAAATAGCTGGTCCCACCATGCGGAAGCAGTGTTGGCTCTCGCAGAATCCAGGAAGCTGGCAAGGGCCGCGGGTGCCCTGGCTCTCTTCCTACAGCCTCAATGTGCTACTTGGTGGGTGTCCTGGGTGGGCCTAGGGATAGCCACCTATAATTAAGAGAGGCCCCAGGGGATTGGTCTCCTTTATTATAGCAATAGGACCTGGAGGATGGGGCCCCGGGGCCTATTAAGGGTCGGGAAGGTGGACTGTATGGCCATCCTCCCCTTTTTTTATGGCATTTAGCCCCAGGGAATGAGGTCCATGGGCCTAAATAGGCTCAGGGAGGAGAGCTACGCAGCCCCACTCCCCTTTTATTATGGCAATGGACCCCAGGGGATGATGCCCTCCAGGGCCTATTACCGCTTGATGAGGGCGGTTGTGCACCCCTCCCCTATAGTTAAGTAATGGCACCAAGGGATGTGGTCCCTGGGCCCACTATTGGCTCGGGAGGGGGAGTCTGCCCACTCCCCTTAAAGGCTCCAGAGGTTTGGGTCCCCAGGGCCTTTTGTAGCACAGGGAGGGGAGGCACACGCCCCCTTCTCTTTTCAAACATGTTTTGGCCACGGGGGATGGGGACCCCAGGGCCAGAAGTGGCTTGGGGAAGGGTGCCCTGCAACCCCCTTCTCTTAAAAAAAAAGGGCCTCAGGGGATGGGGCCCAAAGTGGCTTGGGGAGGGGGCTGTGCTAGGTCCATACGTGGCATGGAATTTGGATACTTGCAGGGGGTTGGCCACAGAGCCTGGCTGCCAACCCCACGCCACGCACGGTCTTAGCCAGGGCCACTGGAATTATGCTGCCAATTTATGCATCAGGGTTGAGTAAATTGTGTGGCAAGAAAAGGTGTTGGGGTTCTCATTCCAATCCTCATGTCCCAAGGATTGGAAAGCTCTTGAGGGGAGAATGTAGTGGGGGATTCTGAGACCGGCAATTGCTGCCAAACTCTTGGTGCTGTCGGTGTAATAACCTTACTGGCATATACCATCTTTGCGTCTTCTTTTCAGTGGTGATGATCCAGCACCGAGGCACCCAGCGTGTGGTCATCCTCGTCCACAGTGTTCCGGTCCCTACACTGTATTCCAGGTTTTGGTGCTGCATCACAAGTCCTGGTCAGGGGCAGCAATTTATTGTTCCCAGGTGCTGTTTTCTACACCTATGTTAGGGAAGAGGGCCGTGGGCCCTAAGGTGGACTGGTTGTTTCTTCATTTTGTGAACTTTGCTGCGAGCTCCTGTATGCACCTTCCTCTATGGCACGATCTTCAAAGCAGGGCCAGGCACTTGGTGCGCATTCCTCCTCATGTGTGTGTGCTCTCCTCAGCACATGCGTGTGCGTATGAACAGGAAGCCTGGTGTCTGAATCGCACACCCCGTTTTTGGCAGCTATTTACAGCGGCCATCTTGGGTGGAGGCAGCCGTGTACCTGAATGGTGAATTTCTCCATACTGGCAGCCATTTTGGATGGGGCAGCTCGAATTATTTAGCAATAGCCATTTGTGTGGGCATTTCCTTTTGACAGTGGCAGCAACCCTAGGACCATTTTTGGATTATTGCAATACATTTATCCACATCGTCTGACATGTTTTTTCAAGCATATTTTGTATCTGTGCCAAAGGTGAATGACACACCACATGTTTGTTCCTACTATTCGGCGGTGATCAGCACACCTTGCATGTGCTTTCAGAGGCGTCAATCGGATCTACAGTGAGAGTATTATTGAACAGTAAGATAGTCTGTTGGTGCATTAACAGGAGTCTAAACATACTGCAGATTGTGTTGGCACCATGGAAAGAATTATTGCCCCACCTCCATTTTTGGCGCTTCAAGGCACACCCTCAGTATTGGGAACAGTGGCGTGAAAGTTTCAAATCTTATCTAGCAGCCATCGATGGTGATACCTTCACATCAAAGAAAAAGAGAGCCCTGTTAATGTATAACCTTGGTGCTGAGGGCAGAAGCATACAAAAAACGCTTCTTGTGGAAACTGTAATGGTATGGGTAGGCACTGGGGAAGATGGTGATGCTGAAGTTATGGATGAGTATATATCTGTTGTTATTACATTACACAAGAAATTCAAACCTAAATAAAACATTGTGCTAGAACAACATTAATTTCTTCAACAATCTCATACACCAGGAGAACCTCTAGATAACTGTGTAGCTGCATTACGCACACTAGCCATTTCATGCAATGATCTTGATCTAAAGGATGAAATCATCGGGGATCAATTGATTGAGAAAACCAATAAAACGAAAATTCGGGAAAGGTTGTTAGCTACTGAAGACCCTAGCTTGGAAGCAGCATTGACAATGGCAAGAAGTATACAACATTCCGAGCACTGCATGAAAGAAATTAGTATGTGCACCACTGCCCTCGAGGTCAAGTCTATCACTAAACAAGCAGAAAAAAGGATAGATAAAAAAGTAAGTAAATATTCTGTTGACAAAACACATGTAAGTGACGCTCGGGGCAATGTTAAGGTACAGAGTGACAGTGCAGCAATGTTGTGTTTTAGGCATGGAAGTCACTTACATGTAAGTTCATATAAGAATCAAACATGTTTTAAATGTGGGGAAGAAAGGTCATTTTTCCGGAACATGCAAGTCATACAAAGGTCAAAGGAGTTGTAATAATCCTGTTGTGAAATCTATTGAGGAAGTTACATCTGATGATGATGAAAGTGTAATATTAATGTTGTCAGCACCAAGCATGGATGAGGGTAATGTCCAAGTGTCATCTATTTGTGATAGCAGAAAAAGGAAACCTCCTTTATGTGACATTACCATCAACAATGCCAAGGCATAGGTTCTGGCAGGTTCTGGCTCGCCTTTAACTCTGATTAGTGAATTAGAATTTGCCAAATTGGACGTTCCTCATCTCCATGAGTCATATATAAAGATTTTTGCTTGTGGCGGAAAAAGGGTAGAAGTGTTAAGGCAATTTGATGCCGTTCTGAGTTTTGACAACAAAACATCCAGAGGTACTGTGTATGCAACTAAAGGTGGGACTAATCTGTTAGGGTGAAATGAGCAAGGGGAGTTGGATACAATTCTCAACCCTAATCATCCCAAGCTAGTATAATCCAGACAATGCCTTTTAGACTTGTGCCTATGCAAGGTGTTCAACGTGGTTGAAAACACATGGGTCAGCAGATATCCTGAAGTCTTTACTGATTGCCTTGGGTGGTTGAAGGGCTTTAAACATCGCATTATTTTAAAGGAGAATGCCCAGCCTTGGCTATATAAGGTACAACGTGTTCACAACAATTTAAGACAGGAACCGAAGTTAGAGCTAGAAAAACTGTGTAAGTTGGGTATCATCGAACCCATTGAAGGTTCAGAGTGGTTGACTCCAATTGCTTTGGCACGCAAGTCAGACCAGTCCCTACATTTATGTGTCGATTAGCATGACCTTCATTTCTATATTTGGGCCGACCGCCAGCCACTCCCTAACATCAATGAGTTATTATCCACCTTGGAGGATGCTGTTGTTTTCACCACACTCGACATGTCAGTGGCATACCATCAAATTGACCTGTGTGAAGAGTCAAGGCACTTAACTTCATTTGTTACCCCAGCTGGAGCTTTCCATTATAAACGCATGCCATTTGGGCTACTTTCCGCTTCCTCAGTTTTCCAAAGATGAATGGATAATTTGTTTAAGGAGGTTCCATCGATGATGTTTTGATTTATGAGAGGAAGGGGTGCGAACATGACAATAGAATTCAGAGACTGTAGGAAACTTTCAAAACGTCAGTTTTAACTTTGAAGGAAGGGAAGTGCAAGTTTTATTGTGAGGGTGTCAACTATTTAGGGCACCATGTGTCGAGTAAAGGGGTCTAACCAAAAATATAAATTGTGAAAGCTATTGAGGAAGCATCTGCAACAAGAATCAACTCAGATCTTTCCTGGGACTGATTAAATACAATGCCAAATTTGTGAAGAATTTTGTTTCCAAACCAGCATGTTTACGAGATTTATTAAAAAAAATGTGAGGTATGTGTGGAGTGACAAGTGTGATTCTGTGTTTGAATTGATTAAAATGGATATTGTAGCAGTCAAGCCACTCAAGCCTTTAAACACATGTGATCAATGCCTTGTCACGACTGATGCAAGCAACCATGATCTAGGGGCGATCTTGATGAAAAAGAGGGAAGACAGCAAGGAAGAAATCTTTGAGTTGGTGTCCAGAGCTCTTCGTGGGCCGAACCGATGTATTCCACCATTGAAAAAAAGGCTCTTGGTTTATGGTGGGGTGAGCAGTATTTTAGAAATTTTATTCGGGGGAGCCAATTCATTCTTCGCACCGATCATAAACATTTAGTAGAATTATTTAATACTATCAGTGGTGGAAGGGCTACCGTGCGCATTGCGAAGTGGCATTACCGCATGCAAGAATATCAATACAAGCTGCAGTATGTTCATGGAGTCCGTAATTTCACCACCAACTGTCTTTCCAGATTACCCACAGTGGAGACTGAAAACATTGAGAAAGGAGAATGTGATTGTGTAGAATTTATGTTTGCTATGAACGTGTTTACATCTGGGGTGTTGTCTGAGGAAGAGTGGCGGGCTGCTGCCTGTAGGTATATGGTGTTGTAGGAAGTAATGAAATGCGTGACTGGCCATTGGCCTAGCGCTCAAGACAAGAGTGAGGAGCTGGTTCCATTTTGGAGAACTGCTAACGATCTGTCTATTAACCAGGGCATATTGTTATGTTATGAACGTTTGGTGGTTCCTGTGGAAATTAGATCAAAGGTCATTGAATTGGCACATGAGGGGAATGTGAGCATGTGTGCAATTAAACATCAGACCAGAGAGGATTTTTGGTGGTCTGGAATAGATAGACCAGTTGAGCACTGTGTATGGTAGTGTAATGCATGTGTTTTGAGTGATAAGTCCCAGGTCACCATGCAATTTCCTATCACTCCCGCAGTCAGCAATGGGGTGCCTCGGCACAAATTAGCATTTGATGTGTCCGGTCCTTTTGGGGTTTTGAGCAGTTCGCCTAAATATGCTTTGGTACTAGTTGACTACATGTCCAAGTGAACGGAGAAAATATTTGTCAATGTTGTAAATTTAAAAGTAGTCAATGATTTTTTCCGAATTGTTTCATGAGGGAAGGTTTACCAGAAGAATTGGTAATGGACAACGGTAGCCAATTGCTATCAAATGAAATGTGTGACTTCTTTAAATCATGTGGAATTAAACACATAAGAATGTCGTTGTATCATCCTCACAGCAATGGCCTTGTTGAAAGAGTTAATCATGTACTAATAGAAAAACTCCAGTTGGCTCTGGTCAATGGCCTTAATTGGGAAAAAACGATCAAGAAAATGTTGTGGGCCATGAGAGCTACTCCACTTGTTAGCACTAGAGTATCTCCTTTTTCCTTGTTGGGGGACTGAACTGTCGGTACGCGTTTGAACACGGAGTGGGTGAATCAATCAATCAGGTTTGGTAAAGAGCAACTACTCACTCGTGAGGGTCTCAGGTGCTGGGGCGGAGGGGGAGGGTGGCTCCATTGAGTGCTTGGGTCACCCGAAAAGCCAGGTCTTGAGGTCCTTCCTGAACTGGGGCAATGAATAGGAAGAGCTTGGATGGTGAGAAGGTGAAGGGTGTTTTGGATGCGTAAAGATGTGTACAGGAGAAGTACACTTCGAAAGAGGATTGAGGTAAGGAGTGTAACGTTCAAGCCGGGGACCTTGTAAGGATACGCATTCCTTGGCATGTTCACAAAGGTAAGTCTAGGTTTTCTTTACCATATTTGGTGAAGGAAGTGGGTCATCGAGTCGTGGTTCTGGAGAATGGCAAAATTCGGAACAAAAGCAAAGTGGTTGTGGTACTCAACGCCAAGGCTGGATATGTGTGTGAGAAAATGGGTGTTGAGTCACCTGAGAGGTCAGCGAAAACATTAAATACTTCTCGATTTCATTCTGGTTCTACAGGGAACAGATGTGTGACTCAAAAGTTCAAAGAGTTTGTAATGTATATGGTTTCTATGAATTGTTATTGCTATGTCAAAATTGCATTTCCATTAACCATTACTCCTATGCTATGTTTTGCTATGTTATGCTATTTTAGTTGCTTGTTCCTTACAGTATATTTTGGTAACATGATGTGCTTGATTGAGTTAGAGTAATCTTGTAAATAGTGTTGGATGTATTATTCTTTAGTTGCATATATATTGTTTTCTAGATTTTGTTCTGTTGGTATTTTGGAAGGGGGTATGTTGGGGTTCATATTACAATACTTGGAGATTGCAATGCTCGTAAGAGGAGAATGTAGCGGTGATTCTGAGATCGACAGTTGCTGCCAGACTCTCGGTGCTGATGATGTAATAAATGTAGCGGCATATACTATAGTTGTGACTTCCTTTCAGAAAGCAAATTATGTAGCATAATGCAGCACATTTTGTGATAGTATTACTTCATTATTGTGTCATTTGTAAACTTGGTAACACTGTCTGGTCATTGGTTGCACCTCATCAGATTAATACCAAAATAAAGCAATAAGCAACAAAAATGCAACTAGTAAAACTTTACAAAGGGCCTTCTATTGCGCTGCAAAACGAGCCACTGCATTTTTAGTAACTTTTGCATCGTTTGACCTAGAAACAAAATTTTTGTTGTTAAAATCTGCAGATTATGCGACAGATAATGGAATAGGTGGCAAATGAGGGAAATCTATAATTAAGTGGAAATCTGTGTAGCCGCACAGTTGCATAGTTCCTGTGGCCCTGGACTTAGCAGACTATAACTGTTGCCCTAAGGTAACAATATCTTGCGCCCTCACTGTGCACTGCTAATTACCCCACATATTACATCAACCATGTCAGCTTCTATGACATCATTAATTATATCACTGCAACATTTGTAATTAAATTATTGATAAGAAAACTATGCATGGTGCCGGCCCGAGTTATAGGTACCTTAGGGCATGAGTTATAGTTACCAGAGATAATTATAACTTGTGAATTTCAGTGTTTTTTTACATTTCTGTGTTGACTCCCCAGATGAGGGGTTGGGCTTTTGCTAAAGATGATTTCCAGGCTTAAATCACTGCTGAGATATACCTTTCAAGAGATTCTAGTCATATTGATCATAAAGCGTTCCAATGAGGATGGACAGTGGAACAATTGTGGCAGTGCAAGGACAGCTAATACCCATCATAATCTCAGTCTTCGCTTAATTCACTACCAGTTTATGAATGATCAAAGCAAGTGGTGCAAATCAGTAATGTGGAGTACCTTGCCTCCAGGCTAAACCCATGGACATAGGCTTCATGCTGTTTGAGTTTGTGGGGCTCTGGCCTTAGCAATAATTTGTGTCAGAAGACCAGTAATTGGGCCAAGACTGTTTATCTTGCCAGTGATAAGAGTACCTATGTCTTCTAAAGAGAGCTGAGGAGGAAGGTAAGTGGTCGCTGAAAAAGACCAGAGAGAACGCTTTAATCTCATTTTCACTATATTGTCCAGGTGTCTGCTTTCTGACAGAAGCCTGACAGAAGCCTGTGGCCTAGAGTTACTCATTTTTCATGCAACACTGTGCGGCAACCAAATTTATTGTGCTGTGTTGCATTGCACAAGGTGGAAGCAGGATAGAACCATATATTTTAAGATGATCCTGCTGATGCTTTCATCCCTTGCACCAGAGAGCCTAGTTAGAGCACAGAGGATCTCTGACATAATATTGGAATCAACAATATCGTGCAACAGAAATATTGTGTAAAAATGTTTGTTTATTTACAAAAATATCGATTTCCTATCGTTATAATGGGAAGTACAAAAATATCGAACAAAATATATTTTCACACTAATATAGTTCAAAAACATACAAAAATATTGTCTCTTAATACATATAGGTTAAAGTATTAAATCTTAAATATTTTAATATATACCATTAATATAATGTAAATTAAATAAATCTCACTAATAGTTTTTACTATATTAAATATATATTTATAAAAACACACATATAAATATATATATGTGTACTTTTATACATATACACACATATATAATGTAACACAATTATTAAAAAATATATTTTACATTATATACACCTTCTTTGTTTAATTCTTTGAATTCACTACTATAAAAACCACTATATATATATATATATTCCAAACAAAACACATTCGCTGCTCCTGTGGCGTGAAACGAGCCCACCAGACCAGTTCAGTAACAAATATCATTTATTCACAGGGAGTTCAGCATTCAGCATGACGCATTTCGACCTGTATTGAGGTCTTAATCATATGCAAATGTAATACAATTGGTTGCATGCCTTTATGAAAAGTAAAATGCATCGAGATAGAAAGCAGACTCAAAGATTTAAAAAGTCTTAACATGTTGTAGTTTTTAGATCTGTGAAAGTTTTCTCTCCATATTCCGATTCCAATGAACCAGGAATGTTGCCCCTGGTGTGGCAATTGACAAGCACAGAGTTACTTGATGACTTACTGCAAAGGTTCACGGACTCCATTAACCATAATGCATTGCAATCGAAGAATTATTCTTTTTGAAATCCAGCAAAGTCTATATGCTTTTGAAAACATCCCCACACCAGCCTCAAAGTATTCAAGGGCTGAGATCTGTTCCGTTCTATGTAAACAGCCACAACTTTGTCTTTCACGCATGATGTTCCAAAATCCAGTTTTATTCCACAACTTCTTCGTGCAAGATCGTCAAACCGGTAAGTGACAGAGAACAATGTCCCACACAAACCCTAGCTGCTCTGAAATGTTTTTGAACTTAACAAAAGCTGTACGGGCCTCCCGTGACTTCACAGTGGCCTTAACTCCAGCAATTATTCTTGTCCTCACACTGTTCAACCTATATTGAGGTCTTAATCTTATGCAAATGTAATACAATTGGTTGAGTGCCTTTTTGAAAAGTAAAATGCATCGAGATAGAAAGCAGACTCAAAGATTTAAAAAGTATTACATTTGCATATGATTAAGAACTGAACCGGGCTGGTGGGCTCGTTTCACGTTGCAGGAGCAGCGAGTGTGTTTCGTTTGGAATATTTAACGGCTGACGCCCGTCTACGAACCCCAACCCGGAAGGCTGAGGCATCCATATCTGCGTCAAGGTTCTTATGGAATATATATATATATATATATATATATATATATATATATATATATATATATATATATATATATATATTTACTGAAAAACCATAGATTTCAGGCACGTTATAGTTAGAAATTAGCATTTAAAAAACCTTCCAAATTCACTGAAAAAACCATAGGTTTCAGGGACGTTATAGTTAGTTGGACATTTCACTCGTACAAAACCATAGAAATTCCCCCATTATAGTTAGTTCAGCTAACTATAACTCGCGCCCCGCAATGCACTGCTGATGATGTCACATATTACATCATTCATGACATGGTCAGTGACATCACTGATGACATCACTGATGACATCTCAAATGACATCACTGATGACATCATCCAGTGACTGTGTGTTTCTATAAAGTTTAAATATGTATTATATATATGCCAAGGTGTATTGAAGAATGAGTGGGTGTATAAGTGTCTGGATGGAGGATTTAGTAGGTGTGTGACTGACTGTTTAAGTGAGTGATTACATGTGTCTTACTGAATGCACGGGTTAGTGACTGATACAGACATTCACACAGTTTAGTTTGTCAGTTGGTGTGTAAGTGGTTGCATGGGTTGGTGAGTAGCTAAATGAGGATCTATATGGGTTATTGATTGGTTGTCTAAGTATCTGTATGGGTGCCTGGGTGTGTGTGTAGGTGCATGGGAGGTGTGTGAGTCTGTGCATAGATGTTTGAGTGGTTGATTCACTGTGTGTACGGGTTCAAGAGTGCATGTGGAAACAGCTGTATGAGTGTGAGTGTGTGTATGGTGTGTTGGTGAGAGAATGGATGTCTCAATGTTACATGTCCAAGTAACTACATATATAAAAGGCAGTGTATGTGAACGTTGAAGTATATAAATGACTATACATGAGAGTCAGTGATTGTGAGAGTTGCTGCATGGATGAGTGTGTACTTGTATCAGTGATTGTAGAAAAGAGTAAGTATGCATTTGTTTCTGTTTGAATAACTGATGTGGTGTGTGTATAACTGTATAGGTCAGTAAATGGAAGTGTGATTGATTCTTTGCATGACTGACTAGGTGTGTGAGTAACTCTGGCTGAGTGGTGGTGTGTGAATGTCTGTATAGATGTATGAGTGCTTATGATAGTGTTGTATTGATGAGTGACTACATCTATGAGTGATTCTATGGGTGAATGAGTGGATGTGTATGTAGACTTAGGAATCAGTGAGTGTGTATGTAGTAACTGGTACAGTGGGTGTATCAAAGGTTATATTACAGTGTGAGGAGGTGGACCAGATGTTCACGTGGATGATGTCATCAGTGATGTCATCAGTGATGTCATTTGAGATGTCATCAGTGATGTCATCAGTGATGTCACTGACCATGTCATGAATGATGTAATATGTGACGTCATCAGGAGTGCATTGCGGGGGCGCGAGTTATAGTTAGCTGAACTAACTATAACGGGGGAATTTCTATGGTTTTGTACGAGTGAAATGTCCAACTAACTATAACGTCCCTGAAACCTATGGTTTATTCAGTGAATTTGTAAGGTTTTTAAATGCTAATTTCTAACTATAACGTGCCTGAAACCTATGGTTTTTTCTGTGAATTTCAATGGTTTTTTAAATGCTAATTTCTAACTATAACGTGCCTGAAACCTATGGTTTTTTCAGTGAATTTCAATGGTTTTTTAAATGCTAATTTCTAACTATGCCTACAAAGTTAGGACATGTAAAGAAAGAGGAAGAAAAGAGCAACAAGAAGCAAGACAAATGCAGAAAGAGGCAACAGAAGTCCAGAAAGACGAAGAAAAGTGCAGGAAGAAGCAAGAGATGTGCAGAAAGAACCAACAGAGGAGCAGAAAGTCCTCCTGTGCCCTCAACTTTTTAGTGACGGGTACTGGTGGTAACTGACTCTGACTAACCAGGACCGGAGCCAGTGCTATGCTAAAAGACACTTAGAATACAGTGAAAACACCTACATACACTAGGGAACACTATGCGTTGGGGTACCCCTGTAATGAGCATGACCTCCTCTGTATTTGCCATGAGTTAGTGCCTGGGTCATTGCATGAGTACATGGGTAGTGACTGGATGATTAGAGTGCTGCAAGCACAGTGCATGGTGATTTTATAACTGCTTGGGTTTTGGCGGAGTGATTGGATAAGTACATGATGCTGGATGGGTGATTGAAGGAGTGCATGGGTAGTGACAGAGGGATTTCCGGACTGCATGGGTACAACCTGGGTAATTGGAGGAGTGAATCAGTACTGTGTAGGTGGTTAGAGGTCTGCATGGGTAGTGCACAGGGGATTGTAGCAGTGCATGTGTTAGTGCCTGGGTCACTCCATGAGTACATGGGTACTGACTGGAAGATTAGAGTACTGCAAGGAGAGTGCATGGTGAATTTATAAGTGCCTGGGTTTTGGCGAAGTGATTGGATAAGTACATGGTGCTCGCTGGGTGATTGGAGGAATGCATGGGTAGTGACAGGGCAATGGCTGGACTGCATGGGTAATGCTCAGGGTATTGTAGCAGTACATGAGTTAGTGCATGGGTCATTGCATGAGTGCATGGGTAGTGACTGGATGATTAGAGTGCTGCAAGGAGAGTGCATGGTGAATTTATAAGTGCTTGGGTTTTGGTGGAGGGATTGCATAAGTATACACATGTCACACCAGGCCCCGCCCCCTCCCTTCACCACTGTGCAAACGCGCCCCCTGGCGGGTTTTAATTTGGGGAATTAATTCCCCTTGAATCCTGAGGGTCCCTGGGGGCCAACTAGCCCACCATGTACCTCCAGTCAGCGCCAGAGAGCTGTGTTGCAGAGAGGTGGTCCGAGGCCACGCCCCTTTTTACACCTCTCTGCAACGCAACTCTGTGGCGCTTACTGGACATACCTGATGGGCTAGTTGGCCCCCAGGGACCCTCAGGATTGACGGGGAATTAATCCCCCAACTTAAATCGCGCCACAGGGCCTGTTTGCACACATGTCACATCAGGCCTCGCCCCCTCGCTTCACCACTGTGCAAACGCGCCCGTGGCGCGTTTTAAGTTGGGGGATTAAGTCCCCTTCAATACTGAGGGTCCCTGGGGTCCAACTAGCCCACCAGGTACCTCCAGTAAGCGCCACAGAGCTGCGTTGCAGAGAGGTGTAAAAAGGGGCGTGGCCTCAGACCACCTCGCTGCAACGCAGCCCTGTGGCGCTAACTGGAGGTACCTGGTGGGCTAGTTGGCCCCCAGGGACCATCAGGATTGTAGGGAAATTAATTCCCCAACTTAAAACGCGCCACAGGGCGCATTTGCATAGTGTTGCTGGGAGAAGGCGGGGCCTGCAGCGCAATGACGGCTTTTTTTAAAATTTTGTTTTTTCGAAGGGGGGCTGTGTGGCCCCCCTTCCTTTCCTATTTTTTGGGCCCTGGGGACCCCATCCCGCAGGTCCTGACCCCTAAATTGTTATTTTAATTTTCTTTAAATGGAAGGGGGCCGCGCGGCCCCCCTCCCGAGGCCATTTTCAGCCCCGGGGACCCCATCTCCCGGGGCATGGCCACTATATATTTTTTTTTTGTATATATTTTCAAAGGAGGGGTGCTGCGTGGCCCCTCTCCTGAGGCTTCTGTTAGCCCTGGGGACCCCATCCCCCGGGGCTCTGCCTCGTTTTATTTTGTATTTTACTGCGGAGGGGGGCCACGTGGCCCCCCTCCCGGGCCACTTCTGGCCCCGGGGACCCCATCCCCCGGGGCCGGCCCTCTCCTTTTGGGGGGAGCCCCAATGCCCCCATGGTCCCTGCCGGCTCCCCGCCTCCTGCTGGAGCCGGCATTGCTTTTCCACATGGGGAGCTGCTAACATGCAGCTCCCCGTGTGGAAAAGCAATCTGCTTGCTTCATTGAAGCGAGAGCAGGTTTCCTGCTCTCGCTTCAATGAAGCAAAGCAGAGTTTGCTATGGCAGGGCGGGAGCCGTGCTCCCGCCCTACCATAGCAAACAGCAGTGTCCCGGGGTGGGCACCCCAGGACACTGCAGGAGCCGGCCCTGGGGGTGGCGGTCCCCAGGGCCATCACGGGCTCCAGGAGGGGGCCGCGCGGCCCCCTCCCTTCAATTACAAAGCCCCGGGGAGGTGGTGGTCCCCGGGGCTCGGTGGTCCGTAACGGACCCCAAATTTGCATTTTAGTGCCCCGGGGAGGTGGAGGTCCCCGAGGCGTATGGGGGGGCTCGAGCCCCCCCACACAGGTTTATCTTTTTTTTTAAAAACAAGCCCCAGGGGGTGGCGGTCCCCAGGGCTGCGGTGGGGGCCGTGTGCCCCCCGCAAATAATTAATGAAAGCCCCGGGGGTGGCAGTCCCCGGGGCCCCCCCACACATTTAAAAATTAGCCCCGGGGGTGGCGGTCCCCGGGCTGCGGGAGGCTGCGTGCCCCCCGCAACTCATAAATCAAGCCCCGGGGAGGTGGCGGTCCCGGGGCAGTGTGGGGGGATTGGGGCCCCCCACACATTTTTCAGTGCCCCGGGACCTGGCCCACCCGGGGGCTTCAATACAACAAAGCGCAGGAGCCCGCGCTTCGTTTTTTTTTTTATTTTCTTGGCCGGATTCGCGCACCCAGCGCGAATTCGGCCGATTTAAAAAAAAAAATGCTTTTTTGGGCCCTGAGCAGGCCTAGGGGGTCATGGTGTTTCTACCCTGCCCCCTTTTCTTGTTTTTCACGTTTGTTTTTCTCTTTTCTTGTGACTCGGTTCTACCGAGTCACAAGATGGCTGCCAACACTTCCTGGTTTGGAGTGTTGACAGCCAATTAGAATAAAGCTCGTGTTCAGGAAGGTCCGCGGATCCACCGCTACTCTAAATATCGAAACTTTTATTTTTTGATTTTCTCAGCAACTACTGAACGGATTTACACCATTTAAAAAAATGGGCGCTTTCTGAACCAAGCACTGCCTTTTTGCCAAATTTGGTGTAATTCCGTTCAGCAGTTCGAGCTGTAGCCCTGTCTAAAGTTTCCTATGGGAAATTCATTTTCCGACCTCTTCTTTTTGAATCTCTCAGGAACTACTGAACGTATTTACACCATTTAACAAAAAGGGCTCTTTCTGAACCAAGGGCTACCTTTTTGCCAAATTTGGTGTAATTCCGTTCAGCAGTTCGGGCTGTAGCCGTGTCTAAAGTTTCCTACGGAAAATAACATGGAGAAAACACGTTTTGGGACCCCCCATTTTTCTCGGCCCCCGCTTGGCGAATCACCCCGAAACTATCAAGATAGGAGCTGACCGGAGCGGGCCACAAGTTTTGAAAATTTCGCGAAGATTCGTCAACCGGCGCCAAAGTTATTGGGAAAAGAAAAAATGCTTTTACAGTACATTGTCCTTCAATAAATACCGCCTCAGTGGGCGTGGCTCGCAAAGCCTTCTGATTGCTGTAGTTCTACACATTTATTTCTCAAGTGAGTCTGTCTCATTATTGCTTTGTAAATATGTTTGACGGCTGGCCCAGCCATGGAAGGAGCCCCGCCGCATAGAAGCGGACTTTTGGTGACGTAAACTGACGATCACCGATTTGGGACAGGAGGCCGTTTCTGGAAGATATATGGTGCAGCCCAGTGTGAGCGGGATGCTTTACACACCCACCTGGGATTTTTAATTAGTTTTGAACTGTGGCAACGCAATAAACAACTCACTGGAGAACTACTAATGTGCACAACGGATACCAGCAGGCTCTGTGAACGGAGTCAACGCCCACATGGGCGGGTATCAGGACTTGAAAAAGAGTGCCCATACTGCTTTGCGTCATCGAACATACATGCCTCTGAAAAAGTGCAAGATAGCACGAAACGCTTCGGCGGCCTTAATATTTTGATGCAAGGTATCCTGTCTGCTGTTCTGCAGCTTCCTGAATAAACCTAAGTATACCTACCTGTGTGTGGCTCTTCCGAGGGGGCAACTCTCTTTTTGTATGGATGTTTGACAGCTGGCCCAGCCATGGAAGGAGCCCCGTCGCATAGAAGCGGACCTTTGGTGACGTAAACTGACGATCACCGATTTGAGACGGGCGGCCGTTTCTGGAAGATATAAGGTGCAGCCCAGTGTGAGCGGGACGCTTTACACACCCACTTGGGATTTTTAATTAGTTTTGAACTGTGGCAACGCAATAAGCAACTCACTGGAGAACTACTAATGTGCACTACGGATACCAGCAGGCTCTGTGAACGGAGTCAACGCCCACATGGGCGGGTATGAGGACTTGAAAAAGAGTGCCCATACTGCTTTGCATCATCGAACAAACATGCCTCTGAAAAGGTGCGAGATAGCACGATACGCGTCGGCGGCCTTAATATTTTGATGCAAGGTATCCTGCTTGCTGTTCTGCAGCTTCCTGAATAAACCAAATTATACCTACCTGTGTGTGGCTCTTCCGAGGGGGCAACTCTCTTTTTGTATGGATATATATACACGTTGGAGCTGTAATCGGAGATTACTTGGGAAATTGGCTTGTTTTCCCGCTGCGGACCCCTCACCCGAAAGACGGCTGATCATCACGCAAGCCACGAAGGATTGAAGCTTCCAAGGATCAGCCCCCTGCTCGACCGCCCATAACGTTAACCGTGTATGCAGTTGTTAGAAGTATATTCCGTGGGTCGGAGGACTCGTGGGGATGCCGAGACATGCGCAGTAAGTCGGGAAGTTCACACTTTGCAGGTGGGGAGGTGCTTAACGGTTGCCTGTTGAGAATCGGAAAAATTCAAACTCAACGCGTGCTTAAAAAGCAGTTATAACTCAGGTGCAATGTCTGATGATGCGTTACATGAGAGAGAAATGGCAGCAGAAGAACTGTTTACAAATTTACCCAAAATAAGAGACAACAGCAACACTAGCAAAAATGACTCTGACTACAGCATTGATGTCAAAAGCTTGCTGAAATTACTTGAGAAAAACCGCAGGAGCAAACTCACTAAATGGTGGGAAGTCAAATCATTAGAAAAGTATCACGAAGCTGGCAGAGTCCCAACAGGTCTTCGAATCATGCTAGCCCCTAGTTTTGAGAGCCCTAATCCGCTCCTACTAAAAGAATGGGCGGAAAGCAATTTAGAGGCTTCAATGCGGTTAGTCTGTTTACTTATCAAATATGCTAAAATAGATCGCGATACCAACATAAAAGAGATTGCACGTATATACAGCGAACTGGATAAATTAACCAATCCCAGCAATAAGGATTCCATTGAAAAAGGCATTAAAGAAATGAAAGAACGCCTAAAAAAACAAGAAGATGTAATCAAATATAGAAAAGCTTACAAATTTGCGCGCGATAAAAATGATTATGAACAAGGACAAGTGTTCACTTTCGCTCACAAATATGATTCACTCAAAAAGCAGAAAACAACTAATCAAGCACTCGGACAACAAGTGACTCCCAATGTTAACAATGACACATATGCTTCTACATCTGATGTGAGCACAGTACCCAGCGATACTGAATCAGAACGCAGTGGGGAATATGCACCTAATTCAAGACCAGAAATGGAACATTTAACCTTAGCTGAGGAGATGGATTTTATCAGGGAACAGCGCAAACAGACCTTACGACCGCGGAACACAAATATGGCTCAAAACAACAAAAAAGAAACATCCGAAGGCGCGAAAGGCGCAAATGCCTCAGGCACCAAAGGAAGGGGGCAACAGAAGAAACATTGGCAACAACGTTAGCTTCAGTTGACAAAACGATAATCAACATGACCAACATTGAGTTAAACCAGGCAGAAAAATAACTACTTGCCTTGGGTTTAAGTTACTGCCAAGAAAGTAATTTCAATTATTGCGAAACTCGCATAGATGTCTACAAATTCATTCGAAAGCTCAAATTGACAAAGTTTTATACGATCAAAAATCACTCTACAAAAGAGAAGGAACCACGATTCGCGGTGCCCAATACTGGACTAACAGCTGGCGAAATCCCCTTAATGAGAACCTTACACGCACTACGTGAAGAGCCAAATGAATACATTTCATCCAGCAGTAGCACGCAGATTATAGCGGACATTGAAGGAGTCAATATTTCATCGCCTGGGCGCAGCCCCTTCAAAGCTCCGTCTACATTTGTGCCCATTATGCCCCGCGATGCGGTAGATATCTTTCACGATAGAGTTACTGAGGAATTGAAAAAACTCTATCGAAACTCTAAAAAGTACACGAAAACCCCATATCATCGAACTATGCAATATTTCCAACTTAAGGCCAAACTCAAAAACAACTCCATGGTGGTCATCAATAAGTCGGACAAAGGCGGGAACATTGTGTTGTTGGGTAAAGATGAATACAAGGCTGAAGCATATCAGCACCTCAATAACGAACATTGTTACAAAAAAATCAGTACCTTGGAGGCAAAAAAGATCAGTAAAAACTATAAGGATGAACTGATTTCTTGGAAAAGAGATGGCATGATATCGAAGGATGAGTTCAACTTTTTAAACAACGAGTACCCTATCATGCCCACGATCTACTTCATTTCTAAGGTTCATAAAGGGGTGAGGCCTATACCAGGGAGACCTATCATTTCCGCCAAGAACAGTATTTTTGAATGCACTTCCAGATACGTTTATTATTTGCAAGAACATGTAATCAACCTCTCTACATATATACGCAACACCAATGATTTTCTTCTTAAATTGAGTACACAAACATGGTCCAATGAATATTTGTTCCTTACCTTAGACATTACTGCCTTATACACCAGCATTAGGCACGAAGACGGTTTGAATGCAGTTGATTACTATTTGAAAAAAAGACCAATTTTGATGTATAATCATAACGGTATGCTGCTTAAGATGATTAGATGGTGCCTAACCAACAATGTATTTACTTTTGATGGCAGTATCTTCCAGCAAATACAAGGTGTAGCTATGGGGGCATGCTTCTCCCCTAGCTACGCCTGTCTCCATGTAGGCTGGTGGGAGGAGCATGTCCTACAGGTAGAACACAGTGATGCTTGGATTAACCATGTAGTTCAATGGTGGCGATATATAGACGATGTGTTTATAATTTGGCGAGGAACACAGGACCAGGCTGTGACGTTTGTAGATAGCATAAACAAAAATAAAATGAATTTGAACTTTACAGCACACATAGACAAAGCCACAACCAACTTCTTAGATATCGGGGTTTACATTAGCCAAGGTAAAATCAAAACATGTTTGTTTAGGAAACCCACCGCTGGGAACACCCTGTTACATGCGACCAGTTTCCACCCACAACACACCATTACCAGCCTACCGTACGGTGAGTTTCTACGCATCCGCAGGGCCTGCAGTTCTAGTGAAGATTTAGTTTATAACCAAAATGCTGCAAGGCAAAGGTTCATTGAAAGAGGGTATAATCCTAAAAATCTGGATATAGCTATTAGAAAGGCCAACACGAAAGACAGGCAGTCTATGTTGAATGGCAACAGCAGAATAGTCACAATAGATGTTGACTTGAACAACACTGTATCTGAGAACATTTCAGCTAATAGCCCAGAAATCACACAGTGTACGCTAATAACCACCTACAGTAAGCAGGCTAATGCTATTAAATCCATCATTAATGCACAATGGCCCATTGTTCTTACAGACACTACTCTGAAGCAAATACTGCCTGACAGACCTAGCCTAACCTTTCAAAAAGCATACTCCATGCACAATGACCTAGAGAGAACAAGCCCAGAATGTGATAACAAAACAAGCTAGCTGTCACCGAAAAAAGGCTTCTACAAATGCAGCACTTGCCGTGCGTGTAAATTCGGATTAAATACCACCACATACTCCACGGCCTTCTCAGACAAACAGATAAAACTCAAAGGACACTATACATGTAGATCGGATCATGCGTATACGTTTTACAATGTAGTTGTGGGTTGAGATACATAGGCAGCACAAAACTGCAGGTACATGTACGCATATTACAACATCTACGTGCAATAGTTAATTCGGACCCAGCGTACCCAGTGGCTCGACACTTTAAACTGGAACACAATAACAACCTCAATAGTTTTCAGTATTTTGTGATCAACACTGTACCAGCTAATAAGAGAGGGGGAAATCGAGAGAAAAAGTTAAGACAATTGGAATCAAGATATATTATCGAACTCGATACTAAATCCCCTCAGGGTCTTAACCTTGGTGAAGATCTACACAATTATCTGTAGTTTTAATTATGCTACCTACAAATAGAAAAGTGGCCCTACACATACTTCTGATTGGCTTTTCTATATATGATAATATGATGTTTCGGCATGTAACCTATGACGATTTCTATCAGGATGTGGTTTTAATATATAAGCACTTTATTGTAAGGGGGCTCCCTTACAAATTGTCCAATGAGTCTAATAATGCATATTTAATTTATACTATTTATATCTTTCGTTCTTCTAAATGCCATTTTTTATGGATTTTCTTCTCTGCATTTTCTTCTCTGCACTTTTCTACACCCACAAACTTTGCACGTATTTGCACCTAAATTTCGCACTATGGCACCTCACTTTGAAATGGCTTTCAACATGAATTAGCGTCAATATTAAGGGCCCGATTCTGATGCGGGTTGGAAAAGCTTCCCGACTGAGGGCCTGATTCTGATGCGGTTAGGAAGGCCTCCTAATGGCATTTGCTCCTTCCAAATCGGATCGGGAACGTGTCTTCCCGACCCAGGGCCCAATTATGATGCGGTTAGGAACATATGCTCCCATTGAAGTCAATGGGAGTCCAACCAAATCGTATCTGGAAGCATCCGGATGCATCGTACTCCGTCGGTCGGACTCTCCCGATCCGAGTGGGTCGGAAACCATTTCCAAACCGATTCGGTCGGGAAGCTCTCCAACCCGCATCAGAATCAGGCCCTGAATGTCTACTGATAATGTTTACAACGCAGTATTTGCACAGGTTATCATAGTGACTTACTTATTTATTGAGTTTTTTTATGTGGCAATAATAGGACTGTTTATAAGACTCCAATTTTACGGCATTTTTTATATCTATTTTAGCATTGCTGTTATCCACAATTTTAGCATATGAAATAATTGAATTTGTGCATTTTATATATTATATATGCTTGTAATGTGTAGATTTCTGTTATTTATTAACTCGCAGATAAATGTTATATACAGTTGTAACAACAGAATAAGCAATACGAGTTAAGCAAACGTGAACTTTGTAGTTCTAACCGCCCATGCCACAGAATGTTGTCTATTTCTATCATGTGGAAGTCAAGGTGTCAGGTGATTGACTGGTATCCAATAAATGACTTACCATCACGTAACGCGATCATGTGACCAAGGCCACTGCATTGGCCGAAACGCGTCTGATTGACTTGCACTGAACTAAAAATAAAGCGCTTCAGCCTTCACTGGGCACTAAGCTTACGAAGTTGTCCGTATCTCTTGGTGTGCATGAATGCACGTTGGAGCTGTAATCGGATATATATAGATAGATTAAAGGGCAAAAATAGTTGCAATCTATGATATGATAATGGTACGAATTATCGCAATACAAGTATCTGCAACAGAAACAATAACCAGGTTGGACTAGAAATTCAATTGTGTGAAAGATAAAGTGTATCTTCTATGTCTGCTGTTGAAGGCATCACGTGATATTTTAATTGGTTGTTATTGGCACTATAAAAACCGCACTTAGTTATCAAACCATGTCATGTGAACAAGGCTCAAGGGAGCCGAAACGCGTTATGGCGATTAAATAAAGCATTTTAAAAGAAGCACCAACTTGGGTCCGTGTTCGTACTGTGGAGAAATCCTTGTAATACAGCGGCGACTACGTGATGTAACTGATCGGCTTTTTTGTTTCACTCGATCAACCACGGACCCCCTCTTTGCAAAGGTCGTCGTTCGAAGTGGAACATTACTTCCGGGGCAACCCGGCAGCATATCTTTGATCCGGAAAGGATAGGGAACGTCTGACCCCCTGCAGCCTGAGACATCCGAAACCTGCTGGAACGCCGTCGGTGCTGAGTCGGAGGACCGGGCAGCGACTGCGCGACCCAGGTAGGACAAGTGGCGAATGCAGGGTGAAGGGGTGTGCTAAGCGAGTGAATAGTTTGGGACATACAAACAGCCATTCACGTCACTTACAGCTTTCAAACAGCAAATTGAAATATGTCGGCCGACATGGTGCGCGCGAGGGAGGCAGCAGCAATGGAAATGTTCTCTGACAACCTCCCATCTACATTCAGTGCCACAAGTACAGTAGTTAACAGTTCTAATGAATCTGGTTCCATTAAGAATAAATTTAGAATCCTGGAGAAAAAAATGAAATCGGAACTAAGCAAATGGTGGGAGTCACGGTCCCTCCAGAGATATATTGACGTGGGAAGAATTCCCAGGGGTCTAAGGATTTTAAATGCACCAAGTTACGATGACCCTAACCCTGATCTTATGCGTGAGTGGGCTGAATGCAACCTGGATTCATCTAGAAGATTGACCCTCATTTTAATTAAGTATGCAGATATCGATAGAAACAAGCTTCTGAAAGAAATAGATGAAATCAATGAGGACCTTGACAAAATGAATAATAAAGAAGAACAGGCTAAATTACGCAAAGACATGCTGATGAGATTAAAGAAAGAGGAGGATAAAATTAAAGAAAGAAAAGCTTTTAAATTCTTAAGAGATAAACAAGACTACGAACTGGGGCAAATATTCACCTTTGCAAAACGGTATGATGCGATAAGGGTGTCCAAGTTTAAAAACATTGAAGGTTCTAATATCATGACATCCACACGCAGCGGGCTCATGACAGAAACTTCACATTCAGAGGCGAGCTCAGCTGAGGGAAGTGAATCCGAATCGGAGATGAGAAGAATGGTGGTGGGGGACAAACAAATCCCTAAACCATCTCCGGGGGAAGAATTGAATTTTATTTACCACGAGCGAAGACAAACACTCCGCCCGAGGCCCCAACAACAAAGAGGGAACGGCGAATCGTCAGCAACTACAAGCGGAGGCAGAGGCGCAGGGCCAGCTCAAAACGTGCAAAATCAATACAGGAAAAGAGGAAAGAAAACTTGGCAGAACAAATAATGAAGAACAATGTGACTGAGAACACCATTATCAATTTGACAAAAATAGAACTATCAGCACGAGAGAAACATATTTTAAATTTAGGTTTGTCATACGCCCCTGGAGGGAATTTCGATTATGCCTCTACCAGACTGGATATCTACAAAGGGGTACGTAAGTTAAAATTGAAAAAGTTTCATCTAATGACAAAAACTCAAACAGAGACAAATACACAAAGTGATTTCACATGTGGAATTCTCAACTCAAACTCGAATTTATCTCAATCAGACTTGCCTCTACTCAGAACCATGGAGGATTTATCTAATGAAAATAGCAGCCTAACTACCCATGGAGAAACGGAGCAAACGACTTTAACATATGAATCAACAACCCCATTCAAACCTAAATCTTCATTTAACCCTATCATGGTCCGTGATTCAATTGACATTTTTCACGAAACTGTAACATCACAAATTAAAAAATTAAACAAAACTGTGACTATGCAGGAAAAGAAGAGGAGCAACAAGGATCAACAATATGATAAATTAATTAAAAAATTGAAAGGGGACAATAAAGTCGTTATCTGCAAGAGTGACAAGGGTGGTAATATTGTGCTATGGTCTACTGATGAACACAATAAAGAAGCGTATAGTCAACTGAACGATAGGTCTTGCTACAGCCGTAGCAATTCTACAAGTCTCAATACATCATATAAGGAATATTTTGCAAAATTGAACGGTTGGAGGAATGCTAATCTCATAACCCTGAATGAATACAAATATTTGAAAAACGATAACCCTACAACACCTTCGTTGTACTTTATTCCCAAAATCCACAAGGATCCGAGATGCCCCCCAGGCAGACCAATTATCTCTGCGAGAGGAGGGTTGTTGGAACACACTACGGTATATGTGGATTATTTTTTACAGGAATACGTTAAGAGGTTACCCAGCTACGTACGAGATACAAGTGACTTTTTAAGACACGTTTCAAATGTAACATGGCAAGATGATTTTCTTTTGATGACTTTAGATGTATCCTCACTATACACAAGTATAGAACATGTTGATGGCTCAAAAGCAATTGAACATTATTTGATGGGCAGACCGCGGCAATATGAACAGCATAGCACAATGTTAAAGGAAATGATTAGATTTTGCCTGTATAATAACATTTTCATGTTCAATAGCCAGTTATATCGACAAGAAAGAGGGGTAGCCATGGGGGCCAGCTTTTCTCCCAGTTATGCCTGTTTGCACATGGGCATGTGGGAGGAGCTGGTCCTCATGGATAAACATAGCCACCACATGACTAACAACGTGAGGTTATGGTTGCGCTATATTGATGATATATTTGTGATCTGGCAGGGAACAGAGAAAGAGGCAACTAAATTTGTCAATGCAATAAATAGTAACATACTCAACCTCCAGTTCACATCAACCATTAGCGTTACAGTTGTTGAATTTCTTGATACCCAAATATATATTCATGATCAGAAAATGGAAACTCGGTTATTTCGTAAAAAGACGGCAGTAAACTCTACTTTAAACGCAAGCAGCTCTCACCCCGTGCATCTCGTCAATAGTATACCATATGGTGAGATGCTACGATTAAGACGTATTTGCAGTAATGATGGGGAATTAGTTAGAGCACAGAATGACAGTAAAACAAGATTTCTAGCAAGAGGGTATCCTGAGAACATCATAGATAAAGCTATTGCAAAATCCATGCGTCTACCCAGAACTGAGGCCCTGCAAGACAAAGAGAAAGCAGCAAAAAAGAGTGAGCCAGAAAATAACAGTGGGGCATTTCGTTTGATCATGAAGTATAGCAGACAGCAGAAATCTTTACAGAAAATCATACAGAGGAATTGGGCCATGGTATTATCGGACCCGGTAATTGGACCCCTGCTACCGCAGAGGGTGTCCATTACCTATAGCAAGGCTCCATCGACAAGAGACAAGTTAGTCAAAACCAGTTCTGAAATAATTGAGGGAGGCAGCTGGCTTAACATGAGAAAAGGCTTTTATAGATGCAAAACGTGCAAGGCTTATACACATGGCATCAATAGCAGCACATACAGAACACCTTTCAGTGACAGGGAATTTAAGATTACTAAATTGTTGACTTTCAAGACCGATTTTGCAGTCTACGTACTTGTTTGCCCATGTGGCTTGCAGTACGTGGGCAGCACGGTCTTGCAGGTACACAAGCGTGTGTTGCAGCACTTACGAGCCATCACGAATCAGGACAACACATATCCGGTGGCTCGGCACTTTAAAGAGAAACACAATTCAAACAACACAGATCTAAAATATTTTGTGTTGGACGCTGTCCCTCCGAGTAGACGGGGAGGTGATAGAACCAACAAATTAAGAAAGCTAGAGACAAGGTATATATTACAGTTGGATTCTAAACACCCGGGAGGTCTAAACGCAACTGAGGATCTGCACACTTGCTTAACATAGATACACTGGAGAAGATGAAATCAGGAGATGTTCTGTGATCTATTTATATATTTTAGCCATAGATTTAGGCCACTGATATAGCATGGGTATCCTTTATATGGTGATTCAGTGTTTTAGTCTCTTAGATATATTTTTATCAAGTGTTTTTTGAGTGCATAGACAGAATTGGTATATGTATTTATGTAGATTTTTATTTATATATGTATTTATTTATTCAAGGTCGATCTTTTTATACAGTATTTGACGTATATAATGAAATATTTTTATGACCTTATTTTATACATGTAATGAGTCTAAAAATGTATTTATATATTTATTTAATAATGTACATGCACTGATTGCAATTTGCACATTTTGTTACATCTAAACACTGATACAGCTATATATCCAAACAAGGGACAATATTACACACATAAGGGACAAATTATTGTAAAACTATTGGAGGATACCCGGCTATGGTACAATCATATATATATAGATGTATAAAATGGCACGATACATATACAGATTCAATTAAGGGAAAACGTAACAATGGTACATGATTTATCTATTTTATTTATATAAGAGCATACAATAGAATGGAACTATTTCAATAGAAACATAAAAGCACTTATATTTTTGCACTTTGCACTTTTTTCACTTTTTAACACGTAATCTTATTTATCACAACCAATACCACAACAGTAGGACAAGCAGGTAGCTATATAACACAGTTTGCCAATCTGGATTTATCCATATATTAAAAAGTTATTTATCAATAGATTAAAGGGCAAAAATAGTTGCAATCTATGATATGATAATGGTACTAATTATCGCAATACAAGTATCTGCAACAGAAACAATAACCAGGTTGGACTAGAAATTCAATTGTGTGAAAGATAAAGTGTATCTTCTATGTCTGCTGTTGAAGGCATCACGTGATATTTTAATTGGTTGTTATTGGCACTATAAAAACCGCACTTAGTTATCAAACCATGTCATGTGAACAAGGCTCAAGGGAGCCGAAACGCGTTATGGCGATTAAATAAAGCATTTTAAAAGAAGCACCAACTTGGGTCCGTGTTCGTACTGTGGAGAAATCCTTGTAATACAGCGGCGACTACGTGATATATATATATATATATATATATATATATATATATATATATATATATATATATATATATATATATATATTGTGTAACCAAGGTGCCCCAAAGCAATGAAAGCGCACTCGACTCCAGAGGAAAACCTTCCGGTTTTATTTGCAAGAAGAACAGGCATCAGTTTTCAAGTTAATTGTCCCGACGCGTTTCGAGGCTCCTGCCTCTTAGTCATGGGTAATTAGCATATGCAGCAGTTAACTCCGATATTTCCTCTCAACACATTTAAATACCCCCAGTGGGCTTTGCGCAGTGCGTTAGTGTGGGATTTTGTAGCTGGGACTTGTAGTCCATAATCAGAGTCACTCTTTGATTTAAAGCCCACAGTGGGCTCCGCTGTTACATGCTGAAATTAAAACCATTATTTTACTTTGGTAAGCCTTGAAGTTGGTGCCAGTTCGAATTAATCTCCCCTGAAGTGCTGATGAATCCGGCACAGTTCCGATTCCAGCCTCCCACGGATGAAGGGATGGTGCTGCTTTCCACGGCAGGGCTGCCGTATGTATAGTTTGTAACCAAAGTGCCCCAAAGCAATGAAAGCGCACTCGACTCCAGAGGAAAACCTTCCGGTTTTATTTGCAAGAAGAACAGGCATCAGTTTTCAAGTTAATTGTCCCGACGCGTTTCGAGGCTCCTGCCTCTTAGTCATGGGTAATTAGCATATGCAGCAGTTAACTCCGATATTTCCTCTCAACACATTTAAATACCCCCAGTGGGCTTTGCGCAGTGCGTTAGTGTGGGATTTTGTAGCTGAGACTTGTAGTCCATAATCAGAGTCACTCTTTGATTTAAAGCCCACAGTGGGCTCCGCTGTTACATGCTGAAATTAAAACCGTTATTTTTACTTTGGTAAGCCTTGAAGTTGGTGCCAGTTCGAATTAATTAAGCCCGCACTGACTCTGCCTACCTACTAAGGTTCAAAAATGCTTTTAAATTCAGGACTGACATTGAGCCTACTAAGGAACTTAATTTCACTTCCATGGAACCACGAGTCCCACAATGCCGTGATTACTATATTCACATCAAGTCTAGCCCACTGAGGGCGTGTTTGTTAATTAAAATCTGCTTATGGGAGTGATGTTTCAATGCCGGTTTCCTTTCAGAGCCCATGAAGAAGAGGCGTTCCAGCCTCGAAACGCGTCGGCAACATGATGAAAGCTGAGGCTGTTGACGAGCGAGCTGCAGCGAGGTTATACTTACCTGGTGGTACAAGGACGCTGTCGAGTGCTCTTTCGATGCTGGGGCATTTTGTTGTACATGAATCTACGCGGCGGCCCGCCGCGGAAAGAAGCACCATTTCCTGCAAGGTGAAAGGCTGTGGGGAGGGAATTCTTCCTCTCTGTAAGCACGGCGTCCTCTGCAGATTAAAGCCCGCACTGACTCTGCCTACCTACTAAGGTTGAAAAATGCTTTTAAATTCAGGACTGACATTGAGCCTACTAAGGAACTTAATTTCACTTCCATGGAACCACGAGTCCCACAATGCCGTGATTACTATATTCACATCAAGTCTAGCCCACTGAGGGCGTGTTTGTTAATTAAAATCTGCTTATGGGAGTGATGTTTCAATGCTGGTTTCCTTTCAGAGCCCATGAAGAAGAGGCGTTCCAGCCTCGAAACCCGTCGGCAACATGATGAAAGCTGAGGCAGTTGACGAGCGAGCTGCAGTGAGGTTATACTTACCTGGTGGTACAAGGACGCTGTCGAGTGCTCTTTCGATGCTGGGGCATTTTGTTGTACATGAATCTACGCGGCGGCCCGCCGCGGAAAGAAGCACCATTTCCTGCAAGGTGAAAGGCTGTGGGGAGGGAATTCTTCCTCTCTGTAAGCACGGCGTCCTCTGCAGATTAAAGCCCGCACTGACTCTGCCTACCTACTAAGGTTGAAAAATGCTTTTAAATTCAGGACTGACATTGAGCCTACTAAGGAACTTAATTTCACTTCCATGGAACCACGAGTCCCACAATGCAGTGATTACTATATTCACATCAAGTCTAGCCCACTGAGGGCGTGTTTGTTAATTAAAATCTGCTTATGGGAGTGATGTTTCAATGCCGGTTTCCTTTCAGAGCCCATGAAGAAGAGGCGTTCCAGCCTCGAAACGCGTCGGCAACATGATGAAAGCTGAGGCAGTTGACGAGCGAGCTGCAGTGAGGTTATACTTACCTGGTGGTACAAGGACGCTGTTGAGTGCTCTTTCGATGCTGGGGCATTTTGTTGTATAGATATATATAGTGTGATCAAGCTTGCGGGAGCGCAGGCGAAACGCGTTATGCTGGGCACTTGCCACTTATCTCTGATGCACTGATATCACCGAATAAAAGCACTTTTTTCTAAGGATTTGCCCCGTGTGGTCCGTACCTACTGTGCTGCTGTGAAGTTGGCGCTTTAAGGACTTTTAGTTTTCCATATATATATATCTATATATATATCCAAAGAAAGATTTATAATGGATGGGAAGCCCGCCGGCTGAATAAAGAAGCGGACGAGATATTTGTGGCAGGGCCATTGCTGGGAAGCCAGCCCTCCCAGTAATCTTTGGAAACTTTTCAATTTCAGCCAGAATTTGTAGGGATACTTACCCTTGCACGCCATGCCTCCATGATTTGAATGAAAGCAAACAGGTTTTGAAACCGAAGGACATCGAGGTGGGATTATGTAAGTGGCTGGAAAAAGATAAAAACTTTTGGACTATGATAGAATTCTGTTAAATGCCACAAATGGAATTGATTCCTTAAAAGGCACATTTTTAAGATATGTCACTACATCCAAAAGTTAAGGAAGAAAAGACACTTGAAAAATGTGATGATTGAGACATTGCCATTAAGAACATTGTTGCACTGTGGGTAATGTAGTCTCTAACCCAGGAATATGAGGAATCACAGTCAGTACAATCAAATGGGAGATGCTAAAAAATTAAATTAACATGGATTTACCAATGCACTATTATCCTAATTAATGTTACTGACTCCTTTTATGAACTGGAAGTATGTAATCCTGTGGTTACGAGGCGAACATGGATAAAACTAAGTCTGTTCTCACTCTCTATTGGAACAACGTTTTTTGTCCCTCATCACTGTTGATGAATATTTGTTTTAAAAGAGATCAATGACTGGCCACTGGGTAAAGGCATATGTTTAAGACTCATTTGAGTCAAAATGCGTCATGCTACCTGTTTGCCATAATAAAAGATCTGGAACTGAGGACGATGGCTGGGCTTGATTTTGCCTTCAAGGAGGGCGAATTTCCTTTAATATATATATATATATATATATATATATATATATATATATATATATATATATATATATATATATATATATATGGTTGCCAGTAGGTAGTTATAGTTAGGACCATGTTTCCATAGGCTATAAATAAAAACTTATATGGGGGGGCCGCACTACTTCCCCGGGGCTAAAATAAACATTGAAGAGGGGGCCCGTGCGGACCCCTTGCCCCAAGGACCACCACCCCCCTGGGGCCAATTACTTTTTTTAAAAAGGGAGGGGGCCAGCCCATGCACAACAAAGGAGGGGGGCTGTGTGGCCCCCCTCCTAGAGCCATATATGGCCCTGGGGTCAGCCACCACCCAGGGCTGGCTCCTGCAATCTCCCGAGGTGCCCACCCTCGAGAGATAGCTCTTTGCTTTTGGTTGGCAGGAGCTGTGACAACTCCTGTCAAGCAAAAGCAAACACTCCGCTTCCAGCAAGCGGGAGCTGTGAAAATGCTCCCGCTTGCTGGAAGCAGAGTTTTCATCTCTTTCCCTGCCCGCAGACATTCGGGCAAGGAGAGAGATGAAAGTATTGCTCTTGCACATGGGAAGCTGCATTTCCAGCAGCTTTGTGCGTGCGGGAGCAATGCGGGCTCTGTAGGAGGCGGGGAGCTGACTGGGACCGCAGGGGACTTGAGGATTCTCCCGTGGTCCCCAACATCCACACTAGGAGCCCTGGGTGGGGCCAGGGCACCCAGGGAGAAGTGGCCATGCCCCGGGGAATGGGGTCCCCAGGGCAAAATCGGCCCGTGGAAGAGGGCCGCATGGCCCCCCACCAAATTGAATTTCAGCCAGGCCCCAGGAGATGGGGTCCCCAGGGTCGAAATTGACCCAGGGAGGGGGCCACGAGACCCTCTTCACCCATTAAGCCTTTGCTGGGTCCCGTGGGATGGAGTCCCCAGGGTCGAAATCGGCCCAGGGAGGGGGGCCGCGCAGCCCCTCTCCCTCATTAAGTTTTGGCAGGGCTGTTTTGGCCCTAATGCTCATTCCACAGAATTTAAAGCTCAACGGGAGGCACTTACAAATCTAAACATAGCAGGTACCCCCGTTGAAGCTCCACTTCTGTAAAGGACAAATGATCCTAACTCCTGGACTTGACGAAGACAAAGTAAGTGTATTTTCCCTGCAATTCCATATTGAAAAACGATCTGAAACCTTTCTTGGAGGTGAGTGCATCGTTGATCTATTGGAGCGCAATCTGTATGTGACTGTGATGAGTGGGTTCTTTGTTGTCCTGTTAAAAGCAGAGTGGTCGGCATAAAGTACTATGCGAATGTAAATGTGCAAATTACTTAGAAGATGTCATCAGTGATGTCACTGACCATTTCGTGAGTGATGTAATATGTTAGGTCATAAGCAATACATTGCAGGGGCGTAAGTTATAGTTAGCTCAGCCAACTATCTTCACCAAACAAAGAAGCACTTACTTCATATACTTAAGAGGAATGACCCTTGTTTAGTGGAGATTTACCTCTTTTTAGTTTCGTTGTCTTCTCAATAGGAGGATTCATGTTATCACATATTTCTGGATAAATATTGTGAGTGGCTGCATGACTGTGTGTATCCATGTGTGAGTGGGTGTGTGAGCGACTGAGTGTGTGAATAGCTGTGTCAGTAGTTGAATGGGTGAATAAGTGGGTGTGTGAGTAGCTGCATGGGTGAATAAGTGGATGTGTGAGTAACTGTATGGCTGAGTGAGTGGATGTGTGATTGGCTGTATGGGTGGGTGAGTGGCTGTTTGAGAGGGTGTTTGGTTAACTAAGTGGGTGTAGGAGTGGCTGTATTGGAGAGTGGCTGTATGGGTGGCTGTATGGGCAAATGACTAGACGTGTGAGTGCTTGTATGGATGTGTAAATGGGTATGTAAGTGGTTCTGTTGAGAGTTGCATGGGTGAGTCACTGGGTGTGTGAGTGGCTGCATGGGTGAATACGTGGGAGTAGCTGTATAGGTGAGTGAGTGGCTGTGTGAGTGAGTGTATGGGTGAGTGGGGTGGGGTGGGTGGCTGTGTGAGTAGGTGTATGGGTGAGTGCCTGTGTGAGTGGCTGTGCATGTGAGTGGGTGTGTGAGTGGCTCTGTGGATGAGTGAGTGGGTGTGTGAGTGGTTGTATGGGTAGGTCAGTGGGTGTATGGGGGTGTGAGTGGTTCTGTGGATGATGTCATCAGTTTTTTCATCAGTGATGCCATTTGAGATGTCATCAGTGATGTCACTGACCATTTTGTGAGTGATGTAATATGTTAGGTCATAAGCAGTACATTGCAGGGGCGTAAGTTATAGTTAACTCAGCCAACTATAACTGCTGAATTTCACTGGTTTGGTACGAGTGAAATCTGAGTTTAACTATATCGTCCCTGTAACCTTTGGTTTTTTATATATACAGAAAAAATATTAGCAATTCAATTTGAAACGAGTAAATAAATGACCAAACAAATAAAATGAAAAAAATGAAAAATCACATTTACAAAAATATTATAAACATTTTAAAACAAATAAAAACATAAACAAATACCATAAAATTATAAACAAATATTTAAAAATATATATTTAACAAATATTAGGAAATGTACGGGAGTCTGGGAATAATAGATATACTATTCCCACTCCAGTTTATGCTACAGTAGAAAATGTGTAGGAATTCGGAGGGATTAAGTATATTTTTACCACAACAAAGAGCACAACAGCATGAAAAACGGGGGTCTTCAGTGGGGTTAAATTTACTACTGATTCCCCTTCTCCCCAGTGAACTCCAGCATGGATCCCTTCGTCCAGGTCCCCCTCAGCAGCTGCATCCCGAAGTGAATGGTCCTGTGGGCGGTGGAATCCAGGTAAGATCACTTGTAGCATGTATCCCCAATGACTGCACTATGCACATATGCCACACTCCAGCAATGTGGTTCATGGTGCACAAGGCATGTCCCCACATGTGTCATGCATGTGTGTACAACTGCACATTTCCTGTGCATTGTAATACGACGGGCGGAGCTTTCCCGGCCTTGGTGGTTGGAATCAGACCACGGTCACAGCGGTCAGATGGGCAGCCCAACCGGCATTGTAATCAGGCCCTAACTTCCCTCCTGATGCCCCTACAAACGTAGCAACCCACACCTAAAATATAAGTATAATAAATCAATATTGCATAATATACATCATGAAAATCAATCACATACTTACTTAAAAATGAGTAATTAACTTCGCACCCTATCAATCAATCAATCAGGATTTATAAAGCATGGCAAATCACCCGTGAGGGCTATGCCCTATCAATCATTCAATCAGGATTTATAAAGCGTGCCACATCACCCGTGAGGCCTATGCCCTACTTACCCAACAACCCACTACAACACTATAAATTACTATTAACAATGACAGTAAAAATTCTAAATCACTTAAAATTTCAAACTATATTTACAAAAATTAATAACAATTATACAAACAATACTAAAACATAAAATTAATATATAAACTAAAACAGATTAAATTACTTTAAAAACTATATTCTTTGCAACTATATAATTCAAAATGATATTTACAGCGATATTCTTAACTATATTACTTACCTGAAAAAACAATATTCTTGACAACGATATTTCTGCATCAAGATATTTTTGCAGAATTTTTTTTTTTATCAACTTTGCTGTGGCAGACAGAGAGATTTGAATGTGCCGTTTATATATGTGAGAGCTCACACTGTATGTCGCATGTTTACGTGCATATTATAAGATACATAGCAAAGTTTGTACCTCCGCTTTGCCTGCTAAGAAGGCTATGATAAGTCTGTGACAGGCCTTCCTTCCTACGAGTAGGTCACATCCCTGTCTATGCTAATCAAGATCGTACCGGGCATCAGACGTTTCTCGGGAGGCTGGAAGGGGTGGGGGGTTTAAAGTGCAGCAGTTTTAAAAGCACTGCAAAGCTACTTGTATATCCAGCAGTTTTCCAGCAAAGATAAAAGTGTCAACATAATTCTGATGATTAATGTAGCTGCTGGAGAGAGATTGGAGTTTTGTCTAGTGGCAGTTTTGACTCATCTACGGTAGCACAGTTGGTCAATATGCCTGCTGCAAAGAATGCAAAAGACACACAGATGATGGACGGAACGCAGAGCAAATCAAACATTCTCCCCCAGTCAATAGATCTGGGTTAAATCCATTGTTCTTTTGCTCACCATGCCACCCCAGTTTAGACCCAGCCATATGCAAATCAGTCTTGACCCTATGCCTCAAGGGAACAGTCCAGACTGAACTGCCAAGCCAGGTCCTTCCTGGACCGGAAACAAGCATCCTGGGACTGGTTTTGGGGCATCACCCCTCATCAGCCAGGCTAGCCCGAATCCAGTGGCTCAGCGAGCCCGGGACCCACGTCTTAGCATACCTGGCGCACTTAGGGTGAGAAAGCAAAAGACACACAGATGATGGACGGAATGCAGAGCAAATCAAACATTCTCCCCCAGTCAATAGATCTGGGTTAAATCCATTGTTATTTTGCTCACCATGCCACCCCAGTTTAGACCCAGTCATATGCAAATCAGTCTTGACCCTGTGCCTCATGGGAACAGTCCAGACCGAACTGCCAAGCCAGGACCTCCCTGGACCGGAAACAAGCATCCTGGGACCAGTTTCGGGGCATCACCCCTCATCAGCCAGGCTAGCCCGAATCCAGTGGCTCAGCGAGCCCGGGACCCACGTCTTAGCATACCTGGCGCACTTAGGGCGAGAAAGCAAAAGACACACAGATGATGGACGGAATGCAGAGCAAATCAAACATTCTCTCCCAGTCAACAGATCTGGGTTAAATCCATTGTTCTTTTGCTCACCATGCCACCCCAGTTTAGACCCAGTCAAATGCAATTGTAAATGTAAATTTACTACCGATTCCCCTTCTCCCCAGTGGACTCCAGCGTGGATCCCTTCGTCCAGGTCCCCCTCAGCAGCTGCATCCCGAAGTGGATGGTCCTGTGGGCGGTGGAATCCAGGTAAGTTCACATGTAGCATGTATCCCCAATGACTGGACTGTGCACATATGCCACACTCCAGCAATGTGGTTCATGGTACACAAGGCATGTCCCCACATGTGTCATGCATGTGTGTACAACTGCACATTTCCTGTGCATTTGTACCCACTTGCAGCAACATGTCCAGGGAGTGGGGCACCACTGACGATGAGACCTCCGTGGTAGCAGAGATTGTATTGTAATACAATGGGCGAAGCTTTCCCAGCCTTGGTGGTTGGAATCAGACCACGGTCACAGCGGTCGGATGGGCAGCCCAACCGGCATTGTAATCAGGCCCTAACTTCCCTCCCGATGCCCCTACAAACGTAGCAACCCACACCTAAAATATAAGTATAATAAATCAATATTGCATAATATACTTCATGAAAATCAATCACATACTTACTTAAAAATGATTAATTAACTTCGCACCCTATCAATCAATTAGGATTTATAAAGCATGGCAAATCACCCGTGAGGGCTATGCCCTATCAATCATTCACTCATGATTTATAAAGCATGGCACATCACCCGTGAGGCCTATGCCCTACTTACCCAACAACCCACTACAACACTATAAATTACTATTAACAATTACAGTAAAAATTCTAAATCATTTAAAATTTCAAACTATATTTACAAAAATTAATAACAATTATACAAACAATACTAAAACATAAAATTAATATATAAACTAAAACAGATTAAATTACTTTAAAAACTATATTCTTTGCAACTATATAATTCAAAACGATATTTACAGCGATATTCTTAACTATATTACTTACCTGAAAAAACTATATTCTTGACAACGATATTTCTGCATCATGATATTTTTGCAGAATATTTTTTTAATCATCTTTCTGTCTCCCGATATATACAACTCGGGCCTTATTTACAACAAAATGATGCAGCGTGGCGCCACAAGTCATTCTGGTGTGCCGCACTATGTCATTTTAAGAGCACCGGGATGCGTAATATTTATAACAATATGACGCATCCCTGTGCTTTCCCCTGCGCTAGCGCACAATTGGCCGTCATGCGCCAACGCAGGCACCTTGCATCAAGGTGCAAGGGTGCCAGCGCTGCGGCATGGTTGTTTTTGTGCAAGAAGGGATACCTTCCTGCACAAAAACAATCATTTTGTTTTCCTCAGCAGCATGCATAGAAAGAGGAAAAAACAAGGAAAAATAAAAGTATTTCTCTTCATTCCGCCTCCTTATGGCCCCCCTGGGGAGGCATAGGATTCTGACACATTCCCAGGTTTACGAAATGTTGTAAATTTGGGAATGCGGCAGAATCCATGGGTGTTGTGTGGGAACACCCACAGCAACACCCATGGCACGCCCCTTTCACGCAAAGTGATCCGTGAAAAGGGGCAGTATTTACAAGGCCATTAAAAGCCATGCAGGGGCTTTTAAATATGGGGCAGCACACTGTGCCGCCGGTGCGTCAAAAAAGTGACCTGTCGGATTGCACAAGGGGCTTGTATGTAAGCCCCACAATATTTTGTCCAAATACCAGTACAGACTTACACCATCGTGCAGAGATGAGAGTGCGCTGTCTAGCATTGCACTGATAACATCACCTTGCAGAACAAATTCTTATGCCTAGTCAAACCCACACGCTGGCTATATGTTGTGCACTGCAGAACATATGCGATGCTTTGTGTTTTTTGTCACAAAGTCCATTCTGTCTATGTGAGTAGATCGGGCTCTGCATCAAACCTATGGGCATGTGTGCTGATGCACCCTCTGAGAGACGGTCAACTTCCCAGCACATGACAACTTTTGCGCTGGATAGTAAGTACCATGCCCACTTTACGCTGGTGTAAAGCCTTAGTAAAGCTGCTCCTAATGGTGTTCAATAGGCCTAGAGGCTGCACAGGATTTGAAGGCTGCAATTGCAATCCATCTCTCACTCTGACAAAACGTTAACACCAAAGCATTATCACTCTACTAACCAACCTTAACTTGACTTAGTTTTTTTGTTGGCATTTTGAGTCATTTATTAGGTCAAATATCCCTTACCATTTGGAAAATATTTGTGGTTTTTGTGCAGCGTTCACTAATAAAAGAAAAGCTAACAGACATGAGTGAAACATTGGTGTGTGGTCACTTCCCACCACAATGATTTTTATGGAGAATTTTCAGCACTTAATAGTGAAATAAAAGTTAGTGCTGGTAGGAGCTTACGTACACCGGCTGGGGAAGTTGGAAAATACTCCTTCGCATTGGGACAGGTTTCTCGGCAGCAGTGCGTGGGTGTACTAATAAAAACAGAAAATGATTAATAATCTCTCAGATACCCACAAGTAAAACTGCACTCACGTCTCATGGTACACTTTCTGTAATCCTTAAAACAATATATGCATTCCACAGCCTGTTTTTTATTGCATTTTAAAGTATGCCCATTTATGGCCGCTATCCATTCACTTCTTTGCTGTGGCAGACAGAGATTTGAATGTGCCGTTTATATATGTGAGAGCTCACACTGTATGTCGCATGTTTACGTGCATATTATAAGATACATAGCAAAGTTTGTACCTCCGCTTTGCCTGCTAAGAAGGCTATGATAAGTCTGTGACAGGCCTTCCTTCCTACAAATAGGTCACATCCCTGTCTATGCTAAACAAGATCGTACCGGGCATCGGACGTTTCTCGGGAGGCTGGAAGGGGTGGGGGGTTTAAAGTGCAGCAGTTTTAAAAGCACTGCAAAGCTACTTGTATATCCAGCAGTTTTCCAGCAAAGATAAAAGTGTCAACATAATTCTGATGATTAATGAGGCTGCTGGAGAGAGATGGGAGTTTTGTCTAGTGGCAGTTTTGACTCATCTACGGTAGCATAGAGGGTCAATATGCCTGCTGCAAAGAATGCAAAAGACACACAGATGATGGACGGAACGCAGAGCAAATCAAACATTCTCCCCCAGTCAATAGATCTGGGTTAAATCCATTGTTCTTTTGCTCACCATGCCACCCCAGTTTAGACCCAGCCATATGCAAATCAGTCTTGACCCTGTGCCTCATGGGAACAGTCCAGACCGAACTGCCAAGCCAGGTCCTCCCTGTGCCGGAAACAAGCATCCTGGGGCCGGTTTCGGGGCATCAACCCTCATCAGCCAGGCTAGCCCGAATCCAGTGGCTCAGCGAGTCTTGGACCCACGTCTTAACATACCTGGAGCCCTTAGGGCGAGACAGCAAAAGACACACAGATGATGGATGGAATGCAGAGAAAATCAAACATTCTCTCCCAGTCAACAGATCTGAGTTAAATCCATTGTTCTTTTGCTCACCATGCCACCCCAGTTTAGACCCAGTCATATGCAAATCAGTCTTGACCCTGTGCCTCATGGGAACAGTCCAGACCGAACTGCCAAGCCAGGTCCTCCCTGGACTCAAAACAAGCATCCTGGGACCGGTTTCAGGGCATCACCCCTCATCAGCCAGGCTAGCCCGAATCCAGTGGCACAGCGAGCCTGGGACCCACGTATGGGTATACACGGCACACTTAGGGGGAGAAAGCAAAAGACACAAAGATGATGGAGGAAATGCAGAGCAAATCAAACATTCTCCCCCAGTCAATAGATCTGGATTAAATCCATTGTTCTTTTGCTCACCATTCCACCCAAGTTTAGACACAGCCATATGCAAATCAGTCTTGACCCTGTGCCTCATGGGAACAGTCCAGACCAAACTGCCAAGCCAGGTCCTCCCTGGACCGGAAACAAGCATCCTGGGACCAGTTTCGGGGCATCACCCCTCATCAGCCAGCCTAGCCCGCATCCAGTGGCACAGTGAGCCAGGGGCCCACGTCTGGGCATACCTGGCGCACTTAGGGTGAGAAAGCAAAAGACACACTGATGATGGATGGAATGCAGAGCAAATCAAACATTCTCCCCCAATCAATAGATCTGGGTTAAATCCATCATTCTTTTGCTCACCATGCCACCCCAGTTTAGAATGTGTACCATGCATATCAAAGAACAATATTTTATGGGCGTAGTGCAGTGGGTGACTGCATTTGTCACATATTCTTTTGTTACTGTGCAGTTCATAAGTTGCAATCGTAATCTAGCAAAGTGAGCTATGAACTGCGATCAAACTGCATGGTACAAGTTAGAAAGTTATGTTTTTCCCCCCAGTCTATTACTATCCCAATGTTGCTAAAAAAGGTTTGCTTCAGTAAAAAAACATTCTTGTTATTAAAGTCAACCACTGTGTTATGTTCTGAATCCTGAGTTTGTGCTTCTCCAGGCCAAGCACTCTTAAAAAGTGCCTAGCAGTATCGATGACATGAATCCTACACCTTGTAGTCCCCTTTGCCTTATGTAACATTTTCTATACATTGCTTTACACATGTATGATTTATTGTCTCTGTATGTGTGTGTGATGTAAAGTGGTCTGACACCCTAAACTGATATGAGAGGTGCTATAAAACAAATGAAATACATGTGAGAGAGTGGCTATGGAGGGTGATAGTGAGGAAATCATTGAAGAGCCCCAACAAAGATTGTTGAACCCTGGTGCAAAGTATGGTCATTGTTTACTGTGCTTTAAAAGCTAATAGAATTGAATATATAATGACAAATGTGTTGTAGAATGATCCATTTTCCCCCATTTTTTTTGTTTTTCTTTGCAGGAGAACCCCCCAAAACCCCCTTTCTAGTTGTCAGGCGCGCTCTCTGCGCTCGCTACGCACTGTACGGGGGCTGGTCTGACAAAATTTGCCAGGGCTGCTTTGGGTTCTCAGTCCGACCCTGGTGCTAATAAAGTCCACCACTTTTTTTTAAAGCTTTCATCCTACTTTCCAGGTATCCTGGAAGGCGCTGGATACCTGGACCACCCAGGACTGGTTCATTGGCGCCTTACAAAATTAATAAATGAATGGTTTATTGATATGGTTCTGGAGTCTGGGGAGTGAGGCCGTTCCCGGGTCTTTTCCATCGACCATGAGGCCCATCGATCAACTGCACAGGGATTGCAATTTAACAGGCCACTTGTAATCAGACCCTAGGCTTGGCAATGTAGAAGTAGGCAATGTACTGGAAGCAAAATTATTGTAGATCAATACATTGCCATGGATGTGTTGTCATACAACTATTACAATGCATCTTCTGCATCGTGCAGTCCTCATGGCTTTCTGGAGTTGCGCTAAAATGCTCCTGCACCCAGCATATTTTGCAGAGATGGTACACTCTTCTACATAACCAATCAAGCATGACAGATTGGTAATCGCATCAGCATACCTGCAGCAGGTGTGTGCATTTCCCCATCAAACCATACATCAGATTTCATACTAGAGATCAAAATGAAATTCTGGTTTTATTAGTTCCTGTAGCTGGTATTTAATGCATTAATAATCAATCGCTTCTTGTTTAAAAGCAAACATTCATCATAGAAACTAGCAGGAGCTGCCTGGTCCGGGAGGCAGGCATTACCTATTTAAAATGTTATCAGTCTGGCTGACCTCTTGGGATGGCTTCCATAGCTCTGTTCTTCCTCCCATCGCCCTACTCGGATTTATGACGCGTCGCTGATGAGCCGTAAAGCAAATTAATGAGAACAATTCGCTGAACAGGAGTCTCGGACTCAGAGATAGGTGCCGGCCTCCCGCTTGTGTATAGCAGGTTGATCTTAGATTAGTTTATCTTCTGCAAACAGAGGCTCTTGAAAAGGCAGAACCTGAGGTAAACTGTTGTAGGGACTGTGTCCAGGCAGCAGCAGCTTCAGTGGTAAACAGGCAACCAGTCCAAGCCAAGCAGGAAACCCACCGCACGTGGAGCCTTGAGCCAACAACCAAGCGCCATTTCTCTTGTGAGCTTTACTTTCATTGAACCCTTTGCTCCCCACTTTGGATGGTACAGAAGCACAGGCCTGAACAATTTAGACAACCACTGCAAGGCAAATGAGACACAGTGAGGTCTCCAACAGGATTTTTCCCTTTTTTATGAAAAATAAGCAAAAGTTTTTCTTATTTTTGTCAAGATAGGACCCTAAACATATTGATCTCTCTATTGTTCTCTGAGAATCAACTAAAAAAATTGAAAGGTACATCCCCTGGGTGGCATACTTCATCATCGCCCATCCTTGCAAGGGAAATTTTCTAGTGGTGGGCCAGTTCACCTATGGGACTATAGGGGGCACTTATGGATGAAGGATGGGGGTTGGACTCCAGGATTATAAGAGCTAAAAATCTTGCTGCCCTTCAGTCAGGAACTACCTTTATTTTGTTCTGAAGGAAACAAGATGGTTAAAAGCTACAGCAATGTCTCGGAGTCGTGACTACTTCTGCATCTGTGGGTCAACATGTTTCAGCCTTTGGCCCCATAAGTGTCAGTGGCTTTCGTCAGGACCAAGGATCCCTCCATCTCTAGGCTACTAGTATTAACCAATTTACACAAACAGTAGACATAAACTCACACAATTCCATCTGGTATAAGTTTCCTTTTTTTCCTGCGAAATGGAAGGAACGCTTCATCAGCGTGTCTTTGGGAGGTCCTATGGTAACATATAAACAAAACGGCAGCATAAGGCAATTTTTAATTTATAAACAAAAGAAATATCATAAGGAGGCAATGCCCCCAAAAATCAGCTGAATTCTAGCTGACGGCAAAGAATCATGCTGCACATGTGGGTATTTTTTGCTGTAGTTCAAAACAAATTCGTGAAAAGCACATATGAGAGAACGTCAGAGAATACTACACATCAGTGTACAATTTGTGTGGGTTGTGAATGCACACAGACCTGCAGACAATATCTCATCAAAGGTTTCTTCATGTACTCTAAACTAAACTAGGGTAGGGCCTCATGGAGCAGATCGATGATGGTGGCCTTGTAGTCAAACACTTAAACATTGAAAACATTTAAAGAGTACTATGGATTGTGCATTTTACAGAAAATGGTGGAAAGCCCATGATAAGTGATACTCCATTACTCACGTTGTCAAAGATTATATTTGACTAAAAATTGAGATTATAATGGTAAAAACCAAATAATCACATTGAGTGTTAATTAAATACCTCAAAGGGGATTATAATGGTTATTTGAAAAACGAATTGTCATGTTGCGTGTTCATTATGTGATCAACAAGGGTTTTCTTCCTTTTTCCATTTCCCATGTAAGGGTATATATGAATTCGAATAATAGTAAATAATAGTGAAACGGCGAACCAACAAGAGGAACTCAAGGAGCAGGAGACATAGCCTGGAGTTAGAGTATTGTGAGCAATGATAACTGTAACCGATAGGAAGGGGTATCTCCTGACACATCTAAAGGCCTGTTATGTTTCATTGTGTGATCTGTAAAGTTTGTAATAAGTTCCACTTTCTGGAAACCAAACATAGGGGCATATTTACTGGAGACGTGGTGGTGCGTGGTGTTAGCCTCCTTGGCTTAATGCCACGCTCCGTCACTTCTGAAACGCAGGCCTGCACCATATTTACTAAAATATGGTGCAGCCCCGCATTTCCCCCTGCGCTGGTGCTAAATTTAGCAGCCTAGTGCAAGGGTGTCTGCGTTGAGGAGAAGATTGTTTATGTGCAGGAAGGTCTTCCTTCCTTCACAAAAACAATCTTTAAATGGCATTTTGTCACTTCTATGTGTGCTGCTTAATGCAGCACACATAAAAGTTACAAAATGTAATTTTTTTTATTTTACTGTTTATGTGCAGGAAGGGTCACCTTCCTGAGCATAAACAATCAATGGCCTTTTGCTGATTCTATGTGTGCTGCACAATGCAGCACACATGGAAACAGCAAAAACGAGGAGAAATAAACCATTTCTCCTCATCTCGCCTGTTTTAGACCAGGTTTTCCCTGGTTTTAATTTTGGCACTGCATTCTATTTACATTGCGCTTGTAAATAGGGGGCAGCGTCAAAATCAATGGGTGTTTCGGTGGAACGCCCACCGCAACACCCATTGCCCTCCCCTTTCATGCTAAGTACAGCGTGAAAGGGTGCCTTATTTACAAGGCAGTCTTAAGCCACGTTAAGTGGCTTAAGGCTGCCTTTTAAATAAGGCGAAGCACATATCGCCACAAGAACGTCACTAAAAGTGACGTTCTGATGGCGATAGAGGCTTGTAAATATGCCCCATAGTGAGGAACAGATCAGATCGGTAGTACTGGAAAAAGTACATTTTCGGTCTAGGGGCAACATATTACAAACTTTACTCAATAGGGAACAACGTTGGGTATATGGCCTAAAGACAAATACTAAGGGACTGAATGATGAAATCCCTGTGGCTTTAATATGGGTCCAGATCTATAAACTGATGCAATGTCCTACTGGTTGCTCCCACCAACCAGGAGCATCACTCTGGATCTGGCATACCTGGGCCCGCATTGACCATCATAGGCATGCCCCCTACTGCTGATCAGAACTGCAACCTTGTGGTAAGGGAAGACAATGTGGTTTAGAAAGGTGGGCTCGTGACAGATTCTCCAGGTATTGACAGAACCTAATTAAATACATCGGACCTAAATGGAACTCAGCTAAATAGTCAGTAATTTTTCTGAAAATCTTACATGTATCTGGCCCTCCTGGACCAATGTTGTTCACCCCTACAGAGTATAATCAGTCTAATCAAAGAGTGGAGTGGAGGGCGCTGTTGGGCCCTTTTCTGAATACAAGGTTGGGGACAAACCATTGGGTACTTAACCACACAGATTCCATGTAAACGTTCTGAGCCTCAACAGCCCACAAGTCCTCCCACATCTGCAGTCAGTACTTTCAGGCAGTCCTGTAGTCACAACTTAAAGCAAGCACAGCCTTCACCACTGCACACATTTTACTATTTTCAGCACTGACCTAGGCATGGACCAACTAGGGCAGCAACATCTGGATCCCAGTTTCCCGAGGATATCCCCGGAAAACTACGACCTTGGCATGGTGTGACCGTAAGCTCTAATCCTGTCTAGAGTGGACTATTGTAAGGTCCTATTGGTTGCTGTAGTGTCGCGGTCCAGCCTTCCGCCGTCACGTGACTCGCCGCAAGGTATTGTGGGAGTGACGTGACGCGGACGGCATTGCAATCGCGGCGCGAAAGAGTTACGGACGGCTCTCCCTTCGAGGAGTAAATAAAGTGTTTGGCACCATCCCAGGGTCCTGTCCGCATTCCGGGGGGACCTCATCAATCCTACAAGTTGGCGACGAGGCGGCAGACCCACGCGGCCGAATCCAGCCGCTGCTACGGAAGGGAGAGCCGGCAAAGTTGATGCAGCGGGCGTGGCCAGTCCACCGCATCCATCACAGCAAGTACTAGTGCGGCAGCATTCAGCCCTCACCGCGTGGGACCATCGGCGCGCACTTCGGCGCGTGTCTCACGCCATCCACTTCCTCCTTCTGCACCCTGCCACACCAACTTACACGTGGGGGCTGCGAGGCCGGCGCGAATATCGCCGCACACGTGTGCCTCACGGAGCACCTTCACAGCCCCGGGGGAACATTCACGCGCTAGCTGCGCGCTCCACGGCCACACCACGGGCAGCTCCACTACCGCAGCCAGCCAGCCAGCACGAGGGCACCCTGGTCACGGCCCTGAATTGCCCCACTACAAGAGGGTCAACAGCACACAGCGCAACCCCAACCGGACATTCCCGGGTCTGGCGTTCCCAACTACAAGGCAGCAAGCATCAGCGTGACGTACTCTGGTGCACACCTAGCGGCCACTTCTCTCATCAAGGCGCACCGCCCCCCCTCACCTTCCTCACGATGTGCGCGCAAACCTTCTCCCTGACAAATCCAGTCCCCTTCCTACCAAAACCAGGGGAACCGGCCATGAAATGGGCCGACTGGAAAGGGTATTTCCTGAACTACCTATCGGCGCTTGAAGACGAAGGTGAGGAGGAATTCTCCAGTAAGCGCAGGAAGAAAATCCTACTGCATAATTCGGGACCATAAGGCTTGCGCGCCTACGAAAACATGGTAAAGAAACCCTGAGCCGCAGATGACGACGACGTCTTCCAACATGCTTTGGAAGACTTAGACAACCATTATCAGCCAGTCATTTGTTCAGCCATTGACCGGTTTTTCCAGCGCAAACAGAACGAGTCGGAAACAGTAGAGGACTACGTGGCAGCCCTCAAGAAGCTCGCCATAAACTGCAAGTTTGGGACCCTGCACGATGATCTCATACGAGACCAGATCATAATGCACACCACACACACCAGCGTCCAAGAGAAGCTGTGGGTCAGTGGCGAAGCGCCCCTCCCTGAGATCATCGCAATCGTCAGGAGAGCGGAGCTATCTAAGCGGTGTGCAATCGCCGCCAAGAAAGAGACTGAACAGCATCCCACAGTTTGCAAGGTAACAGACCGGAAGAGCCCGAACGCAAAACCCACGGCCAGTTCTGGCTCAGCCATCAACAGGCAATCGGTGCCCAAACCCACGGGGCCCACCCGCGCCAGTCCGGACAAGCGGGGAACCTGCTACAGATGCGGCAGTCAATCCCACATGGCCAACAACAGGAAGTGCCCGGCATTCCACGTCAAGTGCTCCTTCTGCGGAGTCACAGGACACTTCGGCAAAGTCTGCAGACGGAAACCTAGAAGTGCCGCAGTCAAATATGTTCAATATGAATCCGACGACCAAGACGGAGCGGACCAAACCGACCAAGATTGCGTCCTCTGCATCGCCGACCAAATACTGGGCGTCGGCGGCACCACCACGAAAAAGCCGTCCTGCCTGTTAATAATTGGGGGTGTACAGATAGCCATGGTGGCCTACTCCGGTTCTCCATACACGATCATCCAAAAAAACCTATGGGACAGGGACTTTGCCCACGTGGTGGGGGACCACCTTCATCCCACAGATGTCCACCCCGTCACCTATACAGGAGAGAAGATCCCCATGGTGGGGTTCCGGTGGCTACGTTTCGAATTCAAAGGCAGGCACACAACAGGAAAATTGTACGTCGCACGGAAAGGTCCTTCCGTCCTTGGGTGGGCGGACCAAGGGGCACTTGGCATACAACTCAACCCAGGCGGTGACACGCAAGTGCTCATGATGGACGACCCATCCACGCCAGCCTCGTTGAAGACAGAATTCCCAGAGGTTTTCATGGACCACATAGGGAAGATGTCCAAGTTCACCCACAAGATCATGCTCAAGGAAGGAGCTGTGCCAGTCTCCCACAAAGTCAGGAATATCCCATTTAACTGCAGAGAGGCTGTACAACTGGAACTGAAGCGGTTGAAGGACAATGCCATCATCGAACCGATAGAATGCGCCGAATGGCTAGCGCCCTTAGTAGTGGCGCGGAAACAGAGCAGGAAAATACATTTTTGCATAGACCTTCGGGAGCTGAATAAAAACATAATCGTTGACAAGTTCCCGTTGCCCAAAATCAATGAAATGCTGGCCCAGACCAAGGGGGTAAAATGGTTCTCTACCATCGACCTCAAAGCAGCGTACCACCAAGTGTCGCTCCATCCGTCGTGCAGGAAGCTCACCTCCTTCATCACACCCTTCGGCTGCTATAGATTCCGGCGTCTGCCTTTCGGCCTAGCATCCGCTGCGGCCGTCTTCCAAAAACTCATGCACACACTGTTCAAAGACGTCCACGGCGTCCTATACTTCCAGGACGACATCCTCGTCATGGGGAAGACCAAGGCTGAGCACGACGACATACTGCACACCGTACTGTGCACGCTGGCAGCCAACGGCCTCACGGCTGAGCTTGAGAAGTGCAAGTTTGGCTTATGCAAGGTGACCTACCTGGGACACGAGATCAGCGATACAGGCATCTCCCCAAAAACAGCCAACGTGGAAGCCATCATGTCCGCTCCCACCCCGAAGAACAAAGACGATGTCCGCTCGTTCCTGGGACTGGCGGAATTTTATAGTAAATTCGTCAGGAACTTCGCCACTAAAACGCACAGCCTACGTCAACTGCTGAAAGAAAAGAATGCCTTTTCCTGGACTGAAGAGTCCGAAGCAGAATTCACATCCATCAAAAGAGATATTTGCGGAGCGATTCCCTTGCACGGATTTGACAGCTCCGCGCCCAGCATCCTGACCACGGACGCCAGTGACAAAGGGTTGGGGGCAGTCCTCTCCCAGAGAGCAGCGGATGGCACAGAAACCACCATGGCGTTCGCCTCACGCTCCCTCACCCCCAGTGAAGAGAAGTATAGCGTGATAGAAAAGGAGATACTAGCGTCCATCTGGGCGATGGAAAAATTTCGACAATACCTGTGGGGGTCAAGATTCCCGCTTTGAAGGGACCACAAACCCCTGATCAAAGTCCTCACATCCAGCGGCAACGTGACGGCCACCTCACGCATCGCGAAAATGACACTTCGTCTTTTGGACTTTGTTTACGATGTTGAATACATCCCTGGTCCAAAGAACAGGGTGGCAGACTTCCTCAGCAGGGCGGCGGCCATGGAAGGGGCAGTCACACCATCAGACTGGGACGAGTACAGCGTTGCATTCATGACAGATCACGAACACACCATCAGTGCCCAGGACTTGGTAGCAGCGTATGCACAGGATGCAGAACTCTCGCAGGTCAAACTGTACGTTACTCAAGGCTGGCCAGAAAAGAAGCACACAAGGGACGACCTCAGGAAGTACTGGGAGGTCCACGACGAACTCTCCATTAGCGACGACACCATATTCCTGCTCCGAGGCGACAGAGTGGTGCCCCCAAAGGTGTTGGTGGATCGCATACTCCACAATACACACGAAGGTCACCTGGGCATCGTAAAAGCGAAAAGAAGAATGAAACTATTGTACTGGTGGCCAGCCATGGACAACCAAGTGGAGAGATTTGTGAGAGCACGCGAGCATTGTGCCAGAGCTGACAAAACACTCACCACATTGAGACCCCCCATGGGGGAGTTCCACACGCCCAACAACCCCTGGGAGGAATTATCTGTTGACATTGTGGGCCCCATCCTGGACTCCTGGGGCACGCCCAAGCACCTCATCGTCTTAGTGGACCGATACTCGAAGAGGCCTGAGGTCGAAATCTGTGAATCAGTGGACTCTGACACTGTCATCTCCTTCCTCACCAATACCTTCCTGAGGGAAGGCATTCCCAAAATAATCACAAGCAACAACGGACCCCAGTTCACATTGGAAAAATGGACAGCCTTCACCACCCGCAACGGTATCCAAACCAAACACACCCCCGTCTAGCACCCAGCCGGCAATGGCCAGGTGGAATGCTTTAACTGTGTGATCATGGGCTCCGTCCAGGCGGCCATCAGTGCAGGGAAGAATTGGGAGACAGAAGTCAGAAGCACAGTGTGGGCGTATCGCATCACGCCCACCCTCACTGGCTACAGCCCGTTCAAAATCCTAAGAGGCAGAGAACCTTTCATCAGAGACAACACGGCCTGGATGAACATGCGACTCCAGAGCAAATGGTCCCCGGCAGTCGTCCGGAGCAACATAGAGAAAGCCCAGCGCATCTACAAAGCCAACTACGACAAGAGGCACAATGTGCGAGAAGTCACGCTGGCAGAGGGTGACTGGGTCAGAGTCAAACGGGGCCACCCAGGGAAAAAAGGAGACAGCAAATTCAGTAAGCCCCTAAAAGTTGTGGACCTGTATACACGCTCGGCCTTGTTGAGCGACGGCAAGGTGTGGTCACAATCCAGAATGCCCAAGTGCAACAAAATCCTTGATTGGGGCATGGACAGTACCAACACACACACCAGCGATCAGGAAGGAGAGACCAACAGCGCCAACGAGGAAGAAGCACCAACCACAGAACCTGAGAGAGAAGACATTAGGAATGCTACTATGAGTGAGACCAGTACCTCGGCAACTGCTAATGAACTGGTAGCCAAGCGGCGAACACCGTGTCCGCCAAGTCAGGACACAGACAGTGCCGGTACCTTGCAAGAGATTTCTGATACTCAAGAAAGAGGCCACGAGGAGAGTACGAAGACGGCCGGATCCAGCGGAGGAGGGGCGCAGGGGATCCGAGTACCCGTCACGCACACCCGCAAGGGCCGAACAGTGAAGCTTCTGAAACGGTTCAGTGATTTTCACTTGTGAATCCTTCTCTCTCTCTGTCTCGCTCTCTCTCTCTCTCTCTCTCGCTCTCTCTCTCTCTCTCTCTCTCTCTCTCTCTCTCTCTCTATCTCTCCCTGTCTACTGGCACCCCTGTTAGTGTTTATTGTTTCATTGTTGTTAAGGGGGAAGATGTGTAGTGTCGCGGTCCAGCCTTCCGCCGTCACGTGACTCGCCGCAAGGTATTGTGGGAGTGACTTGACGCGGACGGCATTGCAATCGGGGCGCGAAAGAGTTACGGACGGCTCTCCCTTCGAGGAGTAAATAAAGTGTTTGGCACCATCCCAGTGTCCTGTCCTCATTCCGGGGGGACCTCATCAATCCTACATTTGCCTTCCTAAACATCTTATTCAAAAACTGCAGCTGCTTCAAAAGGTGAGCGTGAGACTTATTCTGGGACTAAGAAGATTTGAGACCCTCTCCCACCATCCACAAAAGCTTCACTGGCTGCCAGTGAACAAGAGATGCTATTTTAAGTCACAATGCCTCTGTCATAAGGGTAACAAGGCTTACCAGGAAACTTACAAGGCATCTCTTTTTTCCTGGCACAAACCCTCATGGAATCTAGGGTCCACATCGTTGATTCAAAAGTTTCAGGAAGTCCAGATTGGGAGGCCGTTCAGTAGCGGCGGTAACAGCCGAGGCCTGGAACTCCTTGCAGTTCCATCCGCGCTCCCAAACAAATGTTTTCACTTTTAGAGAACAGCTCAAGACCTTTCCGTTTACATACAATTCAAACTGTGGCGAGTCTCCCCTCTTTGTTCTCACTTCCTCTCTCCTTGTAAGTAGGGTGACCGAGTTTGTGGTGTTACCTCACAAGCACTGGGGCACTTCTTCCTGAAGTACTTACTCCTTGCGCTTTACAAACAGTCTTAATCAACCAGTCTCAATAGCAGCTCTTTTCTCATGATCTTCCACACAGTGGGAGGCAATTTGAGCTGGAAACCCCTGCTCAGAGTCGGTTTCCAGCTCTTGTGTGGAGGCTGTGCAGAGCTTATGTCCATGGGGACAGCAAACTCCACAGGACATCAGTGGCAGCCTTGGAAGCTGTTTTTGCAGAGGAGAGGGTGGGTAGAATGACTCTTGGGTCTGCCCTCCCTCCAAAGCCCCCTCATGGATGATGAGAGCAATGGGCTCAAGACTAAAGCCCCCTCACCAGACTCCACCCACCCCACGCTTCCCCATCTTTCCCAGTGAGATTTTTAGGTCGAGCTGTCTGTTGCAATGTGGCTTACCAAGAACTTGAGGGACTTGAGGCCTGACCTGTGCTTACTATTGGTTAGCCTTCCTGGTATTCTCATTTGACTGCTTGTTATTAGTGTCCCAGAGTGTCACTTTTCTGTTTGTCCCCCCATGGCTCATTGGCTCTTTACCAGCTCTTTGATTGGCTGGCATTTTAGCTTCTACTGCTTTCTTAAAAAACACGACTTTTTTCTTTTGTGATAAGCACTGCGTCAGAGTGCATGTGCTTTCAAGTTGAATCCAACAACGCCCCCCTGTGCATGTGTTGTTCTCTGCCACCCGAGTGCTTCTCCCCGCCTGGCTACCTTTTGCACTCGCACATGTGCTTCTTCTCATTGCCTACCCCAGGCCCCCTGTGTTGCTTTCCCCACCCGCACCCCCATTCTTTCTCCCTGTTGTTCGTTGCCCCACTCGGGCCCTTTGTGTTGCTTTTTTTCCGAACCCTACTGTTGCTTCGCCTCCCTCCTTCCAGCCCCATGTTGCTTACGCTTCCCTCCTTCCCTACCCGTTCAAACTGAGGGGCATATGTACAAGTGAAGTGGCGGAGTGAGGAGTTAGCCTTCCTGGCTTAACGCCTCACTCCGCCACATCAGAAACGCAGGGCTGCACCATATGTACAAGAATGTGTTGTAGCCCTGCGTTTCCCCCTGCGCTGGCACTACACTTTACAGTCTGGCGCCAACGCAGCCACTCTTGCACCATAGTGCAAGGGTGTCTGCGTGCAGGGGAAAATTGTTTATGTGCTTTGTAACACAGAAGTTGAAAAACAGCATTTAAAAAAAATTATTGTTTGTGTGCAGGAAGGGGGACCTTCCTCTACATAAACAATCATTGGCCATTTGCTGTTTTCATGTGTGCTGCACAACGCAGCACACATGAAAACAGCAAAAACGAGGAGAAATAAAACAGGTTTTCCCTGGTCTCAATTCTGGTGCTGCCTCCTATTTACGCCCCCTTGTAAATAGGAGGCAGCGTCAAAATCACTGGATGTTGTGGTGGAATGCCCACCACAACACCCATTGCCCTCCCTTTTCACGCTAAGTGTAGCGTGAAAGGGGGCCTTATTTACAAGGCAGCGTTGAGCGACGTTAAGTGGCTTAACGCTGCCTTGTAAATAAGGCGAGGCCCTTATCACCATCACAACGTCACTGAAAGTGACGTTCTGATGGCGATAGAGACTTGTACATATGCCCCTCAGATTGATAACTAAAAAGGAGAAAAAAAAATCCACGTCATTTTGCAGGTGTTGTACACAAGCTTACAAAATAATACGGACAGCCACGTCTAAGGCTTTTTTTTTTACTTTAGCCACACTGCACAGCAACAGAGAGGCTGTGCAGTGAGCTAAAAACAATTGGAAAAGCCAATAGGTTACAAAGGCAGTGCTTAATTTGAGCCAGTGGTTTCCGGTGCTCGGCCCCAGCACTTAGTTGTCAGCACCGACTCTGACAGTCCATCATCACTTGGTGGCGATGTCTGTCTAATTTTGGGATTAGCACAACAGTGTTTAGTCAATATATATAAAAAAAGAATGATACCTGTAGCTCACACCAATATTATAGCTTTTGGGTGGCCTGGAATAATCTGAATTGTCACACTAGTAGGAGTGCGACGGCTAGTAGTTGGGTTTGTACTGTCATTGGCAGCGTTGGCAGGGGCAATGGGTGGTGCAGGGTGCAGTGGCCTCCTGAGAAGGGTCCTGGCTGTTTTCTTTTACAAATTAAGTACTGCACAAAGGCAATTCCTATTGGCTTTCTCAATGCTTGTTTCAACATTTGGCAAGTCTGACAAAGCCAGCTGCAAATACATCTGTTTGGTCCACAGCACTGCCCCATTTGTAACAAGAAAACTGATGTGTCTTGTAGAAGACAGCAAACCGAGGTCTGCTAAGTAACAGATTGAGAAGGGCAGGGAACAGGGAATTTGATCTTCTTAGGCAGGCAGAACAAATTTACATCAAAACTCTTTCTTTTTATAGACTAAGCACACATTTTGCACAATGCTGTTCTTTGGGCTCTGTGCGTGTTCTCTTTTGTCTGATTAGTTGAACGTTTGTGGATGAGTCCACGAAGCGGTACCCACTGGGACAAGAAATTTCTAGCTGAGGCAGTCGCTTTTCCTCCTATGCAGCGTCCTGGTGTGTCCTATCCGCATAGCGCTGCTGCAGTACACAGCGTGTCCCAGATCCCTCCTGCATTTAATCAGTTTGTCCTCATAAAATAGCTGCTTCTTGTGTTTTTGTCCCAGATGTAAGTGCCAGCCAAGTCCAAGGCTTCATTTATTCTGAACTGAATCTGGCTCCGTATGCCAAAGCAATGCAAGCATCCTCGTGGGATACTTAAACCCTTTCATAACTGAAGATGAGAGCCCTGTACTGATTGGCCACTTTTCTTGGTGACACCCACCCTCCAATTAGGGCATGCAACAACTATGTGCTTTCAAAGAGAGCAGAAGGTACCTAGAGCTTTCCTTAATTCCTATAGATTGTCAAAGCATCACTGGGCCGTGGCAGAGGAGCCCCCACATTAGCAGAGGTCCTGGCCCCTACCTCTGGTGGAGGACTGCCCACTATATTTACAGACAGGGCCAGACTGCGAACCCAAAGCAGCCCTGGCAAATGTTGTCAGACCAGCCCCCATACGGTGCATAGCGAGTGCAGAGAGCGAGCCTGACCACTACAATCCAGTGGCAATCCTTCCAAAACGATTTTTTCCATACTGAAGAGTTTGAAACAACCTGGGGTCCCAGCAGTGCCTCCGATATCATCTAACGAGCAATGTGAGGCCCTTGCCACCTTTTTTGTTGAAAAGGTGGAAAACATTTACTCATCCTTTCCTCGCATTGTCACGAGTCCTGACCCTGCTTCGGGTCCGCTCCCAATTCACACTCTGGCTGCTCTCCCGCTGGTCTCCTTGGAGGAGCTACGGTTGGTTTGCACCAAGATTAAATCCGGATCCCCCTCCGACCCCCTCAAACCTGACCAGTTTATGAGACCGTTACCTGTGCTCTTGTCACCCCTGAGCCAGGAGATCAACAAATCTCTCTCCAGTGTGGCTGTTCCCTACACTTGAAAGCAAGCAAGGGTGGTTCCTCTGCTTAAGAAACCTACCCTGGACGCTACCAAACTGGCATACTATCGCCCGATTTCCCTTTGTCCCGTGGATCGCTAAGATCACTGAGACTCACGTTAACTCCATCCTTACCAGATTTCTGGAAGTGAACAACCGTCTGGACTTCTCGCAGAATGGCTTCCGCTCGGGCCACAGCATGGAGTCGGCTCTCCTGGCTGTCATCGAGCATCTCAGGCTCAATCTAGATGAGGGACGTACGTCGGCTCTGATTCTTCTAGACCTCAGTGCCGCATTCGACACGGTCTCTCATCGGATCCTCTTACGTAGGCTAAAGGAGGCAGGTGTTACGAACTTGGCCTTGGACTGGTTTGCTTCTTTTCTTTCTAATAGGGCCTTCCAGGTTGTGGCTCCACCGTTTGCCTCCGCGTTTCATGCCAACAAACAAGGGGTCCCACAGGGCTCCGCGTTGAGCCCCACGCTTTTTAATCTCTATGTGCAACCTTTGGCGGTCCTGGCGAGGAGCAGAGGGCTCACCATTGTATCATATGCTGATGATACTCAGCTGGTGGTTGCTCTCTCGAACGTCACCGGGGGAACAGCATCCAAGTTTCAGGAGGATCTTGCGGCTGTCGCCGAGTGGATGACTGATAATTGTCTCCAACTGAACTACAGCAAGTCAGAGGTCCTGCTGGTGGGGAACCATCAAGAGCTCTGGGGGGATCGGTGGTGGCCGGCCATTTTGGGTTGCGCACCTACCCCTAAGCAGGTGGTGAAAGATCTTGGTGTCTGGGTCGATTCGAACCTCAGCTTTCAGGTGCAAACCAAGAAAGTTGCAGGGACCTGCTTTGGCATACTTCGGGGGCTTAAACCGCTGCTTGGGTTTTTTGATCCACCCGTTAGGCAAATGATCTCTCAGGCCTCCATTTTATCAAGACTGGACTATGCCAATGCACTGTACATAGGGGTAAATAAGACCGAAACCCTGAGACTACAGCGAGTTCAAAATGCGGCTGCATGAACCCTGCTGGGCCTCCCCAGAATGTGCCCCACTTCTAGTGCTATTCGCCGGTTACATTGCTTGCCTGTTGTCAACCGAGTCGAATTCAAGGTCCTCTGCACTGCATTCAAAATCTTGAAATCTTCCTCTCCGGCCATCTTGTCCAATCTATTATCGCCATATTCCCCCACGCGCCAACTTCGCTCCTCGGGACAACATCTGGTGATTGTGCCTCGTACGAGGAGGGCGCTATCGAGCGGGCGCTCTTTCCGTTTACTGGCTGCCAAGCATTGGAATGCTCTGCCATTTCCCATTCGTGCCATGAAGAACTATTTGGCTTTCTGCAGGGCTATTAAAACCCATCTTTTCCCCACAGCCTAGTGCCTTCTTCTGATCTCCAGCCTCTATGTTCTGTTCAGCGCTGGGACGCCTCTCTGCTGAGGCAGCTGTGCGCTATACAAAACATGCTAACATAACATAACATAACAAAGGGGGATGTGGGGAGTTTCTCCAAGAAGATTTGGGAAAAAATGGTGCGTTCTACAACACATTTGTCATTATATATTCAATTGTATTCGCTTTTAAAACATGGTAAATGATGACCTTACTGTGCACAAGGATGCGACAATCTTTGTTGGGGCTCTTCAATGATTCCCTCAGTATCACCCTCCAACAGTGCCTCTCATCTCTCCATAGCCTCTCCCTCACATGTATTTTATTTGTTTTATAGCACCTCTCATATCAATGTAGGGTGTCGGACCACATTACATCACACACACATATATAGAGACAATGAATCATACCTGTGTAAATCATATAGAAAATATTACTTAAGGCAAAGGGGACTACAAGGTGTAGGATTCATGCCATCCATACTGGTAGGCACGTTTTAAGAGTACTTGGTCTGGAGAAACCCGAACTCAGGATTCAGAACATAACACAGTGGTTAGGGTTGACTTTAACAATAAAAATGTATTTCTACCCAAACAAACCTTTTTAACAATATCAGTAAAATGAAAGACTGGGAAAAAAAACGTAACTTTCTAACCTGTACCATGCAGGTTGCATGCAGCTCTTTGATGGTAGCCCATAGCTCACTGTGCTAGATTACGATTGTAGCTTATGAACTGCACAGTAACAAAAGAATCTCTGTGACAAACGCAGTAACCCACTGAACTATGCACATAAAATATTGTTCTTTGATATGCTTAGTACACATTCTTTACAGCAGGCATATTAACCCTCTGTGCTACCTTAGATGTCTCAAAACTGCCTCTAGACAAAACTCCCATCTCTCTCCAGCAGGTACATTAATCACCAGCGGTTAACTTGACACTTTTATTGTTGCCGCAGAACTGGTGAATATACAAGGAACTTTGTAGTGCTTTTAAAGCTGCTGCACTGTTGCAAAACCGACCGCCCGCTTCTAGCCTCCTGGGAAAACGCCCGAAGCCTGGTAAGGCCAGTTCGGCCTTGTTTAGAGATCTTCTGCTGGTGGGCCCAAGAAGGGAAAATATGCCCTGGGAGGGCAATCCAAAAAAGATGGCAGCTCTCCTCCAGCTCCTAATTGTTGCCAGTGGGCACCAGTGGTGCTCATTAGCACTCATTAAAAGACAGGAAACCAGAGCAAAGGCAGAAAGCAGGAATGAAAGAGGACCTGTATGAGTAAGATAAAGAGTTAGGAGGAGACGAGTTGGAATCAAGAGTATACAGCTTTGGGGTTGGGCAACCCCCGCATTTGACATTGCTGGTAACAGGCTCCTAAAGACAACTGTGGGACACAGCACTTTTTTATTTTTGTTTTACAAAATAAGTGTTGCAACCACATTTTTCCAGCAACAAAGGGCAACATATTAAGCAACAGGAAAACAGAACATACAAAGAAACAGTGCGTTAGGAAGTGTGAGGCATGAGTAATGACAAGAAAGGGAGAAGATGTCAAGACATGTGAGCGCAGTAAGGAGCTGGAGAGATCCCAATGGATTAATGAAGGATGAGAACTGCTGAAGCGGCTTAGAGCACTGAATGTCAGGGTGAAATGAAAAGGAAAGAGAGTACATGGGGTGTTCTGAAAGAGGGAGCACACAAAAAAGGAAGAGTGAAAGAAAGTGAACAACACTAGGATGATTAAAAGACAGGCAGAATGGGTAAAAGAGAAACAAAGAGGGACAAAGGAACAAATTGGGTGCAAGGGAGTTCAGTAAATACAATGGAGTTTACAAGATCTGGTAAAAAAGAATGGATACAAAGCAAAACAAGCACTGGCAAAGCCAACAGGTTCGACTTTTGGTTTTGCTAATGCTGTTCATCATAGGTAAAAAGAAAAAAAAAAAGGTTTTTTGCTAATACTGTACAGTATCAGCAAAACAGAAAAACAGCTATGATGTACATATGCGAATGCATTTCCACGTGTGAGCTACTGCTGCCTCCAGGTGATAATGGATGTGTGTAACAAAGATGTCCCTGAAAATTGTACTCCTGGGATTAAGCCGACCAGTTGTATATTAGATGAATCATTAAAACTTATGTCGTGGAACATTGCAGGGATAAAAAATAAGCTTTATGAAAAGGATTGGCTCTATAGCATACAAAACTGCTCCCTTATTTTATTACAAGAAACTTGGGACACAGAAACCTTTTTTATAAATGGTTTTAAAACTATTTCTACTGAAGCGATCCCGTCAAAGTCAGGGAGAGCTAGAGGAGGCTTAGCAGCCCTTATTGCAGTGACATCTCCCTTGATAATTAGGAAAACTTTTATAAAGTCACAGTTTTTCCAGTTCTTTCTTTTTGGCGTTATGGGAAAACAGTATTCCATTGTTGTGATACATTTTTATAACAATATTTGTGATAACACGAGATTTGGCATAATTAATACAATGGAAGACGAGCTGGATGTTTTTCTGAAGGAAGTGGGTGGGGAATACTTTCTGATGTGGGCGGGCGATTTTAATAGTGATCTGTGTAAAGTTAAAACTGCAAATCAATGTGGCTATGAAGATGATTATGGTGAACACACCTTACATTTCCCACATAACCGATATGGTGATACTATAAACCAGGTTATGCATAAACACAACTTAGAAATAATGGAATTGGGTGAATATGGGGGAACCTTTGTTACTCATACTTATGAAGGAGCGAGGTTGTCCTCCTGTATTGATCACTTTTTGATATCAGGTAATTGTAGGAGGTATGTTGAAAAATGCTATATACAGGTTAGTATGTTTAGTGATCATCACCCCTTCTTCTAATATTGACCCCAAATTTCTACACTAGGGAGAAGGTGCACATGTCTGCAGAAGCAATTAAAACCCAAGGGAAAAATGGAATCTCTATAAAGTGGGCAGGTGTTGATCCGAAAGCGTTTACGGATAGCTTAGTCCAAAAAAATGAACAAAATATAAATATATGCTTGGATAACCTGTCCACCAATGTAGAGATTGTAAGTGCCTTTCAAAATATCACTACTGACATATCTAAAGATTTAAAATATAGGAATAAGAAAATCAAGGACAACCATCCTAGATGGTTTAACAAGCAATGTTCCAAATTAAATAAGGAATTGAAGGAAGATTTAAGATTAAAACCCAGGAATAACGAAACAATCTCTAGTTTACGGAAATACTACAAGGTAGCCTTGAACACAAGAAAACAAGAAATTAGGGAGAGTGCGTGGGAAAGTTTGATACAAGCTGCTGAGACAAAGGACCCGATCTTATTTTGGAAAACTATAGACCAACCACTGTTTAAGGAAATTACATCTGCTAAAGTTGAAACCTTAGTGAGTCCCGCAGAGTGGTTAACATACTTTGAAAGTATATTCAACCCTGCAAATGAGCCTAATGACTGGAAGAAATATCAAAATTTTATTTCTTTGAATTCTGTAAAGTTAGATTTTATTACTGTTGAGGAAATTATTACTTCTATTAAGAATAGTCCAAGCGGCAAAGCCGCAGGTCCAGATGGGGTTCCTATCGATATTTTCAAACATGATATCGACTTATGGTCCCCGATTCTGGCCAAATTTTTTAATGCTGTTTCCTGTGGGGTACTTCCTATTACTTGGGTGGAGAGCACAATTGTCCCTATTTTTAAAAAAGGGGATAAAGGAAGTGCAAAATGCTACCGACCAATATCCCTTCTTGACTCTACTTTTAAACTAATGGGCATAATATTGCTAGATAGATTAGAATGCTGGGTAAAAGAAGAGAACATTTTGACCAAAGCCCAGTATGGTTTTAGAAGGGGTATTGGGACGGTGGAGCAGTGCCTGAACCTTGAATTGTTAATAGGAAAACATACTATTGCTAAAGAAGGCCAACTTCATCTTTGCTTTGTCGACCTTACCAGCGCATTTGATTTAGTGAACCATGCGAAGTTATGGCAAACGCTGGAAGGGATGGGTGCCCCACAGGATATTATTAGTTTTTTATCCCAGTTATATGCTCATTTAAACGCAAGAATACGCTATGGCCCGAACGGGGAATGTACTTCAAATTTTAGAGTTTCATGTGGAATAAGACAAGGTTGCGTCCTTGCGCCTCTTTTATTTTCTTTATATATCAATGGTGTTGACCTTGTTTTACAAAATGTTAAGGCTGATGCCCCTGTTGTAGGCAAGCGTGCAACACCAGTTTTATTATACGCAGACGACGCGGTCCTAATATCTAGGACGGCAATTGGTCTGCAAAGCTTGATAAATAACTTTACTATTTTTATGAGCGGAAAGGACTTAAAAATAAACCTGAGCAAAACCCTGGTCATGACTTGCGGGAAAAACAGTGCTAAGATCATGAATCATCACATCGATGGAGTACCCATTGAGAGAACATCCACATTTTCATATTTGGGGCTCTTATTTAATGCAAACGGAGCATGGAGTACCCATATTAATTTATGTAAACTAAAATTCATAAGATCTAGTGAGTCTAATTTTAGATTTTCTCGCAAGATTGGCAACAAACCAGTACGTGAAATTCTTAAGCTATATAGTAGCAAATGTATCACGGGGGTGTGCTATGGTGGCGCATTATGGGGTAGATCAGATGCTACGTCACTACAAACGCTTGAAAACAAATTTTTAAGAAGAGTCCTATCGGTACCGAATTCTACGGCCACATATATAACCCATAAAGAGACAGATGTTCCATATTTAAATGATACAATCAGTCTGGCCGCACTCACCTTATGGTATAGAATCTGGTCCAAAGAGGAGACACATTTTACTAAAGATATTATTATGGACTGTCTCAGACTTGATTTTTGTGGGAAAATACCTTGTTTAAAACATATTCATAGCCTTCTAATTGAATGTCAAGTGGCAACTGATTTTCATGATCCTGAAAGTATATTAAATTTTAGTAAAAGGGACCTAAAAATCAGATTGTTAGATTCTAGAGAAACTGCAAGAGAGGCTGAAATGAGTACAAAATCATGTGTAAAATCTTATTGTGAAGGTCCAATTTTAGTGGGCATACAGCCGTATCTTATTTTTACTAGAAACTTACAACAGAGATTTTACCTAACCAGACTTAGATTGCGTACTTTGCACTTCCAGATCGCTTTTCCTAAAATGGGTAAGTGGTGTCTTCACCTACCCAAATGCCCGTGTGATGGTAAATTACTGCAAACAACCCTGCACTTTCTTCTTTTTTGTAATTTCTACAGGGATATTAGAAAATGTATTTTACGTCCGCTTTTTATTGATAATAGTTTGTACTCGTATAAAACTGCCTTTTATTATATCTGTAAACTGGACAATGCACAAATATGTAACGCAGTAATTTGCTATATCCAAAAGGCTATAAAGAGAAGAAAGGATCTTTCATATCTGGAATCGCTACATTATGAAATTGAATAGTTTTTACATTATGAGGCCATCTGGAAATATTAATTGTTTTTATTTTTCCCTGAACTCTTGTCACTTCTGTTTTTAATGAGAAATATCTTTTTATGATGAATTGAATTTTATGTAGAATGCTTTTATGGATATATTGTATATACCGAATAAAGCTTGTTTTGATTTGATTTGGGTGTGTGCATGCATTACCACAATTGTGTGCACGTATGTCATCACTCAGCATCCATTTTTCCATTTTTTTAATTTTCTCTTCCCAGATGTTAGATGTCGATCTTGAAGCAGTAAAACAAAAAATAAAGAAGTGCGTAGAAGTGCATTTTGATAAAGGAGCAGCGAAGGAGTGAACTGCAGCAGCCAAGCCCTCAGAAAGAGAGAAAAAACATATTTAATTCAAAAGAAACTGATGCAGAGGAATGGGGCAGGGAGCAATGGAGGAGCAGGGGTGTGTGGAATAAAGTCAAGATGATGGCGAGCAGGGAGAGGTGAGGGAGAAATAGAGCTGGTAATAAAAAAAGAGGTGTGGTAAGCAACAGATGAGCTGGGGGGGTGGGTGAGCAACATGCAGAGTGGAGGCGTCAGGGATGTGTAGTGGAAGACAGTTCATAGTCAAGAAGGAGGGGAAAATAAACAACATGTGCACTGAATGTGAGCAGTGGAAGGGTATAAGAAGCTATCCCCTAGGGAAGAGACAAACAGAAGAAGAGAAAAGAAAGCTATTGAATTAGAAGCACTCACAATAGACTGAGAAAAAAGCCAACCAATGATAAGTAATGGACTGACCAGTGGCGTAACACAGGCCCCCGCAGCCCACGCTGTGCGGGGGGGCCCCCAAGCTCCAGGGGGCCCCCTCAGCACAGAACTCTGTCCGGAGAGCTCCCGAATTAGTCCGGAATTTTCGTTGCGCCATTGGGACTGACCCAAAGTGCACTGTAACAATTGGCATTGTACACATTAGGTCTTTCAGAACAAACAGCACACAGCTAAAAGCTATTAGTGCGCAAGACCTAAAAAGGAAGGAAAGCAATAAAGATGAAAAGAAAAAATCAAAGAAGAGCTGTGGACATGGAAATGGTATGGTGAGGAGCTGAGCAAATAGAGAGGGCTTAAGAAAAGGAAAGGAAAGATGGCTTAAGAAATAAAAGGCGTGTATAAAAGTGAATGAGAGCTCAGAGGAGGAAAGTCACAACAAATTCATAAAATTCAATGAAGAAATATAGTTCATAAAAAAACTATGCTTATTTACATTGACAGGGTACTAGGTATGAGTATTTTGAAAAATGCAGTAATACAATGAATCAGCCAGCATCAACATGTACTTCCACAAAGTATGTTAGTGTTCCAGTTAATAAAACCCTTTACAATGCATAAAAATACAAAAGAGCCAGATGCAAAACAATTATTGCTATTTGAAAGATTACTACTCTGATGCTGACCCTGCAGCAACATCTAAGACAAGATTAGTCCCAAACCTAAAACTGTATTAGCATTAGTCACAACCTGTAATCAAAACCCCAGAATTAAATCTGACAGGTTCAAATTACTATATGTTGGAGTTCACAGATGCTTATACAACTTTGAAGATATATATATTATTGTGTGCGTGTGTGTATATATATATATATATATATATGTATATATATATATATATATTTTTTTTTCTACAGCTCCTCTTTCAGGATATGCTTGCTCCTTTTTTTATAGCATATAAAGTATATATCATTTACAGGATGTGGCCCCAGAAAAAATTACCTAAATCTATGTCTTCACTAAGCATTGACAGGTGTTCTCTCATATCTTTTAAAATAGAATGAAACAGCTATTTGTTTTATAAATTGCCAACACTGTATGTGGTTACAGTCATGGGGGAATATATGTTATATTGAGGGTCTGATATGTTTGCTAATATACCACCAGCTTTTAAAAGAAATCTGCTCATAAACACATTGGTATCTACTGGCCATGGGGCTATTTAGATCATAGTGAGTTAGTGCATGCAGATGTGCTAAACAATGCAGGATTGTCTTTTGACCAACAATTGAACTCAAAATGGAATTTTCTAGCTAAAAAAAAAGGATTATGTGTGTTTTTCATACCAACCTGAGGATGAGTGTTTTGGACAATTATAAAAATGAAAGGAAGTAATTCGCAGGGATATTAGCCCAGGCACGAGCCACATAAGATGTAGGTGTTCTGTCACAGAGAACATGATGCTCTCTATCTGCTTTATCGATAAAATTCAATGATGCTTCTTTTTCTAGATAGTTATCTGTTTCGAGGTCAAGCTATAGGGACTAAACAGTGGGCTCATTTTTTAGTTGCCATGGCACTTTATTCAATTTCAAAGTTTGTAATGACCAATTTTCCTGTGTTATTGCAGCATCTGTGACTGCCTTTTTTGCAAGAGATTTAAATCTTCTTTTAAAAGATTGAGAGCAGAAGAAATAATGGTTGAAATTGTGTTTATTGGTTTTCAGAGTATTTTAAAACCTTTATCAATAACCTTAAATGTGCTTTGCATTATTTCTATGTCAGTCTCTCTAATGTATATATGTATATATATATATATATATATATATATATATATATATTCACTGAAAAAACCATAGGTGTCAGGGACGTTATAGTTACAAATTAGCATTTAAAAAACCTTTGAAATTCACTGAAAAAACCATAGGTTTTAGGGACAGTTATAGTTAGTTGGACATTGCACTCGTACAAAACCCGTGAAATTCCCCCGTTATAGTTAGTCCAGCTAACTATAACTCGCGCCCGCAATGCACTGCTGATGACGTCACATATTACATCACTCATGACATGGTCAGTGACATCACTGATGACATCACTGATGACATCTCAAATGACATCACTGATGACATCACTGATGACATCATCCAGTGACTGTGTGTTTCTGTAAAGTTTAAATATTTTTAATATATATAGGAAAAGACGTATTGAAGAATGATTGGGTGTGTAAGTGTCTGTATGGATGATTTAGTAGGTGCGTGACTGACTCTATAAGTGAGTGATTTAACGTATCTTACTGAATGCATGGGTTAGTGACTAAACTGGGTGAATGTCTGTATCCGTCTGTCTGTTGCTGTGTAAGTGGCTGCATGTGTTTGTGAATAGCTACATGAGTGTCTATATGAGTTATTGAATGCTTGTCTGAGTATCTGTATGGGTGCCTGAGTGTTTGTGTGGGAGGGGTGTGTGCAACTCTGTGCATAGATGTGTGAGTGGGTGATTCACTGGGTGGATGGTTTCAAGAGTGCAACTGTGATAGACTGTATGGGTGGGTAAGTGTGTGTAAGAGTGTGTTAGTGAGTGAATGTATGTCCCAGTGGTACATGTGTCAGTAACTACATATGTGAAAGGCAGTATATATGTGTGTTGGAGTATATAAATAGCTATAAGCGAGAGTGAGTGATTGTGATAGTGGCTGTATGGATGAGTGTGTGCTTGTATCAGTGATTGTATAAGAGCGTAAGAATGTGCTACTATTTGTATGAGTAAGTGAGCTGGTGTGTGTATAACTGTATAGGTGAGTAAATGGTAGTGTGTTTAATTATTTGCATGACTGACTAGGTGTGTGAGTACCTCTATGGATGAGTGGCGGTGTTTGAGTGTCTATATAGGAGTATGAGTGCATATGATAGTCCTGTACTGAGTGACCGTAAATATGAGTGACTGTACGGGTGAGTGAGTGGATGTGTGCGTAGACCTAAGAATCAGTGAGTGGGTATGTAGTTATTGGTGTTGGAGTGTCTATGGTTTTGCGAATGGCAGTCTGTAATTTAGAGTGGGTGTATCAAAGGTTATATTAGAGTGTGAGGAGGTGCATCAGATTATCACGTGGATGATGTCATCAGTGATGTCATTTGAGATGTCATCAGTGATGTCATCAGTGATGTCACTGACCATGTCATGAGTGATGTAATATGTGACGTCATCAGCAGTGCATTGCGGGGCGCGAGTTATAGTTAGCTGGACTAACTATAACGGGGGAATTTCACGGGTTTTGTACGAGTGCAATGTCCAACTAACTATAACTGTCCCTAAAACCTATGGTTTTTTCAGTGAATTTCAAAGGTTTTTTAAATGCTAATTTGTAACTATAACGTCCCTGACACCTATGGTTTTTTCAGTGAATTTCAAAGGTTTTTTAAATGCTAATTTGTAACTATAACATGTCTGAAACCTACAGTTTTTTCAGTGAATTTCAAAGGTTTGTACATGACAATTTTTAAATGTATTAATTGTTATATAAATTTTTTTCATACTGATTTCCAAATTTTTTAGAAACAATTTTTTTTTACATATTTTATTTTTTAAATTACATTGTAATTACATTATACATTACATTACAAAAAATACTTTCTCAGAATGAATTACTTTAGTTTAATTACTTTGCACATAGGCAATAGACTTTTAAGTACAGTAGTTACAGTTGTTGCAATGGGCAACACATTTTCAAACACAATGCAACATTCAGCTCAATGTGAATTTCTAGTTAAATGCAATTAGTTACTTTATGGATTACTTTTCTAACCACATTACTGGATCCTAGATTCAGTCCTGGGACATCTCCTGTAAACAGTTGAGTAAAAGCGTTTTGGTTACAGTCGTGATTTTTAAGGAATATTATTGTACTTTAAAAGTTCACACTTAGAAACTTTTCTCATAGAATCACCAATGTTATCCTATGGAAGGAAATTCACTTAGAAGTTAAAAACTGTTATCGTTACTTTTTCTTACTCAGTGTTGGATCCTGGATCCAGCACTGGTGCATCTCCTGTAAACAGTTGAAAGAATGCGTTTAAGTCATACAGGCGATTTTTTAGGAATATTTGTAGTTTGTGAAAATCGACACTTTGAAACTTTTTCTGCTGAAAACCAGACAATGGATTCCTATGGAAGGAAATTCAAGTTACTGGTAAGTACGGTTAAAATTACTTTTGAGGATCAGTACTGGGCTGAAAGATGCAGCACTGAGGTCTCTCCTGATAACAGGTGAGTAAATCGGAATTCGTATTTCGGCTGATTTTAGAGGACTATTTTAAAGTTCCAAAACTCCACACTTAGAAGAATTTCCAAGTGAAACCAGTCAATGTTAGCCTATGGAAGGAAATTCAAGTTACAGGTAAGTACGGTTAAAATTACTTTTCAGGACCAGTACTGGGCTGAAAGATGCAGCACTGAGGTCTCTCCTGATAACAGGTGAGTAAATCAGAATTCGGATTTCGGCTGATTTTAGAGGAATATTTGTATGTTTCAAAAATCAACACTTAGAAACTTTTTCAGCAAAAAGCAGGCAATGATATCCTATGGAAGGAAATTCAAGTTACTGGTAAGTACGGTTAAAATTACTTTTGAGGATCAGTACTGGGCTAAAAGATGCAGCACTGGGTTCTCTCCTGATAACAGGTGAGTAAAATCGGAATTCGTATTTCGGCTGATTTTAGAGGAATATTTTAAAGTTCCAAAACTCCACACTTAGAAGAATTTCCAAGTGAAACCAGTCAATGTTAGCCTATGAAGGAAATTCAAGTTACCGGTAAGTACGGTTAAAATTACTTTTGAGGATCAGTACTGGGCTGAAAGATGCAGCACTGAGGTCTCTCCTGATAACAGGTGAGTAAATCGGAATTTGTATTTCGGCTGATTTTAGAGGAATATTTTAAAGTTCCAAAACTCCACACTTAGAAGAATTTTCAAGTGAAACCAGTCAATGTTAGCCTATGAAGGAAATTCAAGTTACCGGTAAGTACGGTTAAAATTACTTTTCAGGACCAGTACTGGGCTGAAAGATGCAGCACTGAGGTCTCTCCTGATAACAGGTGAGTAAATCAGAATTCGGATTTCGGCTGATTTTAGAGGAATATTTGTATGTTTCAAAAATCAACACTTAGAAACTTTTTCAGCAAAAAGCAGGCAATGATATCCTATGGAAGGAAATTCAAGTTACTGGTAAGTACGGTTAAAATTACTTTTGAGGATCAGTACTGGGCTGAAAGATGCAGCACTGAGGTCTCTCCTGATAACAGGTGAGTAAATCGGAATTCGTATTTCGGCTGATTTTAGAGGAATATTTTAAAGTTCCAAAACTCCACACTTAGAAGAATTTCCAAGTGAAACCAGTCAATGTTAGCCTATGAAGGAAATTCAAGTTACCGGTAAGTACGGTTAAAATTACTTTTCAGGACCAGTACTGGGCTGAAAGATGCAGCACTGAGGTCTCTCCTGATAACAGGTGAGTAAATCAGAATTCGGATTTCGGCTGATTTTAGAGGAATATTTGTATGTTTCAAAAATCAACACTTAGAAGAATTTCCAAGTGAAACCAGTCAATGTTAGCCTATGAAGGAAATTCAAGTTACCGGTAAGTACGGTTAAAATTACTTTTCAGGACCAGTACTGGGCTGAAAGATGCAGCACAGAGGTCTCTCCTGATAACAGGTGAGTAAATCGGAATTCGTATTTCGGCTGATTTTAGAGGAATATTTTAAAGTTCCAAAACTCCACACTTAGAAGAATTTCCAAGTGAAACTAGTCAATGTTAGCCTATGAAGGAAATTCAAGTTACCGGTAAGTACGGTTAAAATTACTTTTGAGGATCAGTACTGGGCTGAAAGATGCAGCACTGAGGTCTCTCCTGATAACAGGTGAGTAAATCGGAATTCGGATTTCGGCTGATTTTAGAGGAATATTTGTATGTTTCAAAAATCAACACTTAGAAACTTTTCAGCAAAAAGCAGGCAATGATATCCTATGGAAGGAAATTCAAGTTACTGGTAAGTACGGTTAAAATTACTTTTGAGGATCAGTACTGGGCTGAAAGATGCAGCACTGAGGTCTCTCCTGATAACAGGTGAGTAAATCGGAATTCGTATTTCGGCTGATTTTAGAGGAATATTTTAAAGTTCCAAAACTACACACTTAGAAGAATTTCCAAGTGAAACCAGTCAATGTTAGCCTATGGAAGGAAATTCAAGTTACTGGTAAGTACGGTTAAAATTACTTTTCAGGACCAGTACTGGGCTGAAAGATGCAGCACTGAGGTCTCTCCTGATAACAGGTGAGTAAATCGGAATTCGTATTTCGGCTGATTTTAGAGGAATATTTTAAAGTTCCAAAACTCCACACTTAGAAGAATTTCCAAGTGAAACCAGTCAATGTTAGCCTATGAAGGAAATTCAAGTTACCGGTAAGTACGGTTAAAATTACTTTTGAGGATCAGTACTGGGCTGAAAGATGCAGCACTGAGGTCTCTCCTGATAACAGGTGAGTAAATCGGAATTCGTATTTCGGCTGATTTTAGAGGAATATTTGCACAATGGTGAAGGGAGGGGGCGGGGCCTGAGGTGACATCTGTGCAAACGCGCCCCGTGGCGCGTTTTAAGTTGGGGGATTAAGTCCCCTTGAATCATGAGGGTCCCTACGGGCCAACTAGCCCACCAGGAACCTCCAGTATGCGCCAGGGGCTGCGTTGCAGAGACATGTACAGAGGCCACACCCCTTTTACACCTCTCTGCAACGCAGCTCTGTGGCGCTTTCTGGACGTACCTGTTGGGCTAGTTGGCCCCCAGGGACCCTCAGGATTGAAGAGGATTTAATTCCCCATCTTAAAACGCGCCACGGGGCCTGTTTGCACACATGTCACCTGAAGCCCCGCCCCCTCCCTTCACCACTGTGCAAACGCGCCCCGTGGCGCGTTTTAAGTCGGGGATTAACTCCCCTTGAATCCTGAGGGTCCCTGGAGTCCAACTAGCCCACCATGTTCCTCCAAAAGCGCCACAGAGCTGCGTTGCAGAGAGGTGTAAAAAGGGCGTGGCCTCTGTACACCTCTCTGCAAGGCAGCCCCCTGGCGCATACTGGAGGTTCCTGGTGGGCTAGTTGGCCCCCAGGGACCCCCAGTATTCAAGGGGAATTCGTTCCCCCTCTGCAAACGCGCCAGGGGGCGCGTTTGCAGAGTGGTGAAGGAAGGGGGCGGGGCCTGCGGGCCCGATCGTTTTTTTTTTTCCCCTGAAGGGGGGCCGTGTGGCCCCCCTTCCTTTTTCCTATTTTTAGGCCCTGGGGACCCCATCCCCCAGGGCCTTACCCCTTTTTTTAAAATTAAAATTAAAAAAAAAAACGGGAAGGGTGCCGCGTGGCCCCCCTTCCCTGGGCCTGTATTGGCCCCGGGGACCCCATCCCCCGGGGCATGGCCTCTTTTTGTTTTTATTTGGAGGGGGGCTGCGTGGCCCCCCTCCTCAGGCCATTTAAGGCCCCGGGGACCCCATCCCCCGGGGCCGGCCTTGCACTTTTTTTTTTTTTTTAACTTTTTGTTACTTTGGGGAGGGGGGCTGCGTGGCCCCCCTCCGTGGCCACTTATGGCCCCGGGGACCCCATCCCCCGGGGCCTGGCCTCTCGTTGGGGACTGTGGGGGGGTCCCCAATCCCCCCACAGTCCCGCCGGCTCCCCGTGTCCTACGGGAGCCGGCATTGCTTTTACACATGGGGAGCTGCTAAGATGCAGCTCCCCATGTGGAAAAGCAATCGGCTTTGGATATTGGAAGAGAGAGCAGGTTTCCTGCTCTCTCTTCCAATATCCAAAGCAAGTTTGCAATGACAGGACGGGAGCCGCGAGGCTCCCGTCCTGTCATTGCAAACAGCAGTGTCCCGGGGGTAGGCACCCCGGGACACTGCAGGAGCCGGCCCTGGGGGGTGGCGGTCCCCAGGGCCACCACAGGCTCCAGGAGGGGGGCCGCGCGGCCCCCCTCCCTACATCGAGAAAGCCCCGGGGAGGTGGTGGTCCCCGGGGCTTGGGGGTCCAAAACGGACCCCCATTTTCATTTTTCTTAGTGCCCCGGGGAGGTGGTGGTCCCCGGGGCGTGTGGGGGGGCTGGAGCCCCCCCACACAGGTTTTTCAAATATAAAAAAAGAAGCCCCGGGGAGGTGGTGGTCCCCGGGGCTGCGGGAGGGCTCAGAGCCCTCCCGCACCATTATCCATAAAGCCCCGGGGGGTGGTGGTCCCCGGGGCTTGGGGGGCCCTTAGAGGCCCCCCACACATAAAATTAACCCCCCCCAGCATGCCCCCGGGACTTGGCCCACCCGGGGGCCATTTTTTTTTTCGCGCAGGGTTCGCGCTCCCTTTTTTTTTCGGCAGGGTTCGCGCTCCCTGAGCGCATCCTGCCGATTTTAAAAAAAAAAAAAATAATAATTTTTTGCCCAGGGGGTCCTTGTGGGACCCCCTGAGCAGACCTAGGGGGTCAGGGTGTTTCTACCCTGCCCCCTTTGTGCGCTTTGCGCACTTGTTTCTGTCCCTCGGTTCTACCGAGGGACAAAATGGCTGCCAACACTTCCTGATTTGGAGTGTTGACAGCCAATTAACATAAAGCTCGTGCTCGGGAGGATCTGCGGCCCTAGATATACCTATCTTTTTTTCTTTTGATTTTCTCAGCAACTACTGAACGGATTTACACCATTTAACAAAAAGGGTTCTTTCTGAACCAAGAACTACCTCTTTGCCAAATTTGGTGTAATTCCGTTCAGCAGTTCGAGCTGTAGCCGTGTCTAAAGTTTCCTATGGAAAATTGCATGGGGAAAACGCGTTTTGGGACCCCCCTTTTTCTCGGCCCCCGCATGACGAATCCCCCGAGACTTTCAGGGTAGGAGCGGACCGGAGCGGGCCACAAAGTTTGAAAATTTTGCGAAGATACGTCAACCGGCAAGAGAGTTATTTCAAATAGAATGTCGCGGATTTCCTATGGATAATAGGTTGTAACTATAACTATCTACTGGCGACCGCCAGTAGATAATATATATATATATTGTATATCTATGTGCAATGATAACTGAAAGAAACTAGGCTGTTATATCTTATTGTCTTATTTTCTGAGCTATTACACAACCTGGAAAAATAGTAAAATCCATTCCAAAAAGGATTACGATCTTGGTGCATAGGACACTCCGTCACAAAGTGACGGATTTTCCGTCTGGCGTATTACAAGTTCCATAGGACATAATGTAATTGTAATTTGGCAGATGGGATATTCGTCATGTTTGTAACGAAGTAACCCTGTCCATCAAGATCATAATCAGGCCCATAATCCATCCTGTTCAGTTTCACTCCATATATCAAACTATGATGAATTTCTTGTTATGAAATCAGAAGGCCGATCTTCAAAGGGTTACAAGCCATGTGCAAAGGGATAGAATCACTGAGGAGTTAGTGTCATAGTGAGTTAGTGCATGCAGATGTGCTAAACAATGCAGGATTGTCTTTTGACCAACAATTGAACTCAAAATGGAATTTTCTTGCTAAAAAAAAAGGATTATGTGTGTTTTTCATACCAACCTGAGGATGAGTGTTTTGGACAATTATAAAAATGAAAGGAAGTAATTCGCAGGGATATTAGCCCAGGCACGAGCCACATAAGATGTAGGTGTTCTGTCACAGAGAACATGATGCTCTCTATCTGCTTTATCGATAAAATTCAATGATGCTTCTTTTTCTAGATAGTTATCTGTTTCGAGGTCAAGCTATAGGGACTAAACAGTGGGCTCATTTTTTAGTTGCCATGGCACTTTATTCAATTTCAAAGTTTGTAATGACCAATTTTCCTGTGTTAGTGCAGCGTCTGTGACTGCCTTTTTTGCAAGAGATTTAAATCTTCTTTTAAAAGATTGAGAGCAGAAGAAATAATGGTTGAAATTGTGTTTATTGGTTTTCAGAGTATTTTAAAACCTTTATCAATAACCTTAAATGTGCTTTGCATTATTTCTATGTCAGTCTCTCTAATTTTTCTACAGCTCCTCTTTCAGGATATGCTTGCTCCTTTTTTTATAGCATATAAAGTATATATCATTTACAGGATGTGGCCCCAGAAAAATTTACCTAAATCTATGTCTTTACTAAGCATTGACAGGTGTTCTCTCATATCTTTTAAAATAGAATGAAACAGCTATTTGTTTTATAAATTGCCAACACTGTATGTGGTTACAGTCATGGGGGAATATATGTTATATTGAGGGTCTGATATGTTTGCTAATATACCACCAGCTTTTAAAAGAAATCTGCTCATAAACACATTGGTATCTACTGGCCATGGGGCTATTTAGATCAATTATAAGTTCCATTTTGCAGCATTTCAGTTATTTCTCTCTCAGTGATGTTTTCTTTACGTTCCCAGCATTAAAAGTGTGTCAGATTAATTTTTGCAATTGGCAGTGTCTTTTAAATCTCTAAAGGACACAAGGCTCATGTATGTTGTCTGCTGTACTATCTTGCTTGGAAACATCATTCCGCTGGGAATTATGCATGCCTTAAAAAACGTATCAGTGCCCTCAATGTGCCTGCATTTGGTTTCCCACACACGTTTTTCATTTAAATGTTCTTTTCAATATGTATAACCTTGTTCTGCAAGTGAATGAATAAACTTTGTAGAATAAATAAATCTGTGATTGGTGATCAGGATTGTTTTCAATTTAACTTGATTTGTAGACTAATAAAAGACAGATGTGTCAGGCCTGCCATCACTATTAAATTAAGAAAATGTTTTCTGGAAACTTCTAGAACTATTTATGGGCGGGGCCTAACAATGGGCCTTATTATGACTTTGGCTGTCTTCCTGTAGGACCATCGTGGCGGTGGTCCAGGAAGACCTCCAAGCCATCGGCTTTCCCGTCTGCCCAATTGCAATCTTGTAGCTGGTCTGGTGGGGCCACGGCGGTGGTCACACAGCAGCGACATGCTTTGGCTGAGGATTACAGCCACCAGTCATGCCACCGCCATGGGACCACTGCCAAGTCAGGTGCACTGTGTGGCATGCACCATGTCGTGCATGCCACACAGTGCACGCATGACTGTGCAATTTTAGGGGTGCACAACATGTGCCCCCCCGTACACACCCCCATGGGCAGATTCTCCCATAAGCCCTGTTTGACCCTCTTCTCTGCCTTTCCCTGCCATAAAATGGGCGGTGGAAATGCAGGTCGCAATCTGCTTGACGGTGCTGACAGTGGCACTGCCAGCTTTTTCTGCTCCTCTCACCACCAATGTCACTGTGGGGTTCTGGATCCCAGCGGAGGCGGCTGTCTTGTGGCAGTCCCACCACTACTTTCGTCATCAGGCAGGAGGCCCGACGCGATGGCGGCTGTAGGAGAGTAGGATCTGCTTCACATGGGTACCCCCACTTTTTGCTGATGCTTCACTGTTTTTCGACATTAGTCTGGCTGGGGCCCTGCTAATCAGAACCCCAGCCTAGCTGCTTCCTCTCTAAAATGGTTTCCATGTGCCTTAGGCACATCACTGATTGGAATCTGGAGTGCCCTTCTAAGTCCCTAGAATATGGTATACTATGTACCAAGGGCATAGGTACCTCAGAGGCCTACCAGGGGCTGCAGCATGTATTATGCCACCCCTGGAAGGCCATCCAAACTGACACCACAGGTCTGCTACTGCAGCCTGGGTAAGGTGGTGCATGCACTCCTTACTGTGATATAGGTTACCTATATCACTAAATACATACACACATATAAACCTATAAGTCACTCCTAAGGCAGGCCTTATCAATCCTGAAGGCAGAGTGCGTGGTTCCTATGTGAGAGGGTGCCCCTGCATGAGCAGGGCCCCTCTGCAGCGTTCGGAGACCCTTCTCTGATGCTGTTTGTAGTGCAGCCTGACCATATACTCTTAAGCGCATTATAACCTCGCGTTAAATGCTAACTTTGGAATGGTTGCACCTAAACATGTCGTGTTTGGTGTCAAACATCTTGGAATACTACCCCCCCGCCAATTCTGGCGGCGGGGGTAGCATTCCACCCTTCTAGAGGGAAAGACATGTTAACTCTGGCTAGCCCGGTAACTTCTTTCCAAAGCCCTGGCATCACAAAATGGATGCTGCTGCCACAGACACGAGTCTGGCCTCCTGCTGCTGGACGAAACTCCGGCAGGGGAGGCCTGGACAATAGGTTTCCTGTCCCAGGGAGGTGTGACCACCTCCCCAGACAGGATAATGTGTATTGGGGCTGGGCGGGAGCACTTTCGGGTGCTTTGAAGTCCTGCACTGGGGGCACACTTGGTGTCCCTGTGCATACCCCAGTTCAAACCGGATCAGGGGCTTGCAGCCCCTGCTTTGGCGCGAACTGGACAAAGGGAAAGGGGTGTAGCCACCCCTCTGCCCTGACCCACCCATAGGTGGGGCCACAGAGTAGTCCAACCCCTAAACTTGGTATAAGTATAGGAACCCAGTCCTTAGGACTTTAGATTATCCCTGGACGAAACTCTGAAACAGAATCCTGGACCTTCAACGCTCTACTCAAGATTAGAGGACAGAAGAATCTCCCTTGGGGTCAAGGAGTGACTCCCCTGCTTGGCAGGCACCAAAGACGCATCTGTCCGGTCTGCATTTCTGAAGCTCCTGTCGGACGCCGAAGTCTTCGCATCACCAGAGGTGGATTCTCAGACTTCCCCGAGGCTACCCTGAGTCCCCAGCAAAGCTGAGGCCCGTAGCTATCGTGGGTGACGTGAGACCGTGACCCCTGGACACCAAGCACATTTGCAAGTGCATCCTCTTCTGGGTCTCCCACGAAGTCATGCTTTGGGCTCCGAGTAGCCCTAGCCTCCAGCACCAACTGCACCGAAGATCCCTGGCCTCCACTCCACGAGTGTCCTGTGAGCCAGATCCACGTGCGACGTCTCGAGGCTCCTTCGCGGTCGCTAGCCCATTGGCTAGTAGCCCATAACGAAGGCCAATCTTTTCTTCTTGGGCATCCTGGTTGCTCCAGGCCTGCCCTCACTTACCCTCGCTGGGTGAGTTCCGCAGACCTTGCTGGTCTGCACCATCGACGATCTTCATCTTCATCGAGACTTGTCGTTGCCAAGGCTTGTTGGCTCCAATCCGGTCGCAGACACCTCAGCACTCGACAGACATCGTGTACCAGCCCGAATCCTGCTCCTGGTCACCGACAACGCCTCCTGGACCTCGTGGCTGAAGAGTCAAGACGACCATCAACGCACCTGAAGCACTCGACATCGGTGGGCATCTGTCCATCGCCTTCCTGGTCACTGGCTAGTGACACAGACTCTGTCCCCTCTGCTTTCAGGTTCTTCAGATCTCCGATCCACTCTTGGATCCACCCGGACACTTTCCACTTGGTCGCCAGCAGCACTTTTGCAGCAGATCGCCATTCAAATCGACGACGAAACCCGACCCCGAAAGACACCTATGCACCCGGCTTCCCTGGGTGAGGTAACACGAGTACTCCGGTGCTCCCGTGGGTAGAGACTCTTCAAAGTACTAGTTCTCAAAGGGTTTGCTCCAAGTCCTCCTTTAAGTGTCCCTTTTCTTTAATTTCCTGATCGCGACTTTCTCCATAGAAGTCAACGGCGTATCGCGGTTGTGTATTTACACTGCACGCGTCCCCCGTGGGTCCCCTGTGTCACTACCTTGGGTGGTTCCTTGTGGTCCAAGCACTTCTAGAGGCTCTAGGCCTAGTGTCTAGTTCAGTCGTGGTTCTTATACCACTTTATTGGTATATGGTTTGGTACGCCCCTAGGGCCCAAACGTGTATTTGTGCTATTACTGTGTTTAAATAACTTCTAACTTATGTATTTCGAACTCTAGCCTCATAAAGAGACTAGAGGGGTGTGTTTAGCAATAAATACATATATTTTGAATATATACCTGGTGTGGTGCTCTTTCATTTGGTCACTCAAGAGATTATAGACTGGTAAAACAAGCTGCTTTACATTCCTTCAAGACTTAGCCTGAAGGCTGCTCTCCATAGCTACCACTAGGATAGCTTTCAATAAGGTTGTCTTTAACCTATCTCCAATAAGGGGTTGTTTGGACTGGTGCAAGGTGCCCACTATAATTAGTGGACAGCATATGCCAGGCCAACTTCTCACATTGGTGTGCAGCGTGTGGGATTCCAGCTTGCTATTGCTTTACCAGATAATCTCAATTGAATTGATCAACTGAAAACCACTAAAGGTACCTAAGGTACATATAATTTAAGCTTAGAATACAGTAAGTTCTACTGAACTTAGAGTTGTGTGTTAAGGGATAGCACAACCCTTTCTACAACTCAAGAGAGTTTAGTAGGCCACACTAGAGTAGGTAGTGCATACACCACACCACACTAGTAATGTCTTTAAGGGTAGGATCTAAAGAATCCTTGCAGGAAGCCACTGAGCTTCCACCCTCCAAGTATGATACACTCCCATTCTTGGAATTGAGAGCATTATGTAACTTGAGAAAAATAAGGACAGGCCAAAGTCCCACCACCCAACACCTTAAAGAGTTGTTGGTGGCTTATGACCTTAGTAAGCCCTTGGGGACTGAAGGGGTAGGAGCTGAGGGTGGGGCAGAAGATGAGGATGGGACCAGGGGTAGAAATACCCCCAGCCCCCTCTGAAACTGGCCAGGAGGGTGACAATGACCCTGACCTGGATAACCCAATCCCTCCTGAGGAAGATGAAGAGGATGATCAGGATGATGCCCTCTTTGTCCCCCCAGGAAGGATTATGAGTGTGCCCAGGAAGTCTAGATCTCCTTCTCAGGAGTCTAACCACTCTGGCACCTCAATAGGGAGCTCTGTCTCATCTCATAGGAGGGAATCCTCTCATGAGAGAAGAAAGAGGCTGATTCAATATGAGGAAGCTCAGCTTGAACTCAGAAGGAAGCAAGTAGCCTTAGACAGGGAGTCCCTAGATCTCTTTAGAGAGAAAAGAAAGTTGGGACTAGAGTCCCATGGTGGCAGCCATGTCCCTAGAGATAGGGAAAGGTCCTATGACCATAGGAACCTGAGCAAGATTGTCCCTCCCTATCAGAATGGGGATGACATCCACAAGTGGATAACTGCTCTAGAGAGGGCCTGTAAAGTACAGAAGGTCCCTCAGGAGCAGTGGGCAGCAATCTTGTGGCTCTCCTTTGCAGACAAAGGTAGAGATAAGCTCCTCACTGTTAGAGAGGTGGATGCTGATAATTACAAGGTCTTGAAGAGTGCTCTTATTGATGGGTTTGGCCTAACCACTGAACAGTACAGGTTGAAGTTCAGAGATACCCAAAAAGCACAGACTCAAGACTGGGTAGACTATGTGGATTGTTCTGCAAAGGCTCTGGAAGGCTGGTTGATGGGCAGTAAGGTGTGTGACTTCTCAGGATTGTACAATCTGATAATGAGGGAGCAGATTCTTAATAACTGTCAAAATCAGCTGTTGCATCAATACCTGGTAGACTCTGATCTGACCTCTCCCCAAGAATTGGGAAAGAAGGCAGACAAATGGGTCAGAACCAGGGTGAAGCAGAAGGTACAGAACCAAGGTGGGGAAACCAAGAAGCAAGATGCTAAGAACTCTGAAAAGGGTGGGGAGAAGGGTAAAGATCAAAAGTCTTCATCAGGCCCCCAAAAATCTTCTTCAGGTGGGGATTCACAGTCTACAAAAGGGAAAGGCCAAAGAAAACCATGGTGCAAGGTCTGTAAGCAAAAGACCCACTGGACCAGTGATTGCACCAAGTCCAAAGACTCAAGTCCAGCACCCACCAATGCCCCTAAGGCACCTGTTCCCCCTAGTGCAGTTGGTGGGAGTGCTCCAGCCAAGGGTTTAGTAGGGTTCACCCTGGGTACTGAGTTGGGCTCTGACCTAGTCAGAGAACTGACTCAGGCTGTGTTAGTCTGTGATGGAGGCATGGATGTGACCTCCTCTGTGAGTCCCAGTAATCTGGGCAAGTACAGACAACAGCCTTTAATCAATGGACGTGAGGCTTTGGCATTTAGGGACACAGGGGCAAGTGTCACAATGGTGACACAAGACCTTGTGAATCCTGGGCAAGTTATACTTGGTGAGATGTACCAAGTGACCAATGCTAGCAATGTCAGAACAGACCATACTCTGGCAGTTGTTAACTTCTCCTGGGGAGGGGTAACTGGCCTTAAGAAGGTTGTGGTGAGTGCAAACCTACCAGTCGAATGCTTGCTTGGCAATGACTTAGAGACTTCTGCTTGGGCAGAAGTGGAGCTCAGGACCCATGCAGAAATGCTGGGGATCCCTGCAGATGTGTTTGCTGTGACCAGGTCACAAGCCAAAATGTCTAGCACTGAACAGGCCTTGGATTCTGGAAGAATGGACCAAGTGCCTTCCAAGAGGAGGAGTAGTAGGGTTAAGGCAGTGCCTTCCCCTTGGCTCAGGAGGAAGATCAGTCCCTTGAGGGGGATGATCTCAGTCCTGAAGAAGGAACTGTCCCAGAGGAACTTGAACCTGACCAGGTTGAGTTCTTGGGGACAGGGGGACCTTCTAGGGCAGATCTGAGCCAGGAGCAGCAGAGCTGCCCCTCCCTTGAACCCCTCAGACAGCAAGCTGCTGCTGAGGCTGCTGGGAAAGCTAGTGGTCCCCATACAGTGTATTGGGATGATGGACTCCTGTACTCAGAGAGTAGAGACCCCAAGCCTGGTGCTACCAGGAGGTTGGTTATACCTCTGAAGTTCAGGGGCTTCCTATTGACCCTAGCCCATGATATTCCCTTGGCAGGTCACCTGGGCCAGAACAAGACTTGGGACAGAATTGTCCCTCACTTTCACTGGCCCCACATGTCTGAAGACACCAAGGAGTTTTGTCGCTCCTGTGTAACCTGCCAGGCCAGTGGCAAGGCAGGTGGCACTACAAAGGCCCCCTGATACCACTACCTGTGGTGGGGGTGCCCTTTGAAAGGGTAGGGATTGACATTGTTGGTCCCATGGATCCCCAAACAGCATCTGGGCACAGGTTTATCCTGGTGGTAGTGGATCATGCCACCAGGTACCCAGAAGCTATTCCCCTCAGGACCACTACAGCACCTGTGGTGGCAAGGGCCCTCCTGGGAATCTTCTCAAGAGTGGGCTTTCCTAAGGAGGTAGTATCAGACAGGGGTGCTAACTTCATGTCTGGGTACTTAAAAGCAATGTGGAAGGAGTGTGGAGTGACTTATAAGTTCACCACACCCTATCACCCACAATGCAATGGTTTAGTTGAGAGATTCAACAAAACCTTGAAGGGCATGATTAAAGGGCTCCCAGAAAAGCTTAGGCGAAGATGGGACATACTCTTGCCCTGCCTTTTATTTGCATATAGGGAGGTGCCTCAGAAGGGGGTTGGTTACAGCCCTTTTGAACTTCTGTTTGGCCACCCTGTGAGGGGTCCACTGTGCTTGGTGAAGGAAGGATGGGAGTTACCTCTCAAGCCCCCAAAGCAAGACATAGTGGACTATGTACTTGGTCTCCGCTCCCGGATGGCTGAGTATATGAAAAAGGCAACCAAAAACCTTGAGGCTAGCCAGGAACTTCAAAAGGCCTGGCATGACCAAAAGGCTGTTCTGACTGTTTACCAGCCAGGACAGAAGGTGTGGGTGTTGGAGCCAGTGGCCCCAGCAGCTCTCCAAGACAAATGGAGTGGACCCCCACACTATTGTTGAGCAGAAGGGTGAGGTTACCTACTTAGTAGACCTAGGAACACCCAGGAGTCCCCACAGGATTCTCCATGTCAACAGGTTAAAACCATATGTGGACAGGGCAGACATGGGCTTGCTCATGGCTACTGATGAAGGGCAGGAGGAAGAGAGTGACCCACTCCCTGACCTGCTCTCACAGAACCCTGACGATGGGTCAGTAGATGGTGTAGCCTTGGCAGGCAGCCTCACTACCCAGCAACAAACTGATTGTAGACAGGTTCTCAATCAGTTTAGACATATGTTTTCACTGAGACCCAGTCAGACCACCTGGTGCACTCATGAAGTGGACACTGGGGACAGTCTGCCTATTAAAAATAAGATTTATAGGCAACCTGACCATGTCAGGGACTGTATCAGGACTGAAGTCCAGAAAATGTTGGAGTTGGGAGTTATTGAACCCTCAGATAGCCCTTGGGCTAGTCCAGTGGTCCTTGTGCCAAAACCTCACACCAGTGGTGGAAAAAGAGAGATGAGGTTTTGTGTGGACTACAGGGGTCTCAATGCAGTCACTAGGACTGATGCCCATCCAATACCAAGGGCAGATGAGCTCATAGATACTTTGGCCTCAGCCAAATAGCTCAGCACATTTGACTTGACAGCTGGCTACTGGCAGATCAGACTAGCTGATACTGCAAAGCCCAAAACAGCATTCTCAACCCCTAGTGGACATTATCAATTTGTGGTGATGCCCTTTGGTCTGAAGAATGCACCTGCCACTTTCCAGAGGTTGGTGAACACAGTTCTCACAGGTCTGGAAGCCTATAGTGCAGCATATCTAGATGATATTGCTGTCTTTAGCTCCTCCTGGGAGGATCACCTGGTCCACCTCAGGAATGTTTTACAGGCCCTGCAAAAGGCAGGCCTGACTATCAAGGCCACTAAGTGCCAGATAGGGCAGAGTCAGGTTGTGTACCTGGGACACCTTGTGGGTGGAGGCCAGGTTCAACCTTTGCAGAGCAAGATCCAGACTATCATGGACTGGACTGCTCCCACTACCCAGACTCAGGTGAGAGCCTTCTTAGGCCTGACTGGGTACTATAGGATATTTGTCAAGGGGTATGGATCAATAGTGACACCCCTGAATGACTTAACTTCTAAGAAAATGCCCAAAAAGGTTCAGTGGACAGTTAGCTGTCAAAAGGCATTTGATGACCTGAAGCAGGCCATGTGCACTGCTCCCATTCTACAGAGTCCTGATTACTCCAAGAAGTTCATTGTTCAAACTGATGCATCTGAATTGGGGGTAAGGGCTGTACTGTCACAATTGAATGAAGAAGGTCAGGATCAGCCAGTAGCTTTCATTAGCAGAAGGCTGACCCCTAGAGAGAAACGTTGGTCAGCCATAGAGAGGGAGGCCTTTGCTGTGGTCTGGGCTCTGAAGAAGTTGAGGCCATACTTGTTTGGTACCCACTTCCTGGTTCAGACAGACCATAAGCCCCTCTTATGGCTAAAACAAATGAAGGGTGAAAACCCCAAACTGCTTAGGTGGTCCATTTCCCTACAGGGGATGGACTTTACAGTGGAACATAGACCAGGGAGTAACCATGCCAATGCAGATGGACTCTCTAGGTACTTCCACTTAGAACATGAAGACTTAACTGGGCAAGGTTAGTTTAATGTCCCTACGTTTGGGGGGGTTGTGTAGGAGAGTAGGATCTGCTTCACATGGGTACCCCCACTTTTTGCTGATGCTTCACTGTTTTTCGACATTAGTCTGGCTGGGGCCCTGCTAATCAGAACCCCAGCCTGTCTGCTTCCTCTCTAAAATGGTTTCCATGTGCCTTAGGCACATCACTGATTGGAATCTGGAGTGCCCTTATAAGTCCCTAGTATATGGTATACTATGTACCAAGGGCATAGGTACCTCAGAGGCCTACCAGGGGCTGCAGCATGTATTATGCCACCCCTGGAAGGCCATCCAAACTGACACCAAAGGTCTGCTACTGCAGCCTGGGTAAGGTGGTGCATGCATCCCTTACTGTGATATAGGTTACCTATATCACTAAATACATACACACATATAAACCTATAAGTCACTCCTAAGGCAGGCTTTATCAATCCTGAAGGCAGAGTGCGTGGTTCCTATGTGAGAGGGTGCCCCTGCATGAGCAGGGCCCCTCTGCAGCGTTCGGAGACCCTTCTCTGATGCTGTTTGTAGTGCAGCCTGACCATATACTCTTAAGCGCATTATAACCTCGCGTTAAATGCTAACTTTGGAATGGCTGCACCTAAACATGTCGTGCTTGGTGTCAAACATCTTGGAATACTACCCCCCACCAATTCTGGCGGCGGGGTAGCATTCCACCCTTCTAGAGGGAAAGACATGTTAACTCTGGCTAGCCCGGTAACTTCTTTCCAAAGCCCTGGCATCACAAAATGGATGCTGCTGCCACAGACACGAGTCTGGCCTCCTGCTGCTGGACGAAACTCCGGCAGGGGAGGCCTGGACAATAGGTTTCCTGTCCCAGGGAGGTGTGACCACCTCCCCAGACAGGATAATGTGTATTGGGGCTGGGCGGGAGCACTTTCGGGTGCTTTGAAGTCCTGCACTGGGGGCACACTTGGTGTCCCTGTGCATACCCCAGTTCAAACCGGATCAGGGGCTTGCAGCCCCTGCTTTGGCGCGAACTGGACAAAGGGAAAGGGGTGTAGCCACCCCTCTGCCCTGACCCACCCATAGGTGGGGCCACAGAGTAGTCCAACCCCTAAACTTGGTATAAGTATAGGAACCCAGTCCTTAGGACTTTAGATTATCCCTGGACGAAACTCTGAAACAGAATCCTGGACCTTCGACGCTCTACTCAAGATTAGAGGACAGAAGAATCTCCCTTGGGGTCAAGGAGTGACTCCCTGCTTGGCAGGCACCAAAGACGCATCTGTCCGGTCTGCATTTCTGAAGCTCCTGTCGGACGCCGAAGTCTTCGCATCACCAGAGGTGGATTCTCAGACTTCCCGAGGCTACCCTGAGTCCCCAGCAAAGCTGAGGCCCGTAGCTATCGTGGGTGACGTGAGACCGTGACCCCTGGACATCGAGCAGATTTGCAAGTGCATCCTCTTCTGGGTCTCCCACGAAGTCGTGCTTTGGGCTCCGAGTAGCCCTAGCCTCCAGCACCAACTGCACCGAAGATCCCTGGCCTCCACTCCACGAGTGTCCTGTGAGCCAGATCCACGTGCGACGTCTCGAGGCTCCTTCGCGGTCGCTAGCCCGTTGGCTAGTAGCCCTTAACGAAGGCCAATCTTTTTCTTCTTGGGCATCCTGGTTGCTCCAGGCCTGCCCTCACTTACCCTCACTGGGTGAGTTCCCCAGACCTTGCTGGTCTGCACCATCGACGATCTTCATCTTCATCGAGACTTGCCGTTGCCAAGGCTTGTTGGGTCCAATCCGGTCGCCGACACCTCAGCACTCGACAGACATCGTGTACCAGCCCGAATCCTGCTCCTGGTCGCCAACAACGCCTCCTGGACCTCGTGGCTGAAGAGTCAAGACGACCGTCAACGCACCTGAAGCACTCGACATCGGTGGGCATCTGTCCATCGCCTTCCTGGTCACTGGCTAGTGACCCAGACTCTGTCCCCTCTGCTTTCAGGTTCTTCAGATCTCCGATCCACTCTTGGATCCACCCGGACACTTTCCACTTGGTCGCCAGCAGCACTTTTCAGCAGATCGCCATTCAAATCGACGACGAAACCCGACCCTGAAAGACACCTATGCACCCGGCTTCCCTGGGTGAGGTAACACGAGTACTCCGGTGCTCCCGTGGGTAGAGACTCTTCAAAGTACTAGTTCTCAAAGGGTTTGCTCCAAGTCCTCCTTTAAGTGTCCCTTTTCTTTAATTTCCTGATCGCGACTTTCTCCATAGAAGTCAACGGCGTATCGCGGTTGTGTATTTACACTGCACGCGTCCCCCGTGGGTCCCCTGTGTCACTACCTTGGGTGGTTCCTTGTGGTCCAAGCACTTCTAGAGGCTCTAGGCCTAGTGTCTAGTTCAGTCGTGGTTCTTATACCACTTTATTGGTATATGGTTTGGTACGCCCCTAGGGCCCAAACGTGTATTTGTGCTATTACTGTGTTTAAATAACTTCTAACTTATGTACTTCGAACTCTAGCCTCATAAAGAGACTAGAGGGGTGTGTTTAGCAATAAATACATATATTTTGAATATATACCTGGTGTGGTGCTCTTTCATTTGGTCACTCAAGAGATTATAGACTGGTAAAACAAGCTGCTTTACATTCCTTCAAGACTTAGCCTGAAGGCTGCTCTCCATAGCTACCACTAGGATAGCTTTCAATAAGGTTGTCTTTAACCTATCTCCAATAAGGGGTTGTTTGGACTGGTGCAAGGTGCCCACTATAATTAGTGGACAGCATATGCCAGGCCAACTTCTCACAGCGGCGGTCGGACGCCCATCTAGGAGTATGACGGCCCCAGGATCGCCGTACTCGTAATTAGGCCCAATGTTCCAATTGCGTATAAATATATATTTATCAGGGCTGCTTAATCAATTAATGTTATAGTGTGCGTAATGATGGAAACTAAAAAGCTCCTGATGATTTTTTGCATTTAGTTAGGGATCCTCATTCTCTAAGGAAGCATAGGAGCTTAGGTCCATTATTAATGTTTAACAGCATTTGTGTCCCATGAATTTCCGAAAGGGCCAGGAATTGTAATATCTTCTAAGGAGATTTTTAAAAGATAGGGGATTTGAATAATTTCTATTGGACTCATAATCTGATAAGGAACCTTTTCACAAACAACACCATCCAGCAAAGGATATCCAGTGCTGTTCACAGTATGAAAATCCTGTTGTGCTCTGTGAGAAGAAGAATGAGGCTGCAAATACTGAACTACAGGAAATAGCACTATTTTATTTAATTACCATGTACTAAAAGAAAATTATAATCAGCATTAGAATTAGGCTTGGGTCAAATTTCAATTATGCTGGAGTAAGTTCATGAATTTCGTATTATGCTTGTTACTCAAAATTCGTCAAATTACACATTCTGCCTCGTTGCATAATCAAGCATCATTTGTTGTAAAAATTAACAGCAAATGGTGACATTCAGTGCATAAAAGATTTTGGCGAACAACAGAACGGGCGAGGCTGCTATTTGTGTTGTTTTTGTTTGAATGCACCCTTGCGTCAAAAAGTGAAGTGAGGGCACATTTGGAACTAAAATACAGCATAGACTTACAGATTTGCATTTGGTGTAATTTCAAGTAATTTTGCCAAAATTGTGCATAATTACGCAAAAGCAAATTAAGAAAATTTCGCACACCCCTAATTATACACCACTTTACAGTGGCTAAAATGCTAGTAGCAATTCAGATGTAAGACCATGGTGGAAAAATATATTTGTTATGGAACCAAAAGCAAGCATTAAGCCATCTATAGTAGTAATGGATCTCAGCTTGTGACAGCACTTTACAAAGGACCCAGGCCTTGCAAGGGTTTGTCTTACCAGTGAGAACTCCGGCCTAATTTGAGATGGCGATGCTGATCTTGGTAATTTGAAAACTTGCTTGAAAGTTTTTGTGGCAATTTTATCCAGTAGACTGGCGTCTGACCCCAACATTATTTCACCTCCGTATGAGATGGTTGTGATCAATTTTGACTTGATTACCCCAACCAGAGGTTGGAGATTATGACCCCCGAAGGCTTTTTGCTAAAGTTGAAAACGCAAAGTGTAGAGCCAAGGCTTTTCCTTTCATCGCTTCCTTATGAGGCACAAACAAGGCCCTTGAATCTATCTTGATGCCTAGATAGACCTAGCTGGCTGTCTCGTCTATCACAGATCCATTAAGGTGCCACTTGCGCTGATTGGAGATACACCGATTTAGCGAGATTACCTTAGTTTTCTTGAGGTTGATATCTAGCTGATTATCAACTGCATGTGCTGCTAGGTGGTCGATTAGTCTCTGTAGCCCGAATTCTGGTGTTACGGAGAACGAGACTCATGGCATGGGAGGCCAACTCATTAAGTATCGGGGAGAGGGAGAGGTCCGAGACATGTAAAGTGAATAGGAGGGGTGCAAGGACACATTCTTGTTTAAGACCAATTGATGTCCTCACCTTCTACGACAAATGGGTTTCATCTCTAACCTTGATAATGACCCAAGTATTTGCATAGAGCAGCCTGATTGCCCTTAAAAGGCTGAGCAGGATTCCCCAGCGCTGCAGCTTTCCCACAGCTTATCATGCAGGACATGATCAAAAGTTGCTTTAAAATCAACAAAGCACGAATATAGCGGCGTGCCAGTGTTGTTTGCTCTTCTCGTGATTAGTTCTAGAGCCATCAGGATTGTTAATATCCCTTGACCTTTCGTCAGCCCCATCCGGTTTAGAGGTAGCCTGCCTGTTTCAAGCACCCTTGCTGCTAGAACTGAAGCAGTAATGATGAAAAATACTTGAGATCTATACCCTACAAAGCTATTAGACCATAGTTCCTTGGGGTCGAAGCAGTTCCTCCTTTAAAAATTAGGTGGATGATTGAGCCTCTCCAGCTGTCTGGGATAGTCCCTTCCGCAAGAATGGTCCTAAACATCTCAGCCAGGAACTAGCCCATACAGAGACATTCTGTTTAAAAAGCCCTTGGGGAATTTCATTTGGTCCAGGGGCACAGTCAGATGTGATTTCTCAATGATCTTTAAAATTGATGAGGCTGTGTACTCCAGTTGGCCGGAGGCGATACTCACCTTGGGGTCTTCCAGGGGCTGCACCGAGCAAACTACATCGGTCGGTTTTCCTGCAAGATGTGACTTTTGGTACTCTGAACCACCATCCTCCCTGATATTTGCATTATTTGCTGCCCTTGTTCCTTTGTCGACTTCATTGATCAGTTTCCATAACTTTCTTGAATCCTTCAACTTCCAGGCGTGTAGAAGCTTGACACACAAGATTTCCTGTCTGTTTCTTTAGTAGGTCCAAACCTCTCTTTTTAACACCTTCCTGTACCTCCGCAGTGTTTGTAGCAGCTCTGAGTTTTGGGGATGGCGTTGTAGCTGCTTGAGAGTTCAGCCAATTTTGGATCTCATCTGACAAATGGGTCTTGACATAGTTGAGGTCTTTCGGGGTGCTATGCGCCATCGCTTGTTCGTGCATTTAGCTGGATATTTGTCCATCAGGTAGTCAGTGAAGCATTCCCAGGCCACTATTGAATTGGGCTCAACAGAGGCAAAAGACTTTAAGATCTTCACGGCAGCACCTGAGAGATCATTAATAGTGCTTGAAGCTTGAATTTCACTTGAAGCGCTTTAGATTTTACGAATGGGCATCTTCCTGCAAGATCCTTGCGCAGCCATGTTTGGTCTTGTTAATTCCGATCAGAATTACTTGGGGAAGGTGGTCTTTCTCCAGTCACTGGACAACCCCAAAATCCACTATCCGACTGTATAAAAGATGATTTGCCATGGTGTAATCCAGGTATGAGACAGTCCTACCGGACAACCTAGTCCATGACGGTGGTATATTGCCAGGGAAACGGCCATTGAGAACAATAAGGCCGGCTAGCTCACACGCTTTTAACAGTTTTTGCCCAATCCTATCTTGGCACTTATAGCATGCACGATATTGTTCCGGGAGTGCCCCAACTATATCGGCGTGCTCTTCCCTTGGAAGATGGAACAGGTTAGATTTAAAATCTTTGGTGATTAAAAGGTGGGAAGTATGATAAGTGTTTTTTAACTGTAACATGTTGGCAATAAACATTTCCACTGTCATGGATTTCCTCTTGGGGTTGATATACACATTGAGAAAGACCAACAGGTCAGCCAACAGCTGGGCCCAACTATCCTGATGCAAAGCCAATAGCCAGGGATCATGTGTGGCCAGCACAGTGACTTTTGCTGTTAAATTGGAGTTTTATGTAGACAGCCAAGCCGCCCTTTGCCCTTCCAAAGACACTGCTCTTTTGTGCCGGTTTGCTGTATTCCACCTACCCTATAAAGGGGATGCTGACTTGAGCCCATTTTCCTGCACTGCTATTATGTCAAATGCTCTTAGATATTCTGCTAAGGAGGGATCTTTGATTTTTGACTGTAACCCTCCCAGGTTCCATGAGCAGATGGATAAACCCTTCCATTCCGTAGCACTAGATTACACCACTATTCAATCCTCTGTGGTAATCATTACTAGAGGAGATGGAGCCAGCTCCAACATTCCTGCTTATTTTGCCTACTTATGGTCCTTTGCTTCTTCGCAAGCTCACATTCTGGATTTACCTAAATTGTGAGAGTAGGGTGCCTGGCGGAAGGAGCTTATGAAGCAGAGGGTGGATGGCCCCCCAGTGCACTTCTCAATATTGAACTTGTGGGACCTGTCCCCATCACAGGGTGGTATTGCTGTGCAAACAGGGGGGGATATTGGTCTCCTTGAAAAACTATCACTTCTTTTCCCTAACTCTTCAGAAGATTTTTGAACTCTATAATTTTTACTGGGAGGCCCGGTGCAGAGAATGTGATGTGTGGGTTCCGAGACCTGCCTACCTCTTATTGGAAGTAATTTAATGGAATAAATGTCCTCTGACACTACGTGCTCCAGACCTGGTAGCGCCCTTAGCAGTTTTAGAAAATTTGCACAGTTTAAGACTTCCTGGGTACCCCTGGACTTGAATTCAGGAATCCATAGGAGGGGGTGCGCCTGCTCCTTCTGCTCCACTATGTCCTGGCTTGGACCGCGCTTTGGTCTTGGTGGGTCCCCTGGCACACACCCTCTTGCCTGGGGAAGGGAGCCTGCATTTCAATGGGAATGTTTTCTATAGGACATGGCAACTTCTCTTTCCTAATCAGTTGGTTCTGAGCTACTGACTCAGTTACCCTTTTCTACGCCACGCCACACCTATTGAGTTGCCTCCTTGTGTGTTGACAATCTGCGGTCCTTGGGGCAGATAATGTCACCCTTATTCACATTGTGATCCGCTGCTTCACAGGGCTTTGTTAGCAGGCTACTGCTCTCGTTGCCTTGTGGGGTTGTATCAACCACTGAAGCGATTCCTGCCAGCCCACGATTATCCGCGGGTGGCTCGTTGGCTTCTAGGGGACCCTCGTTCCCCACAGGAGCCCTGTTGAGATCAAACTTAGGTACCCAGAGATCCTGGAATGGGCTTTGTTTCTAACCTTCCCAGCACGTTTCCTTTCTCTCTTCGTCATACGAGTATGTGCCGAAGTGACTGCGTCTGGGCGCAGGCTGAATTCCTGGGTTTTTCACGCTACACTGCCTGCAAGCTCCCCGGGCTGGATATCCCCACTTCCCTCATCTGTGGCAAGGGGGTCCTGATGTCCCGAGTTCATGGTGGGCGATGTGTTCACCCAGTGCATTGCACGCTAGGGAGCCTGGGTGCTCACCTCCCCCAAGATTTCTTCAAGTATTGTTGGCAGCTGCACTAGCTTATTGAGCACCTCCTTACTAAGGGCAGGCAGAGAACTCCGCTCCGCCTGCGGAGTGTGTGAAGTTTTGCCTACTCTGTGCTCTGCTGAGAACTCAGAGTTTAGGCAAAACTCTGACTCCGCAGCGGAGCAGAGTTAGCCAGCCCCCCCCCCCTGCTAAAAATAGGCTCCCTGCCTCCACCCCCAATAAAAAATATTTTAAAAAGAATTAAAAAAGAAAACAACACACTTACCTCTACTGTGGCATCTCCGGGCTGCCCTCCTCTTCCTCGCCGTGGTCTCTCTCCTGCAAACCCCTACGTCGGACGTACGTCTTGCGAGAACTGCACATGCCCGGAGACGCCACAGTAGAGGTAAGTGTGTTTTTTTCTTTTTTAATTCTTTTTAAAATATTTTTTTAGGGGGGTGGAGGCGGGGAGAGGAGCGGAGTTCCACTGAGTTTTTTCCCAACTCCGTGGAACTCCGCATAGTGGCACTATGCCAGCTCCGCCCAGGGTTACTCCTTACATGAGCAGATGGTGAAATTAGTGTACTTGTCTGCTTGCACTCGAGTGAGAAGGGTGTTTAGTTTATCTAATTTCTCATCAATGCCTGACACGAAGATTGCCATGGTGTTGAGTAGGTCCACCTGTATGTCCATTTTATTGGCATGATTTTTGAGGGCCATGACCGATGCTTACATCGAGCTCAGGACGGCTGCCCACAATTTGCTTGTGTCTGTTGGACCTTGGGTATCGGTATTAAGATCTTCTATCCCAGCTACGCCTTGTGGAGACCAGACCGGAGGGGATGGGGTCCCAATTTCCAGGTCCTGCATTATACTAGCAGAGCTAGAGCTGCCCTCTGGTGAGCCCAGACCTATAGCTGTGCTAGTCTGAATATTGGAAAAGTACACCAAACAAACTGAGAGCTCCTCAGGCTACCTGAGGAAAGTTTGCATTCTTGTGCGGGAGGCACCTGGGCTGGTTGTTGGGCCGCTAAAGTCTCCACCACCTTGGGGTTACTGCTACAGGGGTCTTCTAGTGCAGACTCGTCTGGCATGTGCATCCGGGTGAGTTGATTCTTTATGACCCCTACGTTGGGGACCGAAGGGATCGAAAGAGGCCCTTTCAAAAAGATTACTTTATTTCCCTCCCCTGGGGTCCAGATGCAACATGACTTTGCAATGCAGCTTCGGTGGAAGGATTGCCCTCCTCCCCGGAGCGCTGATTACAGTTTTCCCCACCGCTGGCTGATCCATCACTAACTCTGCTTAATGACTGAAAAAAGTCCAATATCTTTGATGTTTTTAAAGGTGCGATAGATCCTTGGAGCCACCCAGTGGCCTGGCCGGCTCCCGAGTTCCTCTGGTCCAGAAGGTTCCCCGCTGTGTCTCTGTCCCGCTCAGAGACTGGGCCCTGCTCGACTGAGGGGGGGGCTCTTGACCATTGCACTTCTGGTTTTCCTTTTTGACATTAGCTCCCCTGGGTTTGACTCCTGTGTCTGTTTTTTTGGCTCCAGCAGTGTCTGAGCTCTGGCTTTGCCCAACCTCATCCTAATGGCTCTATATAAGGGCAGCAGTTGCACTTGCCTACTTGCTTGTTTTGGAGAAGTGGCTTGCGGGTTTATTTGTGGTTTACAGGAACAAATGTTGAACAAGTGCTGAGTTGCAGGCACTGAGCTGCGGCTTCTCCTGAGATTGGGTGTATCCATTGTCTTACACTGTATAGGTAACAGTCCTTCAGGCTACCCAGTGCTGCCTCACTCCCCTGGGTGTTGCTGGTGGTTGGTATTATGCTGCTGGTATGAGTAACTGGGGGGCATAAGCATGCTGCACACTGTTAACTATATAATCTGTGTGCTGAAATATCAGTGCGATGATCTCACTTTGGCTACAGGTTTTTTCCTGGGGGTTTCGTGCCTGGAGGGGGGATGGGAGCACACCAGGTCGCAAGCCGCACCTGAACTTGGCCGGGTTGCTCCCGTGACACGGGGCTCAACCAGAACCAAACAGTGGGACCTAGCACCACTGATCCCCCCTCCACTGCACCCAGTAATGCACGTGTCCGCCTCGGGTGCTTGATTTAGCAGTTAACCCTCCACTCCACTTTCAGCTGCAGGAGGAAAGGGCAGTCGTGGCCGGCATGACTCTTGGGTGGGGGGGGTGGGCGGGGGGGTCGCGTGGGGAGGGGGTAGGCAGGTTAATTAAAAAAATAAAAATAAATTTAAACTTGCCTACGGTCCCGCGTCGCATCCCCTCTCTCTGCACCTTACAGGAAGCAGGCAGCCTCCCTCTCCTCCCCTAAGCCAATTACAACGCTGCAATGGCAGCGTTGTGATTGGCTAGGACGCCGAACCCACAGGCGTCTATGGGGAGGCCATTTCCTCTATGTAGGCTGCATGCAGCCTACATTGAGAAAATGCAGAGTGTGCATGACTGGTTTGGTCGGCCATGGGGCCGACCAAACAGTCAGTGCCCACAACAGTCCTCCCCTGCCTGGAGCAGGAACGCCCACTCACCCGCCCCCAACCAAACCCTGCCTTCTGCTTTCTCGCAGTGCGAGAGGCAGAAACATAAAATGGTATTTAAAACACCATTTTATGTTTCTGCTTCTCTCACTGCGAGAAAGTAGTGAGGCGCCGCTCCTCCGCCCACGTGGAGGAGCCGCCCCTGGAGGGGGCAGTGCAAAGACAGCTAGGAGACTAATGGAGTGAGGATGAAATGAGGTGATGGGACATAGTCCCAATACCGGCAACATCCCCCCACCTTCCCATAGGCGAACGTGCATAAATAAACCACAGGACACTTTGCTTATGAGAAAAAACTGTAGCAGGTTTATTCCATACAAGAGTATGCAATAAGGTGGGTTATCTTACGGGCGATCCATGGGCAGGCAGCCGTCCAACCTATGCTGCCTCTGCCCGCCTGATGAGCCAGCACTGTGGGATGTATGCCCGATCAGCGCTACACCTTTGTTGATCCACCACTGGATCACGTGTCCCTTGTTACCATCCTACTCACGCCCCTTTCAGGGCGGAGCGTATCAGGGCAAACCCCCGGTTGGTCAGGCCCCCAACCGCCCGAAGGACTAACGGGGCGCCGTCGCGGTTCTCCAGGACCCTGCCCTGAGGATCCTGGTCTTTGGCTCTGGCACCCCTATTGTACCGCGCAGAGGTACCCTTACTGTACCCGTCTGCCGCAGAGGTACCCTTACTGTACCGGACTGCTTCCAGATCGCCCTGTAACTCCGCCTGCAACGCAAAAGAAAACATTAAAACATTCATTGCACTTTGCCCACCAGCCCACCCGAAGGGTAAGAGGAAGTGAGGGAGACGGCGAGGCTGGCGGCAAAGAGGCCGCTGGGAGGGTCAGAGGGGTATACATACCCTCCCTCCCCCCCTGGGCGTACCGGAAGTGACGCCCACACCCCCAGAACAGCGGGCTCCAGGCGGAAGCCCTCTGCTTCTAGAGCGAGGGGTAGGCTTGTGCCGCAATGGCACTAAAGGGCCGCCCTTTTAGGGGGGCCCCCTTTGGGGGCGGCGGGCAGCCACATAGTCGCCATTACCGGCAACATCCCCCCACCTTCCCATAGGCGAACGTGCATAAATAAACCACAGGACACTTTGTTTATGGGAAAAAACTGTCGCAGGTTTATTCCATACAAGAGTATGCAATAAGGTGGGTTATCTTACGGGCGATCCATGGGCAGGCAGCCGTCCAACCTATGCTGCCTCTGCCCGCCTGATGAGCCAGCACTGTGGGATGTATGCCCGATCAGCGCTACACCTTTGTTGATCCACCACTGGATCACGTGTCCCTTGTTACCATCCTACTCACACCCCTTTCAGGGCGGAGCGTATCAGGGCAAACCCCCGGTTGGTCAGGCCCCCAACTGCCCGAAGGACTAACGGGGCGCCGTCGCGGTTCTCCAGGACCCTGCCCTGAGGATCCTGGTCTTTGGCTCTGGCACCCCTATTGTGCCGCGCAGAGGTACCCTTACTGTACCCGTCTGCCGCAGAGGTACCCTTACTGTACCGGGCTGCTTCCAGTTCGCCCTGTAACTCCGCCACAGCCCTGGAGGCGGCCACCGTCGCAGCCAGGGCCCCCCACCACTGCACCTCCTATTACCTGCAACCTGCCCTTTCCAAACATTCCTTTACATCAAGGAGAACAAGCCCATCCCCACCGGGGACAGGTGGACCCCGTCCTCCTCAAAGCAACCTGCTTTCTAGGGCCTCCTGCATGCCCAGTGGAACGTGTCACCGCCCGCCTGTGACAGATGCACCCCATGTTTGTCAACTTCACCTTAGGCGTACGCCTGGATGGCACTGCTCCCCATCTATAGCAAAGTAGCCTTTAACATTAGCCTGAATCAGCTCGTGTCTGATGAAACCTAGACCCCTCTGGTCTGCGAGCTTACGCCCTGAACAGTTCCCTCTTACTGGGATGTTCACGGCCTCGTCAGACTTAGCACCGTGCCACCTCTGCGGGGGATCATCTCCGCCCATCAGAGCTTCACATTGCCCCATGTAGTTGCTGAACTCACCAAACAGCGCATTGCAACATGCGACCGCTCCTTTCCAGGCCTCCTGCAAATCTAAGGGGAGGGCTCACTCCCTACTGGTGATAGATGAACCCCATCTCTATCACAAAGCCCTTGACTTTCACCTGGGCCAGCTAGTGTCTGAAGAAATCAAAGACTCTTCTGTCCTATGAACCTGTGCCAGGAACTATTCACCCTCCTGCGGGAAAGTTCCTCTGCCACACCTGCCCTAGCCCCGTGCCACTCTGGTTGGGGCAATCTCCAACACCAAGGATCACATTGCCCCATCTATTTGCTGATCTCACCTAGCTGCCGTCCTTCTAGCACTGTGTGTGCCTGAACCCCTGCGTCCCCCATCTATGGGACAGCAGCCCCCTTGTTATGTAACCGCTCCCACTCCCGCCTGCCTGCCTTGGCTATTCGGGCGAGGATTATGCTTGACCTTGCAGTCCCTTTGCTTCTTAAATCATGGCGCACAGGAATGTCATAACTAGTAGTACGTGGCCATGAGCACGGGGGGCCCACCTGCCCATGCCATGCATCCTTTATACCTTATGGGAATTCCGCCAGCTCAGCTCCCTCTGAGGTGAAACCCCCTAAGCATACCGGCTAAGAGAATCTGTCTGATTCGATACAGTGCGCACTGAGCGATGTGGTGCCTGGCGTTAAGGATTGTCTTAGTCCTACCTAACCCCCATCCTAGAATATTCCCGATTTCTTTGGACGGCAGCACACTATTTTGGCTGGCAGCGTCACCACCCAGCGAGGCTACCATAGTTAACTGGGCTGCGTCGCTTACTGCAGGGACTTGTCACCTCCCTAGGTTCTGGGAGCACTTACTTCCCCGTTGACCAGACGGTTGCACAAACCCCTCTGATTGCTAAACCCTGGTGAACACCTTAATGGTATCAAAGCTGGTTGAAACAATACCTGTCTTGTGCCCACTATTGGAGACACCTCACCCTTTCGTGCAATTACAACTTACGCAGCGCACCCCGCTTGCATAACTGCCGTCGGATCCCCGATGCACAGTACCTACTGTCCATTGCCGACCCTGGCTGCGTTAAAACCTGCCAAAGTAACGGAAACCAAGATTCCCAGTTCCCTGTTTAGCTGAAGTACACCTTCAGTGGGTAGGCTAGGAGATACCACAACCACATTGGTCATGCGAACCTTAAGTACACAATTTTCGCCTGTGCGTACCTCTAAATGAGACAGGCTCCACACCACTGTGAGGCCAGAGACACATATATGTTGTGCCCACTATTGGAGACAACTCACCTCTTCCTGGAGTGACAACTACCCAGGTGCCTACACAAGTCACCCAACAGGCAAGTTGGCCCTGACTACCTTGTGTTCTGGTGCCAGGTTTGGAAAGCGCCTTGCCTACACTTGCTGCCCCCTGGGAACCACACAATGCCCGTGCTCTGGCCGCAACGCGGCGATGCCCTAGTGTTGCATTGAACCCCTGGTCAATTAAGAGTGCCACTCCAACTACTTAAACCTACCCCTTGACCATGGGCGGAGTCTAGCTCTCCCCAAACTTTTGCTGGTATAACCCGCAGGCAAGCCTCCTGTTTCGATCAATTTAGTAATTCATGGCACTGACCCACAAGGGCCTAATACTGGGCTGTGTGAATGGGGCCCATGGTGACCTTAAACACTCGGCTTGGTGTGGATGGGTGCTAACAATACCTGGCTGAAGTGCAATCCCTTGACAATCACTCCTGACAAGATGTGCCAATGTGAAGCAAGAGGTATCCAGCCCACCTTACTTCCTGTCCCAGTTATCTGAGTAACTTAGTGAAAGATGCACATTTGAACTGGTAGCGGAAACTGTTACTTACGCCTGCAAATGCTCTGCTCAGAGCAGCCCGCCAAACAATGGCTTCCATTGAAAGGCGATGCCAACAGACCTCCACGCACTTAAGGCGGTACCTCTGTGTAGGGCTCTAATTTAACAATTGCCCCGTGCATCGGATACCGCCTCTGGCTGTAAGCCGCTCGGTGCTACTGATGCCTTGGCGCTTCCTGACCCACAGCCAGCTCACCCAAGAGAGACTTAGTACCATCTGCCCCCATTACCCTGTGCTACCAAACCTCCTCATGACATCACAGGGATTACATAACTCACTAGGTCAATCGGGCCGCCGTCCTACAGCTCAGTTAGCACAACCCCGTATTTGCTCAGCTATAGGGGCTCCAGATAGGACATATCAAACCACTTTGGTCTACTTTGCTGAGAAGGATGGAGCAATGCCCATTATCGGTATTAGTGAATGAAGGCATTATTCATTCATGTACACCAAAGTGGGGGCCCTGCCCCCAAGTGGTCTTACCACTTTGTGGCACCCTGGCAGTATAAAGTGGTTTAAGGGCCTGTCCGTGACTATTGTCTATATTGGGACCAAGATGAACCATGATATTATCACCGATCAAAGTCTGATGTCAATCGCAACATCTGGCATAATTTTATAAATAGCCCTGACTGGCACCGCACTCTCTCATCCTATGCTCTGTGTGATCTTGGCCCACTATAATGTGAGCAGAGCCCCGCGATGTATACCTGGCTACATGGTCGCTAATGCACAAGTAAAATACCCCCTTTCCCATCAATTTGGGTTCCACCGTACATAATCAGGATGCAGTGGGCTAGTTACTCTCCAGGGGCCCCAATGCCACTGTACTTGCGGCACTAATGAAACATTGTCGATTTGGCAGTCAGCTTTGCTGCCTGTGCCACCCTTCAGCCCCATGGAAATTGTGCTGGGCTCTCGCTTACTACCCTGCTGAGTGAGCCCACTGTATTCACCAGATTCATTAACAATTTCCGCTTCGGACTGTACTTGGTAACCCGTTCACCCTATGGTATCTTGGCGCTGCATAACATGTTTATTGTTACTCAGCTCCATGGTACTCGTTTTATCGACCTCAGAAGGATGAAATGCTTGTTGATTGCAACCTTGTTGGCCACCCAGCGAAGTATTTGCTCAATGCGCCTCTGCGCTACAGCTCATGCTTCACTAACCCTGCCGCATGTGCACCATCCCGCAAAAGGAATGGCTCCTGTGCTCAACTAAATGGCAAAGTGCACCGCACGCGCACCTACCATGTGCCTCTGCGCTACAGCTCATGCTTCACTAACCCTGCCGCATGTGCAACATCCCGCAAAAGGAATGGCTCCTGTAATCAACTTTGGTTGTCTCTTCACAGTTCTATCTAGCACATACTCAAGCTGAAGGTATCGAGGCGCCTTACATGAGCACCCGTCACGTTATACCATGACTTACGCCACATTACAGGCACAGATAGATCTACGTGGCAGTAGGCCCCGCTAATTATTACACAATCTACAAGGCCGCAATGACAATCATCGAGGGGGGTTCACCACAGGGGAACTAGCAAACTGCTCCGTACCTCCATAGGAGAGCACACTAGACACCCGAGTATGAATTACTCTTGTGCAATTACTGCTTTTTAAATTAAGCCCCTGCTCGCAAACTGGGAGAGGGATAGTGCAGTGGGCACAGTTAACAATGCTTCCATCAGGGACAAACATCTTGCTAACCCGGTTTGAGGAGCAAGCACGCTGATGCCGATCATGGGCGGGCCCATGAAACCCACCCTTACTCGGCCCCCCGCCAAATTCTGGTAGTAGTGATCCTAGCACAATTGCAGCAATTTGGTGAACGTGCCAGGTTTACAATGATCTGTACTCGAAAATACCAGAACTGTGGAAGGTCTGACCTCGTTCGAGTGCCACAAAGATTAACGTGTTTGTACAAGTGTAAGGATTTTGTGTTGTACTAATGCGCACACGTCATAGCAGATAAGAGGCTGCTCTGCTTCCGGTGGAGGGTGTTCGACTTTCTTGGGAGGGAGGGAACAGGGTCTCCAGAGTGGACGCTCACTGGCCGGCCCACGAGCAGCCACAAAGTGCCACACAGGACAGCTGAAATGTGACATCCAAAAACACACAGTGCATACCTACCACCACTGTCATCTCCCACTCCATGCAAAATCCTCCCTTGGACTGGCCCCACCCTGACCAAACAAGACATCTCGACTGAGCATGTGAGCGCCGAAAAATCCAAGCTCGCCGACAGCAGAGAAGCGGCCAGCTCCCATCGTCCTCACCAGAAGGCACCGGTTCTAAATCCGGCCCCCACACACTCTGATCTCGGGCAGAAAAGTTAAGCGGTGAGGATATCAACTTCCTCACCTGCAAAAGCAGGGAGTGCTGGCGAACAGGCTCATCCCTGACTACCAGTCACAATGTTAACCGTGTATATCCAAAAAACGTTAGAGGGCCTTTCCCCTCCAACATGACAACATTGTTGGCCTCCTGGACACCTCTGCAACTATGAGTCTGTGCCCACGTGTACAACTACATTTGCATACATGTATTGGACACTGTGTCCTACAGTTCCCAGCAGTACATCATCCCATTACTCTGTTGGTAGTGTGGGACTAGATACCACCATTTCCGGTACCAGTAGTGCTTCACAGCAAAGACAACGATTGGCTTGCCACCAAGAGGCATGCCTGCTGGCCACTGCCTGCACACACCTGTGTGATCTGCTGCCTGCTCTCACCCCTCTGCAGCTGGGCCAATGACCAGCTGAGCCATCTCACCCTTCTCCCCAGAGTCCCCTGCCTGACAATGCCATGGTGGGCGTCCCAATGACCCGCGTGAAGCGCCCCGAGCTGCCACTCGAGAGCCTCGGGTCTGCCAACCCCTGCCCCACACCTGTAGAGAGAGATGCTGTCAAGTGGTGCTGCCCATTAAAAGAGTGTGTACCACGACATGCGCGACCCTGGAGCACAGTTCAAGCCAATTCGATTGGTAAACTCTCAGCTGCACCCGGCAGGGCGACCAGCGACATAATGCGCTCAGCTTCCATTCCTACGGCGGTTTGACGCTGTACAGGTGTGACTACTGGGCACAACCGTCTCCCCTTTCTGCGCTGGACATCTATTACCAATTAGTTTAAAAGTAAAGACATAAAAGGAACGGGGAAAACAAACAACCGGAACGCCCTGGCCACCCTGAACACAGCCCGCACACCTTGACACTCAGCGTGTGAGGAGGACTTAGAGGCTTGATCGCCTCGGGCATAGAATCCCCACAACAGGGTGGCCTCCGCCACAGACCTATACACACTTTGGCTCCAACACGTTCCCCCGTGGAGCCCCTGCAAATGGACCGCAACACACGGACATTATGAATAAAGTCGAAAATTACCTCGATCTATATACCTCAAATACAATGACACATACGTCCAAATAGCTTAAATATGTTGCGTTCCTTGTTTGGAAATGTTTCCTGCATTGTCCAGAGCAGTTACGAATGGCAATACGGTTCTATGCTAGATGACCAGTTCGCTGAGATTAACAAAACCTTAGCTAACGAAGGCCCCGTGAACGCCCAAAACCCCGCGCTCTCACGAAGCATGTGGTCCCAAACAGACAACCACTACACCTGAAACCGGCTCCAGCCCCCCGCTGCGACACCAAGACAATGATCGACATTTCCACAATGCAAACGTCGCTTCCCCAGCCCCCAGCCACAGGAGGCCAGTGACTCGCTTAGGCCATCCTGAAATTCCCACTCACGGTTCTCAGGCAAAAATATCAAAGTCTGCCAAACGCCGCAGCAATTTGCTATTTATAAATCGCTCACCCTACAGTGTATGAATGATTAAAATTACCACAATGCCAACTGCTTTGCAGACTAATCAACACCAAATCCGTTAGCAGAAAATTGGAAAGCGTGCGTTAGACAGCATGAACAATCTTCGTTTTCATGACTTCTAAATACTTTCGTGAGCCAACACTTCAACATTTCTTAAGCAGTTGGTTGCACTTAAGTAGAAGTATCTGCACAAACGGAATACACATTTGCAAATTTCTCGGCATTTTGAATGTCAATAAATGAATCGAATCCGACACGAGTGAAGAGAAGAGACTCTTTCCTAAAAGCTGCTCACAATCTCTTTTTGACTGCGAAAGCAAAGGTCGAGTTGCCTGTGATGTGAATCTAACCCCGGCCTCGCTCTTTTGCTGCTATTTCTGCCTCAGGAAAAGAATTAAACGCTAATGTAAAAGAAAAGAACATAAAATACATTCATCATTTTAAGTTCTTTTAAAGGTGCTTCCCTGCGATTTCCTCACACAGCTTCCAGCACCACCGCACAGTGTCACAACAACAGACCCAGAATGCGGCGGCGGCCGTGGATCAACGACAGTGCAACCAGAACGCCCCGCAACCGCACAAAACAAACACCAGAGGCCATGCCTGTTCCCTGCCCTAACTGCGCCATCTGCAAGCTCCACAAACAGGGTGTCTGGCCCTCCGCGCCGCGACTGCCCCGCTGCCGCCCCAGAACTCAGAAGGTCTCTTGGGCCCCAAAATCAACAACACATGCCTCCGTGCTCGGACCCAACAAGAGAGGGGTGCAGACACGGGTGCGACCGCACTGCGCTCACTCAGTCCACACTGCAATGACCAGCTACCAGCACTCACCCCGCCAGTGGTCACATGCCTGGTCATGGATCCAAACGAACAGCACCTCCGCAATGCCTCCCCGATGCAAATGCCGGAGCCGTGAATCCCATCGCATGCCGTCCGCAACCCTCGACAGACACAGTGAGTGTCTGTCTTCGTGCCGCCCAACCTCCATCACATATTCAGATCGGGGCCCCCCCACCAGAATGCATGCCCGAAGGCAATCCGTGGCAACCGGCTCCACCACTAGGCAAACAATACTGCCCCTCACTGACCCTCGCCCCAGCCACCACGCCATCCGAGCAGGACACTACGCATCGACGAGACAGCAACGAAGACCAAGCCAAGACGGCGAGGCTGGCGGCATCATCCCGCAGGCCAAAGAAATTGCCCCAACGGGCCCCGGACTCACCGCCCAATACACCAGGGCTTCCTGCCCCCAAGGGTGCGTTGCCGTACCACAAGGACCGCGTGTCCGCAAAGCAATGCAGACACAATATTACACTACCGCGGGATCCTCGGTTGCTAGCCACGCCTGCATCCCCCCCGCCTGGGCCCCGGCGCCGCCTCTCCGCGGCACAGGCAACAAGCTGCCTAGCTGTGGAGGCAGGGGACACTCTACTGCCCCGCCCGGGGACCCAGTACAATAGGGGGGGGGCGAGTTGGGCGACTTACTCGATAACTTGTGTTCGCGCGCTGTTTCCGACGCAAAACCCCAACGACGGCGTGTTCCTCGAGCGACCCACACGACGGCGAGGCTGGCGGCAAAGAGGCCGCTGGGAGGGTCAGAGGGGTATACATACCCTCCCTCCCCCCCTGGGTGTACCGGAAGTGACGCCCACACCCCCAGAACAGCGGGCTCCAGGCGGAAGCCCTCTGCTGCTAGAGCGAGGGGTAGGCTTGTGCCGCAATGGCACTAAAGGGCCGCCCTTTTAGGGGGGCCCCCTTTGGGGGTGGCGGGCAGCCACGGTGAGGCGGTAAGGGGATGAGGCAGTGATCTGGCAGTGTAGAGCAACACAAGTGCAAGCAAGTGCAAGCTGCTGGCGCGGTGCAAACACACGAGCGGTACAAGCATGAGCACCGCAGGCACCCCGGCTCTGCTACTGCTGCTGTCTGCCTCTCCCTGCTTACTTGCTCACTTGGACTTGAATGCCCTCGCGGCTCATGGCCTCCTGGGCGGGCCACAGCCTCTCTGGGCAGTCTCCCAGTGGCATCTCGCAGTCTGACAGCATTTCCACAGCCGCCTCTCCTGCCACTCATCGCACGGCCCCGCCTCTGTGCCATAACGTGCTGACAACGTCAAACCTACGCCTCCGTGCCTCTAGGGAATATTCCGGGCAGTTTGCAATCTGTAATGCTCAATTTAAGCCGAGCTGGTGATCTGATGGAGGTCCCTTGACAACAGCCGGCCTCGTCACCACTTGACCGCCCTTCAGAAAACACAAAAAAGGTAACCAGAAGTCTGGATTTAGAGGATATTTGAGCCCGAACTTGAGCTTCACTCCTTAAAGGAAACATATGTGGAGCACATTCTTTGTCTCACGCTTGGTTTTATATGCAATGCAAGGGCCCGCGTTAAGGTAGATTCTTGTGCATATTTGTCCACGAGTTTTTCAGGTACTAAGGAGGAAAATGCAATTGCATTATGACATCCTCACCTTGAGGTGCATCTCTTTTAAAACCCAAACGCCTGTCAATCTCAGCGAGAATGATGTCATTAGCATCTGACAAGCAAGACCAGACTATAGCTTTGATTTTGAGCAAATTGCAACCCTCAATTTGTATCACTACATCATTAACCCTGTCATGAGGGTTTATAGTGTCTCGACCTGTATATATTCTTTAGTTAGAGTCACCACCAGGTGATCCTTGAGAGTCTGGCAAATTATTGCCACTTCTGCTCTGCTGTCCAGAAGCTCTTCTGCCCAAGTCCTGTGCCACAGAAGTATCCATAGATTGTGGGACTTGCTTTTTTGTTAAACCGGCAACTTTCTTTTTCTTTAAGTGAGTTCGAACCTTTATCTACCTTCTTTATGTTAATTTCAGCTTCATTCCTGGGATCAATTTTCTGTTTGATATACTCGTCCTTTCTGTGATACTCAGTCCGTCCACTCTGTGTGTCCTTTTACTGTTCTCAGGCTCCTGTAAAGATTCGCACGAACAGCTATCAGAATATTTGTATCGATCGATCCGGCTTCCTAATTTTATCACATTCTCTCAAGTTATATCCAACCCTAGGGGACTCTTTCATGGGAAGGGACCCGGTTCTGTTTTTTTTGTTTCACTTTCTGCATTTCCTTAGACTCTGGTGCAGCTTTCTCTTTGTTCTTTGCCTGAGCCCTCATTCATATTTTTTACTTTAAGTTATCATGGTCAACACAGGTGTAAGCTTCTGAAATAATCTTAGGAAGTTCTCCTTCACGATCCTGATCAGAATCCGCTGACAACCAGTGACAAACTGCCAGAAGCGGGGCTTCTCCCCAAATGTTTTTCATTACTATAATGCAAATGACCTTTTAGTTCCTAAATCAAGAACAGGTACACCTCCACACTCGTTTGGTATTTGTTTTAACATCTTCAGTAAAACAGCTAGCGAGAGTGTTCAATGCATGGTAGCTTAAATCAAATATTGTTCCCCAAGTAGTACACTCTTCTACAGGTGGTACTATTCCAAGTAGAACGCACATAGATAATATCCTATTTCCATCCTGGAGTGTTGTGTGAGGATAGACCACTTCTGGCTGGGTTGTTTTAGAGCACTTTAAAAAGGAATCTTGTCTCATTTTGTGAGTGCTTTGCCATAGTGGCGTTAACAGTCTGTGGACTAATTGCCTGCACCATAGGATGTGTGCTCGTTAGTGTGTTTTGCCCTTACCTGCACCCTCAGGGCAGCTGTGGGCATGGTGGACATTGGAAGGTCAAAATTACTTTTATTATAACTATAGTCCTAGAATGTATGGTGAAAGAACAACTTTCCCCAAAAAATTCCAGGAGGCTTATTTAGTATTCCAGCTCCAGTCCTGGAATATTTTTGGGAAAGTTATAAGTTCCCGGCACCTTTCACACACCTGGCGGTGACCCCATCCTCCTGGTTCATAATAAACCAGGATTGTACAACAATTTCCTGTGTTGGAATCCACAGCTTCAAACTCCAACCATGAGCAAAATATTTCATAAGGAAATGCAGCACGTGCATGTACAATGAAAGGTACCCTACCAAAGAGCAAAGAGATGTTATGTAACTGGTGCCCTAAAGTTTACCTCTACCGGAATAAGTGGCTGTCCCATTATAAAACAGATTCAAAACATGATACTCAAAACTTAAACCAATACAGGGAATAACCTTTTATAACTCAACCGCCTGTCACGCTCTTGGCCACTCACAGGTGGCATCTTTTTGATAAGACTGCTCCCACAGGAGTTGACAGCATTTAGGGTAAACACTTACCTGCAGCCCAAGGGAGCCAGCTCCTGCTCTGCTTCTTGGGTCCCCATGGGAGTTCCTTCAGTAAACTCCCTCTTAGAACTTAGATTCTCTTGAAGGTGGAGAAAGATGGGCAGATATTCACCAGCAGCTTCATGGCCTTCCTGGTGGAGGATGGCCATAGAAGCCTTTTAAAGACTTAGATCCAGTCCAGGTTTTTATGTTCTGCCTTCTGGTTGTTAGACCTGTCAGTTTTAGGGTGCCTTCCCCCCAACTTTTTGACTTCCTCTTCCATTTTTCCTGATCTCTTTTATGCTAGCTTTACCACTGCTAACCAGTGCTAAAGGGCCTGTGCTCACTCCTTAAAACATAATAACAATGCTTATTCCTAATTGAAATATTTAATTTGCTTATAAGTCACTAGAGAAGTGGTAATATGGGTACCCAGTGCCTGTAAATTAAATGCTACTAGTGACTTGTGGGGAATGTTTGCATTGTTCAGCATTCCGTCCATCATTTGTTCTTTTTGCTTTTGTCGCCCTAAGTGAGAAGGGTATGGCTAGACGTGGATCCGGTGCTTACTGCGCCACTGGATTCAAGCTAGACTGGCTGATGAGGGGTGATACCCCGAAACTGGTCCCAGGATGCTTGTTTCCAGTCGAGGGAGGATCTGGCTTGGCAGTTTAGGCTGAACTGTTCCCATTAGGAGCAGGGTCAAGACTGATTGATAAATCCTATCTTATGGTAAAGTCAGATTTTAAGTTACAATTTTGAAAATGCCAGTTTTAGAAAGTTGTCATTTTACTGCCATAGCCATATAGAGTTTGAAGCCTGTCTCTGGGTCATATGACTGGGTGTAGTTGGCAGTTGAGCTTTGTGTATGCCTTCCAGACAGCCACACACAAGTGAGCTTAGGTGTGCCTGGGTGGGCTAGTGGGCTGGCCTCCTGATCAAAAGCCTCAGGGACGTAACAGGCTTCCTTCAACCTTGAACCCAGCACCTGGACTATGCCATCTGTGAGTCCTGCCCTCCAAAGTGGTGCCACCCCACCTGGAGCCATTGAAGTGGGCCTGAAGGTGCTCTGCCAGTACACCTGTGGTCCGCATCGGAACCAATACGAAGCGACGTGAAGCCCCACAAACTCTTGCCACATAGCTGCCAGCCTCATCGAAATCGATGCCAAGCGACGCCAAGCCCCGCAAAGCCTCACCGCACAGCTGCCAGTTTCCTTGAAACCGATGCAAAGGGATGCAAAGGCCCAACGAGATTTGCAGCACTGCTCACCGGAACCGATGCAAACCGTGCACCAGGATTTAATGTACTTTGTTCAGTGGGCCTCACTTGGCCCCTGTAGCCGGCCTGCGCTCCATCGCAGTCAGCCTTAACTTGTGACTTTGTCCCAGTCCGGTGCAACCAGATAACGACAGTTGACGCTTTGCACTTTTTGTCTCTTTTGTCACAAAAATCTTTAAAATTGCATATCTCCGGTTTTACTGATTGGATTTTTGTCATTTGTGTCTTGTTTTAATTATTAAAAGTTACTTTCTTTTTCTAATTTGGTGTGGGAATCCTTTTTGGGGTGTGTTTTCACTTTATTACTGTTTGACGGGTTGCACAAATACTTTACACATTATCTCTGACTTAAACCTCACTGCGCTGCGCCAAACTACCCGAAGGTTTAGCACACTTTAATTTAGGGTTTGCTTGTGCTTCACCCTGACAAACGTTGTAGTTGCTGCTTGAAAAGGGTTTCACCCCCATCCACCCAATTTCTTACAGAGGTGCACTGTTTTTATATTCCTTTTTCTCCCAATCTGTTACTGCTGGGCTTATGGGCTTAAGGACGGTCCTTCTTCCTTTTCAATGCTTCGCAATGAAGCTGTAGTGTTTTTCAGCTGAGTCTATCCCCCTTAAGTCCTATATTATTGTCCCTATTTTTTGCTTGAAGAATTGATTTAACTTTCAGTCTGGCCACCCTGCTTCATTCTCTTTTCTAACTTCAAGGATGCTCATCTTCTATATCTCCTTGAGGTTTTGTGCCATTGGCTTCTCCTCCAGTGTGCAATCCTAGCTGAGGCCACCTGCCTTTCACACATAATATCTATATATATAGTGGAAAGGCACTGTGGCTTCAAGATGAACCATCCTTACCTCGGACAGACCAGAACCCGAACTTGGAACCTTTGTCCATGTGCAGCCCTTGACAATGTTGAAATCCATGCTCAGGTGAATAAAGCAGGCAAAGAGGTCTGCAGCTGAAGGTGCAGTATGGGCAGTGTCATGATGTTCTCTTGTGATCCCTTAATTATCTCTGAAACCTGGTTGGCTCCTCTGGGTCATACCTTTTTCCTCGGCCCATGGTTTTACATCATTTAGGAGTAGGCTAGCATATTGTTTGGCCTCCACATCCAGAAGTGCCATCATACGGTAGTTTGATCAAAGATAATCCACTTCCTTCTTACGTAGAGGGCAAAGAATTGAGCCCGGCCATGAGGGTGGAATTGCCCCTGAAAAATAGCAGCCATTGTTTAGCGGGTGGAGCCGTGAAGCCCACTGGTTTATTCACAGTTTTTTCTACACATAGGTTATTACTACAATGTGACCTAGTCATCTCGATCCCATTTTATTATCTATTATGATTCCTTTCGCTTACTCTCTCAATTAGTTTTGAGAAAACAATCCCAGTGAAGTATTCAAACTGGGATGTCCAGATTTTTTCTGGGAATATTGGACTTTTCTAATGCTAGCATAGTGATCAGCAGAGAATATGGCCTCTGCTCCTTGGAAGAAGAACCCCATAAAGTTTAGAGATCCTGAGAAGGCCATCGAGGATCTCTGTGCATTGAGCGGAGCCGCGGCAGCTCCACTGACCGCCCTGAACTTTGCTGAGTGGGTGCCATGTTTGATGCCCCCAGGCGGCAAAGGCTTTCCATTTCTAAGAAACAAACTCCCAAAATAGTAGTTTGTTTCTTGAAGACAAAACAACCCAATGGCCTTGACAAGCATATAGCTTATTTCTCTTCATCTCACGGGCACTGATATATTTCCATGAACACCAACACCATGCTTGGCATGTCGGGCATGGCAGTCCTAGGGAGGGACATCTGATACATTTACTGTGATGCTTCAAAAACCGCCATTTATTAAATATCACGTCATCCACAGAAATGGCATATGCCATGCATATAGCTCTGATACGACTCACAAACAACAGTAACCACTGGGAAACATCCCAAACTACCCACAATAAACATTAGTCAGAATATCTAGCATGCATCCAAAGTAGTAGAGATATATATGCCCAATAGTTGTCAATCACCATGCACACAACACCATTTTCCACAACAGGAGGCCACAAACTGTCATCCAGCAGAACTCATTGGATACAACTCCTAGTATACACCTGGTGCTTCCTATGCCATATGCTTGCTATCAGTGGTACCCAACAGCACTTCCAGTAATGAGCAGCACATAAACACATCTCCATCCACAGAACAATGGCCATCTCTATCCACCAAAATGCATAGCCAAATGGCAAAGTTCTCTGGTGTTAACCCCTTTTTTTAATAACAACTTTTTATTGATTTTAGACACAATAACAATGTACAATATGATCGTCCACACGTCAACACAGTAGTTACAGTGCGCAAGTGCAATTATTTCATTTCCACACCCAGTATATGATTGCCCTACCACCTGTCCCAGATCTTCTCCTGCTTGCGAAGGCAACCCCTCGCTTCATAAATAGGCCGTTCCTACTGGGCACACCAGCCTACCCCACTCCTCCACTTCTCTACCAATGGGGGCTCTGGGGATTTCCACTTGCGGGCAATATCGTGTTTGGCCACCAGTGTTGCTACCCCGATAAAGGTGTGCTCCATCCTTTATAACCCCACCTCCTCCAAAAGCCCCAATAGAGTAACACTGTGAGTAAAGTCAATCTGGCAGCCAAGAATCACAGCGAGCTCCCCTTCGATCTCCTCTCAGAAGGGGATCAATTGTGGGCATGCCCAGAGCATGTGGAAGAAGTCCGCTTCTGCTAAGGAACAACAGGCGCACTGGGTTTGGGCAGCCCTGCCAGATCAGTATAGCAGCGGGGGAGTCATGTACACAAGGTGCAAATAGTTAAGTTGGACTATACGGAGGCATGTGGAGATAGACATTTCTCTGGGGTCCAGTCTGACCTCACAGCAGTCGTCATCCTCGAGCTCGCCCACCCAGGCCTCCCACCGCTCGTGCAACCCAGGAAAGCGGTCTGGAGCATTAATAATGAGAGATCAATAAATCCAGGAGATGATTCCCTTGCCCAGTCTCCCCATCAAGATCTTGGCCATAAGGGGTTGAATTCTGGAAATCCTGTACGAGGGGTATTATTAGCTAACAAGGCATGACACAATTTCAGGTAATGGGTGAACTGTGTGTGGGAGAGCTGGTATTGCTCCTGCATTTCCTGGAATGTCTGCATGCCATCACCACGCCATACATCCCCAAGATGGGTGATACCTATCCTGTCCCACCTCGCAAAATCCCTGCAGCCCGGCGGTGTGATGTAATTATGACCCCTGTCACAGTGGGGTCAGCCCAGTGAGTTTGCACTGCCAGCTGATAAATGGGAGTGCTCCCCTCCAGCACAGCAGCACTACTTGCGTACAGTCAGGGAGGGCCCAGGGATCGGGGTCCCGTAAAGGAAAACCCAGCAGCCCATCCAGGCCCAGCAAGGTCAGTTCCACCCGATAAGTCGGGTCGTCCCACCCCCATTGAACCAGTCGTTAATCGTAGCCAGTTGAGCAGCTAAGTAGTCATATGAGGAGTGTCGACCATTAACAAAGATCGATCTATAGAAGGCTTAGAGGAGGAGGTGGAGTTCCTGCTCCTCAAGCTTAAGTTTATAGAGGTTCTTCCACCTTATGAAAGAGTGAAAGGAAGGATACATCCTCCCAGACTGTATTGTACACATACAAAAGGTATTCCGTCTAAATTTACAACATGGTGCTATATGTTATTAATTATCAGGTGGAGCACCGCCTGCCTAGAGGCGTGGAAGGAAAGGATTCCTTTTCTTTAAACAACCCTCACACACTCTAGTAGTGTCATGCTTCATCATTGGGTTCACCCTGACTCCTAAATGTCAGGGTGGGCTCGACCATGTTCCAGGGAGCACTTCAAAGAAAAAGACCAGGGGGCATAAAGATTAAAAATCCTCCGGCTTTCTCCAAGGTATCTCTTTATTAGTGGAGTGGTCGGGGATATTAAAAATAAAATAAAAGGGGTATTAGTATTTAATGGTCCTATGACCCTATACCAACATCTTTCAGCCCTATTCTATGGCCCAGAAAGGTCCGGGCTTTCATCAGGGTGATTTAGAATGATCTCCCTGGTGTGTGCACGTTACGAGCTGTCTAGTTCATACACAACAAATGCATGTAATTAACTGCATTTGGGGGCAAAGTGTATACTTGCCCTTCTTGTTACTCATTTCTTTTTTTCTTTTTGTGTCCAACCTGTAATTAGAAAGGTCATATTAACACCGGTATTCCAAGTAGTTTTCATCAGTATGAAAAGGCCAGTACATTATATAATCCTATATTGCGATTATATATTATAGCATGCAACACCCAGTGCATGTTCACGTTGAGGTTAGGTAAACCCCTCGGTTATCCTCAATGGAGTACCTCTACATGAGAATTTCTCACCAGAGCACCCATAGCAAAGCATTCATTGGATACTCACTACTTCAGCGAGAGTCCGTGAGGTATAGCTAGTACATAATATAATTTGAAACACAGGAGCCATATCAGTAAATGCCTTTTCTGGCTGAGGGGTTTACCTAACCTCAACGTAAACATGCTCTGGGTGTTGCATGCAATAATATATAATCTCAATTTGGGATTGATTATAATGTACTCCGCCTGATAATTAATAACATATAGCACCACGTAAATATAGGCGGGATACCTTTTGTATGTGACCATCAACAAAGGCCACGCGTGGTCGACCGCAGCAACCCTCGAAGCCAGCGCCTGGGACCATTTCCTAGGGCTCGGTGTGAAAATTTTGAAAATATATATAGGAAGCACAGCAGGGTCATCATTTTAAAAAGGGGCCATTCGCCCCAGGGCATTCAACGGCAGACGGCCCCACCACGGCAAATCTCTGTTCCTCCCAGCAGGCGCAATGTAAATAGTTTTATTTAATTACTTACCTTACTCCTGTCCGTCGTATGTCGGACTCCACTACCCCCCCACCCTGCCCCTCCCCCCCCCACTGAAAACAAATATCCCCCTTCAGAGGTCAACATGTTTCTGCCTTTCCTTGGCTCCAAAAGGAGTCGTTAGGCATTCGTCAGGACCAAATGTAATACTAGTCACTCTGTATGTGTGAATGCCACAATCATTTATATTATAATAAGATGGCTATACTGGCCATTTCCAAAGGTATTGTTCATTAATTCGTCATCTCCATCTGTAACACAAGAAAGAGCAAGATACATTTCACCTTTCTATATCGTAGGAAACGAGTCATCACTCACAAATACTAGTGCAACCCTCCATAATTAAGTTGAAAAACGTGTTAAGGAAAACATCTAAATGAATCAAAACATAAATGAGGTTACCTGTGGGAGGGAACAGACTTGTACTCTCTATAGCCACTAGGTACCCTTCAACCACTCTGGCACACTGAACTAGAATCAAAGAGAAAAGAAACAAAGACCACAAGAGTAGGACTAGAAGGGATCAGGCAACTTCTTTTCTCATGTAATTGGAATCAATCCAAGTTATTGGGTATGTTCAAAGAAACATCCAAGAGACAATCATCCACTGACCAGCTTGTCCCAAAAGTAAAGAGATGGGTCTCTTTAAAACGACTGAGAATTGATTCTCAGACCAGTATCATAATTGTGCTTCGTGCTTGTTAATTACCATGCAGCACACAAGCAAATGTTGTATGGCAGGCTGGTGGCGGAAAAACAGATTATGCAATCCCCATTCAGCCTTAATGACATATGTCCACGATCTAAATACTCTATCTTAGGACTTGTGACGATACCGAGTGAAATGAGGCAAAGGTGGCCACAGTTAAGAGTAAACTACAGGTGGAGTCGATCGGGTCTCTAAATATGCATACACCAAACTCTAACAAGCATTGGCAAAGCCAATAGGTCTCGCCTTTGGGATTTATTGGCTTTGCCAATAGATTTTAGAGATGTTGTACTGCACCCCGCTGCTGTGTAAAATGGCTTGAGAGGAATTTTAAGAAAAAGACATGAAAAGACCATGAAAAGGGAAGAACAGAGAAAAACCAAAAAGAATTCTGTGGGCTGCTGAGTCTGGTCTCCCATGCAGTTGCTCACAGACAGGACACACATTCGTACAAAAATAAAATACGCCTGGTCCATGATGAGAGGAATTTTTGGCTATAGGGGGGCAAAATTGCATCCTATCCATCTGCGAAGTTACTACTCCACACAAGAAGTATTTTCTGAATGTAGCTGGGTGTCCCTGCTTGTGTCCGAACACAGCCAATGTAGGGGGGCAAGTAAACATACACAACATTTATCTACCACATAATTATTAAAGGCATCGGTTTTGGGCACTCAATAATAATGGTTTACTACTGCACAATAGAACCAATTTCATCAACCTTAGAATAATGACAGTCTGAATTAAAACCTGTATGGACTGTAACTTTTTTTGCAGTTTTATATAGCGCGAATTTGGCCCAAAGGTATTGGAGCGCTTTACTTGAGCACCAGTTACATTAAACATGAATGTTTTTTTGTAGGCACAGGGAGATTAAGGTATTTGCCCAGAATCACAGGATGTTGAGCCGACGCTGAGACTCAAACACAGTTCCCAAGCTTCAAAGTCGGTAGCTCTGGAAGTTACTCCATAGCCTCCCGCCACTTGAGCCTTCTAGGTCAGAAGCAGCTGTTTGCAGATGGAGCAAAACCCACTGAGACACTTTACAAAGATTGTAACCTGCATGTTGAACTATGATTTCTTCCAGAAATGCAGTAGGTTATGGGATTAGTGAATCGCCCCAGCTGTTCTAGCTCAACCCGTAAACTGCGACTAAACAGATTGCATGCGTGCCCTCTGTAATTATGTGAGAAGGTTATTTCTCATGTTGTGTTTCACAAAGAGAGACAAAGTTCTGTCATATAAACGTGCATACATTTGCCCACGCAGGCTTTCTTTGTTATCAAAATATGAAAAGGAAACTAGTCTTATTGTAGAGCAACATGACCCCCCTTTTAATCTGTTTCACAAATAAATGTATTTTGTACTAGCACCAGATTACAGTTTTTTTTAAAGTGGACAGAAAGCAGAATTCTGGTGCTTGAACAAAAGAAATGTTCATGTTTTAATAACTAAGAAATCCTTTGGGGGATAATGTGTGCACGTTTATATGGCAGCACTTTGTCTCTGTCTGTGAAAAACAGCATAAGAAATAACGTTCGCACATAATGATGGAGTGCACGCACACAGTCAGTTTGGTCGCAGGTTTACGGGTTGCGCTAGAACAGCTGAGGTGATTTGATTCCTTTGTTCAGCACATGACTAATCCCCTGACCTAGAGAGAGAAATAGGGGCACTGGTGGGTGCAAAAATGTCTGCGTGGGTCAAAATTGAGAAAACATGACGATCGGAAAGAAAAGTGAAATGCAGATTCATGCTGATCGTAAACAAAACACACATTGTCAAATGCCGAGACAAAACAAAAAAAATATATGATTTACAAAAAAATGTTCTCGTAAATACAGCACGTGCTGTTCGTAAACAAAATAAAACGATGCCTAAACAAATAAGCATGCCAAACGGAAAAAAATATACTACAAGGGAAAACAAGCATTGGCCGCGCGGCCGTGAAAGTAACGCGGCCGTGAAAGCGAACATGATGGCAGGGACGCGCTCTGTGGTGGGGGAGGGGCAGAGCGAGGCGCTTGGGAGAGCAAGGCTTAATGAGCAATTAAAGCCACATGGCGGCTGCGCGCGTGCACGCGCTCTTGAACGCAAGCTGGAGGCCAGCAAAAGCCTCTGGCAGCACTTTGAAAAGCACACTTACTAAATGTCTCGCAGAGCAGCGCATGCGCTGGCTCAGACGAGACCTAAAAACTAGTTGTTGCAGTCAAACCTCGAAAACGAGGGCTGCAAATGACGCTAGAGTCAGGCAAACGTACTCTAAATACGAGTGTCATCTAGCGGTATCCCGTTAGTTACGTTAACACTAAAATCAGAATACATGACCGGTTACTCACCACAGTCCTCAGCAGAGTGTACTGTGCAGTCCGGGTCCTGGCGAGAGAGGGAATCCCGAAAGGAACACCGTATATCAGAACTGACATCGTACTTAAAGAAAACGTAACAATGATGTCATTTCCTACCCGGACACCAAAGGATGATGGGAATTGGAGTCTCCACAGAACGGGGTCTAAGGACAACACGAGGCGAAATGTGCATGATTATCTGTGTGAAAAAACAAGTCGCAGACAGTCAACTTAGAGAATTTGATGCCAAATAGTTGTTTAAGCGGTAGACCGCTAGATGTTCTAAGTTAAACAGCTAATCTCACTAATTATAAAAGCGGGTACAGGTGAACCAATGGCACACTCAGGGGGAGGGGGGCAGGAGGAACTTTGTATCTCCTGCAATCGCACTCAATAAATTATTGTGCGTGAAAATAGATTCAGGAAACATGGAATTATACCTCCAATCAAAGTAACAATTTTCCAATGACAGTCAGAAAAAGGTAGGGCTTAGATCTAAGTGGTGATCAAAGGATATCATCAAGAGGTAAAAAACCAAAAAAGTACAAAGAAGTACAAAAATGGTATACAAAATGAGGATGATGATCCTATGATTCATCTACCCAAAGTGTGCCAAGGAATATCATCGTTCAAACCTTGGGTGTCACATCTGAGCCTGTAAATCCATCTTTGTTCCCTGCGGAACAAGACCGATTCATGAGAACCCATCTCTTTAACATATCTGGGTCTGTCAATGACTGTCCAATGTATGTCATTCTCTGTATGGCCTAGATTCAAGAAGTGCCTTGTGAGTTTAGTATTGTCCTTTCTGCAGCATATAGAGCTACGGTGTTCTCCTATCCTCAACTTGACCTTACGTGTCGTCATGCCAATATACAAGAGATTGCAAGGACACTGTAAACAGTAGATAACACCATCAGACAGGCCTAAGTCTATCGTGAGTGTCTTAGATGTAAAAGGGCAGACTGAGCAAGAGCCACAAGCATGAGGGCTTCTAGAATTCAACCAACCAGCAAAAGAATCAGAAGACTGGTTATAGGACCCTCCCAGACTACCAGGATATCATCAATGTATCTCTTCCAAACTTTCACATTGGAAGAGGACGGATTGTCGATAGGATGGATATGCCTGGTCTCGAAATCGTGCATACATAAATTTGCCATGCTGGGGGCGAATGTACTGCGCATTGACGTCCCACTTACACAGTAGCCCAACCCGATTATTGGTAGAACATATCCTTAGTGAATCCTAAGATTTAGATAGGGAGTGATATGTTCCCTGTTGCTCTCCCCTGGATCTTACGTGTGGCATTAGTATTACTTTTAAAAACTTTACCCATCAAAAATATGGGTTGCCCATATTAACACACAAGCAGGCATTTCTTTTCACACAATGTTAAAAATATGTCTCCATCATAAGCATTGGGCTCGATAGAACATCCTGTTGTATTTAGCTGTTCTTCAGTCTAACATATATAGCTTTATGTTGCTGCACACTTATGTATAGGACTGGAATGTATACTAGAAGATATGTTTAAGCCTTGGCACATCATAAGCAAAATGATGCCCCACGAAATGGAATGTGGCCGAACACTGTCGTCTAACAAGCAGTCACTCTGAAGTTATGATTATTAGGGCGGTTTAATCCCGCGAGCAGTTAAAACAGCTTCAGGAGGTGATGCAATTAATTTTTAAGGCCTACTAGACATTATAGTGCATGGGAGCATTACGAGGAAGAGATATTAAATTTAATGCACTTGGCAGACTCTGCGCCTGGGCCTCCTGATACTGGAAGTGTACACGAGGTATCATAGGCAGTTCATAAACAGAGCCTGTGAACAAGGAGAGCTCTGGTGCGGGGAGGCAGGAGTGCTTCCTGCAAAGGCCCCTGGGCTAGAATACAAACCTGATGTGGTGCCCACATGGAAACGCATTCTTCTTTCACTCTGATTGCATTGTTTGTTGATTGGGCTTGCCCTGCTAATCCCACAGATTAAATAAACTCACATATTTTTTAGGTTCTGTCCTAGGACAGTAACATAAGAAAATGCAAAAAAGCTTCTTTATGTATCGCTCCATCCACCTCTGGGAGGGGATGTTCAAAGGACAAGGGCCATGAAGTGGTGCTTGCAGTGCTTAATTTGTGCTGGTGTTTGACGGTGGTCGGCACCTGCACCAGCACCTTTTTCTAAACACCGGCACATATTTACCTACCACATGGTGGCATTGTGTGCCTAATTTTTTTTAGCACAATTCCTCATTGGCAATTTAACATATTTTTTTTTAAACTAGCAGTTAGTTACTGCTGTCACTCGCATTTGGCAGCAGTGGCAGGAGTTGGGGGGGCATCAGCTGCAGTGGATTTTTTTGGGCCCTGGCACTTCATTTTTTACAAATTAAGAACTGGGTGCTTGCATATGTTTTAAGTTGGGTGTTTCAGTGGGCAAACTGGGAGGGTATTATGTGTCTGCTTCGGGTCTTGTAGCCCTCAAACTTTGTTGTATGAGTGCAATCAGTGGGCTTGACTTGCAGGTCAGAGGTGGGCGCCATTGCGCCAGTGCGTCTCTGTCCCAGTGAGTGGGTCTAGGATAGGTCTCACTGTCACCGCATACCATCTCTTGTGCTGGTGTGTTCTAAGAACGCTGCCTGACAAGAACAAGGCCTGATCCTTGTAGCTTGCCCTCAACAGATGACACGTTTACCTTCAGAGCTGCAGCTTGCCCTCAACAGATGATACGTTTACCTTCAGAGCTGCAGCTTGCCCTCAACAGATGATACATTTACCTTCAGAGCTGCTGCTTGCCTTCAACAGATGATACGTTTACCTTCAGAGCTGCAGCTTGCCCTCAACAGATGATACGTTTACCTTCAGAGCTGCAGCTGGCCCTCAACAGATGATACGTTTACCTTCAGAGCTGCAGCTTGCCCTCAACAGACGATACGTTTCTTCAGAGCTGTAGCTTGCCCTCAACTGATGACATGTTTACCTTCAGAGCTGCAGCTTGCCCTCAACTGATGACACGTTTACCTTCAGAGCTGCAGCTTGCCCTCAACTAATGACACGCTTACCTTCAGAGCTCCAGCTTGCCCTCAACAGATGATGCGTGTACCTTCAGAGCTCCAGCTTGCCCTCAAAAGATGATACGTTTACCTTCAGAGCTCCAGCTTGCCCTCAACGGATGACACGTTTACCTTCAGAGCTGCAGCTTGCCCTCAACGGATGACACGTTTACCTTCAGAGTTGCAGCTTGCCCTTATGAGAAGTTGGCCTGGCATATGCTGTCCACTAGTTATAGTGGGCACCTTGCACCAGTCCAAACGACCCTTATTGATGATAGGTTTAAAGACAACCTTTATTGAAAGCTATCCTAGTGGTAGCTATGGAGAGCAGCCTTCAGGCTAAGTCTTGAAGGAGTGTAAAGCAGCTTGGTTTACCAGATTATAACCTCTTCAATAACTAAATGAAAGGAGAACCACACAAGATATATATAAAATATATGTATTTATTTCTAAACACTAACTACTAATCCCTTTATGAGATTAGAGTTCAAGATACACAGTATAATAATACAGTCATTTATTGAGCGCGAACAGCTACCTCCTAGGAGGTGTCCCGGCGCTAAAGCGACAAGTGACACACGGGCGATAGGCAGTGATCAGGAAATGTCAAATTAAGCCAGGTTAAAAGCCAAGTTTTGACTGCCTTCCTAAATTGTGTTTCAGAAGATATCTGACGCAAGGAGTTGGGAAGGGAATTCCACAATTTAGACGCCCCAAACACGAAAGATCTGCCACCCAACCGGGTTTTCTTCACTCGAGTATAACAGTATTAAACCGACAGTAAATAGCACAATACACAGTGGGCTCCAGGGGAGACCAAACCATATACTAAGAAAATGGTATAAGAACCACGACTTGACTAGACACAGTGCCTAGAGCACGGAGAATCGCTGGGACCCCAAGGAACCACCCAAGGTAGTGACACAGGAGACCCACGGGGGACGTGTGCAGTGTGAGAACACAAGCCGCGAGCGCCGTAGGATTCAATGCAGAAAGTCACGGTTGGAATTTTAAAATTAAAGGATACTTAGGAGAGGACTTTTGAGCAAACCCCTTTAGACTTAAGGGTTCTAGGGCCCACACCCACGTGAGCACCGGAGTACTCGAGTTACCTCACCCAAGGAAGCCGGGTGCATAGGTGTCAAAAGGTGTCGGGAATCGTCGTCGTTTTCAATGGCGATCTGCTGCAAAGTGCTGCTGCCGTGAAGGAGAAAAGTGTCCGGTGTGATCCAAGCCTGGATCGAAGATGGGAAGAACCTGAAAGCAGAGGGGACAGAGTCTGGGTCACTAGCCAGTGACCAGGAGCGGAGCAATCGAATGCCCACCGATGTCGGGTGCTTCAGGTGCGAGGAGGTGAAGCTTGACTCTGCAGCCATGGGGTCCCGGAGAAGTCGATGATGACCAGGAGCCGGATTCGAGCTGTTCCACAAAGGATGTCGAGTGCTGGGGTGTCAGTGATCGGATTGACCACAACAAGCCTTGGCAACAGCAACCCACGCAGGAAAAGAAAAGATGCTTCTGTGCGGACCAGCAAGGTCCTGGGGACTCCTCAAACAATGGAGAGTCAGGGCACGTTTGGAGCAACCAGGAAGCCCAATAAAAGTTAGAGTTGCCTTCTTGGGGACCCACAGGTCAATAGACCAGGGATCGCAAAGGGACTTCAAGAGGAATCACGAAATGGCAGCCCACGGAACACTCGTTGAGTGTAGGCCTGCAATCTTCAGTGCAATTTGTGCTCGGGGTCAGGGCTACAAGTAACCCAAAGCTCAGCCTCAGGGGTCGCCGGAAAGCTGATGCTTCTGCAAATGGTTGCGGTGTCCAGGGGTTCGGGTTGCACGGTCTCCACGAAGGATACGGGCCTCAGACTTGCTGTGGGCACAGATCGACCTCAGAGACCTCGGGAAACCCACCTCCTGTGTGGCAATATTCTTCGGAGTCCATCGGAGCTCAGAGATGCCAACCAGTCAGTTTCGTTAAAGGTGCCTGCCTTGCAGGGGAGTAACTCCTTTACTCCAAGGGAGATTCTTCAGTCATCCAGCGTAGTGTAGATGGTCGAAGTACTTGGTTTCTGGTATCAGAGTTTAGTCCAGGTGTAATCTAAAGTCCTGTAGTCAGGGTTTCCTACTTTATACCCAAGGAAGGGGTGGGACAAACTCTGGGGACCCACCTATGGGAGGGTCAGGAAAGAGGGGTGGCTACACCCATTTCCTTTGTCCAGTTTCGCACCAGAGCAGGGGCTGTGTGCCCCTGCAACCGGTTTGAGTTGGACTATGCACAGGAACACCAAATGTGCCCCCAGTGCAGACTTCAAAGCACTCTGAGAGTGCACCCACCCAGCCCCAATACCCTAAAGCCTGTCTGGGAGGTGGTCACACCTCCCTGTGACAGGAAACCTATTGTCCAGGCCTCCCCTGCCGGAGTTTCGTCCAGCAGCAGGAGGGCAGACTCGTGTCTGTGGCTGCAGCATCCATTTTGTGATGCCAGGGCTCTGTTAGCTGGTACCGGGTATACCAGTGCTGTCATGTCTCTCCCTCTAGAAGGGTGGGATCATACTCCCACACCAGTTATTACTGGTGTGGGGGTATGATTCCAAGGTGTTTGACACCAAACACTACAGTTTTCCATGGAGCCATTCTCAAGTTAGCATTTACAGCGGGGTTATAATGCACTTAAGAGTATATGGTCTGGCTGTATCACAAACAACCCCGGAATAAAGATTCCGAAAGCTGCAGAGGGCTCTGCTCATGCATGGGAACCCTCTCACATGAAACCCAGCACCCTGCCTTCAGGATTGTTAAGGCCTGCCATAGGGGTGACTGATAGGTTTACATGTGCAGTGATATGGAGAGATATAGGGAACCTATATCTCAGTAAGGGGTGGATACACCACCTTACACAGGCTGCTGTAGCAGACCTGTTGTGTCATTTCGGATGGCCTCTCAGGGGTGGCATAATACATGCTGCAGCCCCTGGGAGGCCTCTGGGGTACCTATGCCCTGGGTACATAGTATACCATGTACTAGGGACTCATAAGGGTACCCCAGAATCCAATCTGGAGTGTACCTAAAGTACATGTAATCAATTTAAGGGGAAAGCAGATAGGCTGGGGTCCTGAATAGCAGGATCCCAGCCAAACTAAGCCGAAAACCAGCAAAACACCAGGAAAAAAGTGGGGGCAACCATGCAGTCAGATTCCACCTTCCTACAGCCCTCAACAGATGACACGCTTACCTTCAGAGCTGCAGCTTGTCCTCAACAGACGATACGTTTCTTCAGAGCTGCAGCTTGCCCTCAACTGATGACACGTTTACCTTCAGAGCTGCAGCTTGCCCTCAACTGATGACACGCTTACCTTCAGAGCTTCAGCTTGCCCTCAACAGATGATGCGTGTACCTTCAGAGCTCCAGCTTGCCCTCAAAAGATGATACGTTTACCTTCAGAGCTCCAGCTTGCCCTCAACGGATGACACGTTTACCTTCAGAGCTGCAGCTTGCCCTCAACGGATGACACGTTTACCTTCAGAGTTGCAGCTTGCCCTTGTGAGAAGTTGGCCTGGCATATGCTGTCCACTAGTTATAGTGGGCACCTTGCACCAGTCCAAACGACCCTTATTGATGATAGGTTTAAAGACAACCTTTATTGAAAGCTATCCTAGTGGTAGCTATGGAGAGCAGCCTTCAGGCTAAGTCTTGAAGGAGTGTAAAGCAGCTTGGTTTACCAGATTATAACCTCTTCAATAACTAAATGAAAGGAGAACCACACAAGATATATATAAAATATATGTATTTATTTCTAAACACTAACTACTAATCCCTTTATGAGATTAGAGTTCAAGATACACAGTATAATAATACAGTCATTTATTGAGCGCGAACAGCTACCTCCTAGGAGGTGTCCCGGCGCTAAAGCGACAAGTGACACACGGGCGATAGGCAGTGATCAGGAAATGTCAAATTAAGCCAGGTTAAAAAGCCAAGTTTTGACTGCCTTCCTAAATTGTGTTTCAGAAGATATCTGACGCAAGGAGTTGGGAAGGGAATTCCACAATTTAGACGCCCCAAACACGAAAGATCTGCCACCCAACCGGGTTTTCTTCACTCGAGTATAACAGTATTAAACCGACAGTAAATAGCACAATACACAGTGGGCTCCAGGGGGAGACCAAACCATATACTAAGAAAATGGTATAAGAACCACGACTTGACTAGACACAGTGCCTAGAGCACGGAGAATCGCTGGGACCCCAAGGAACCACCCAAGGTAGTGACACAGGAGACCCACGGGGGACGTGTGCAGTGTGAGAACACAGCCGCGAGCGCCGTAGGATTCAATGCAGAAAGTCACGGTTGGAATTTTAAAATTAAAGGATACTTAGGAGAGGACTTTTGAGCAAACCCCTTTAGACTTAAGGGGTTCTAGGGCCCACACCCACGTGAGCACCGGAGTACTCGAGTTACCTCACCCAAGGAAGCCGGGTGCATAGGTGTCAAAAGGTGTCGGGAATCGTCGTCGTTTTCAATGGCGATCTGCTGCAAAGTGCTGCTGCCGTGAAGGAGAAAAGTGTCCGGTGTGATCCAAGCCTGGATCGAAGATGGGAAGAACCTGAAAGCAGAGGGGACAGAGTCTGGGTCACTAGCCAGTGACCAGGAGCGGAGCAATCGAATGCCCACCGAAGTCGGGTGCTTCAGGTGCGAGGAGGTGAAGCTTGACTCTGCAGCCACGGGGTCCCGGAGAAGTCGATGATGACCAGGAGCCGGATTCGAGCTGTTCCACAAAGGATGTCGAGTGCTGGGGTGTCAGTGATCGGATTGACCACAACAAGCCTTGGCAACAGCAACCCACGCAGGAAAAGAAAAGATGCTTCTGTGCGGACCAGCAAGGTCCTGGGGACTCCCCAAACAATGGAGAGTCAGGGCACGTTTGGAGCAACCAGGGAAGCCCAATAAAAGTTAGAGTTGCCTTCTTGGGGACCCACAGGTCAATAGACCAGGGATCGCAAAGGGACTTCAAGAGGAATCACGAAATGGCAGCCCACGGAACACTCGTTGAGTGTAGGCCTGCAATCTTCAGTGCAATTTGTGCTCGGGGTCAGGGCTACAAGTAACCCAAAGCTCAGCCTCAGGGGTCGCCGGAAAGCTGATGCTTCTGCAAATGGTTGGGGTGTCCAGGGGTTCGGGTTGCACGGTCTCCACGAAGGATACGGGCCTCAGACTTGCTGTGGGCACAGATCGACCTCAGAGACCTCGGGAAACCCACCTCCTGTGTGGCAATATTCTTCGGAGTCCATCTGAGCTCAGAGATGCCAACCAGTCAGTTTCGTTAAAGGTGCCTGCCTTGCAGGGGAGTAACTCCTTTACTCCAAGGGAGATTCTTCAGTCATCCAGCGTAGTGTAGATCGTCGAAGTACTTGGTTTCTGGTATCAGAGTTTAGTCCAGGTGTAATCTAAAGTCCTGTAGTCAGGGTTTCCTACTTTATACCCAAGGAAGGGGTGGGACAAACTCTGGGGACCCACCTATGGGAGGGTCAGGAAAGAGGGGTGGCTACACCCATTTCCTTTGTCCAGTTTCGCACCAGAGCAGGGGCTGTGTGCCCCTGCAACCGGTTTGAGTTGGACTATGCACAGGAACACCAAATGTGCCCCCAGTGCAGACTTCAAAGCACTCTGAGAGTGCACCCACCCAGCCCCAATACCCTAAAGCCTGTCTGGGAGGTGGTCACACCTCCCTGTGACAGGAAACCTATTGTCCAGGCCTCCCCTGCCGGAGTTTCGTCCAGCAGCAGGAGGGAAGACTCGTGTCTGTGGCTGCAGCATCCATTTTGTGATGCCAGGGCTCTGTTAGCTGGTACCGGGTATACCAGTGCTGTCATGTCTCTCCCTCTAGAAGGGTGGGATCATACTCCCACACCAGTTATTACTGGTGTGGGGGTATGATTCCAAGGTGTTTGACACCAAACACTACAGTTTTCCATGGAGCCATTCTCAAGTTAGCATTTACAGCGGGGTTATAATGCACTTAAGAGTATATGGTCTGGCTGTATCACAAACAACCCCGGAATAAAGATTCCGAAAGCTGCAGAGGGCTCTGCTCATGCATGGGAACCCTCTCACATGAAACCCAGCACCCTGCCTTCAGGATTGTTAAGGCCTGCCATAGGGGTGACTGATAGGTTTACATGTGCAGTGATATGGAGAGATATAGGGAACCTATATCTCAGTAAGGGTGGATACACCACCTTACACAGGCTGCTGTAGCAGACCTGTTGTGTCATTTCGGATGGCCTCTCAGGGGTGGCATAATACATGCTGCAGCCCCTGGGAGGCCTCTGGAGCTACCTATGCCCTGGGTACATAGTATACCATGTACTAGGGACTCATAAGGGTACCCCAGAATCCAATCTGGAGTGTACCTAAAGTACATGTAATCAATTTAAGGGGAAAGCAGATAGGCTGGGGTCCTGAATAGCAGGATCCCAGCCAAACTAAGCCGAAAACCAGCAAAACACCAGGAAAAAAGTGGGGGCAACCATGCAGTCAGATTCCACCTTCCTACAGCCCTCAACAGATGACACGCTTACCTTCAGAGCTGCAGCTTGTCCTCAACAGACGATACGTTTCTTCAGAGCTGCAGCTTGCCCTCAACTGATGACACGTTTACCTTCAGAGCTGCAGTTTGCCCTCAACAGACGATGCGTTTCTTCAGAGCTGCAGCTTGCCCTCAACTGATGACACGTTTACCTTCAGAGCTGCAGCTTGCCCTCAACTGATGACACGTTTACCTTCAGAGCTGCAGTTTGCCCTCAACAGATGATACATGTACCTTCAGAGCTCCATCTTGCCCTTAACAGATGACACGTTTACCTTCAGAGCTCCAGCTTGCCCTCAACGGATGACACGTTTACCTTCAGAGCTGCAGCTTGCCCTCAATGGATGGCACGTTTACCTTCAGAGCTCCAACTTGACCTCAACGGATGACACGTTTACCTCCAGAGCTGCAGCTTACCCTCAACAGATGACACGTTTACCTTCAGAGCTGCAGCTTTCTCTCAACGAATGACATGTTTACCTTCAGATCCCCAACTTGCCCTCAACGGATGACACGTTTACCTTCAGAGCTGCAGCTTGCCCTCATCAGATGACACGTTTACCTTCAGAGCTGCAGCTTGCCCTCAACAGATGACACGTTTACCTTCCGAGCTCCAGCTTGTCCTCAACAAATGATACGTTTACTTTCAGAGCTGCAGCTTTCCCCCAACTGATGATACATTTACCTTCAGAGATGCAGCTTGCCCTCAATAAATGACAAGTGTGCCTTTAGAGCTGCAGAGCTGCTCTCAATAGACGTTACTTTACCTTCATAGTGCCGATATACAGCATCCCTCCCCCCACACACATGCATGCCATAACAAACCAGACCCAAATAAATGAGACCACACATTTGTAATTGGATAAACATTTGTTGCAGGTTTATTTTTCACCATGAATTAGGCTGTGTAGTGGGTTAACTAACGGGCGATCTGGGGTGGGCAGTGTTGAGTGACATAAGCTGCCGCCCTACCTGATGAGCCAACAGGCACTGTGGGCAACCCATTTGGTGCTTAACTTCCAGTTGAAGGGTTTGCCTCCACCATGACTTTGAACCACCAGTCCCATCGTAACACTCACACCCTCTTTGGGCGGAGCGTAATCAGGCAAGCCACCAGCTGCTCAGGCTTGTAACTGCCTGTGGGACTAACGAGGCGCCGTCGCTTCCATCCTGGGGTCCGTAAAGACTCCCGGGGGAGGGCGGGTGGCATCAAGATTCCCTGCTGTTCTCCCTAGGATGGTAGATTACTGTAGCAAAATAGCTACAGATCGCCCTGTAACTCCTCCTGCAAGTCAAGATAAACAGATTACAATTTCCAGGGGGCCACTCCCAAGGGAAACCCATGTACCTCCGAGGAAGGCTGGGTCAGGGATAGGGTGGGCTATCACGTTGCCATTAGGAAAGATAGAGGAGGAGCATGTTGAGGGGTAGATATATATACCCAGACCCTACCCCTCTTCCATGCAGGACAATACGCAGCGTTCGTACGCTGGATGGGTGAACCTCGCGACCACGTCCCCTCAAAGTTGCATGGCCGCAAGGGAAGAAAGGGGGTGGAGGATGCCGCACAATGTGACACTAAGATGGCTGCCCCCTTATATTGTCACATTGCGTGTGCCGTGGACAGACACAAAGCTGTAGCTTGGCCTCAACAGATGTTACTTTACCTTGAGAGCTGCCGCTTGCTCTCAATAGACGACATGTTTACCTTCAGAGCTGCAACTTGCCCTCATTAGATGATAATTTTACCTTGCGAGCTGCAGCTTGCTCTCAATAGATGACCCTTTTACCTTCCGAGCTGCAGCTTGCTTTCAATAGACGACACGTTTACCTTCAAAGCTGCAGATTGCTCTCAAAATATGATATATTTACTTGCAGAGCTCAGGCTTTGGGAGATAGATGGAGGCAAAGAGAAATAGAGGATAGTGGGTTGCAAATCCTTTCATTTCATCACAACCGTGGACTTGTCAAAGTACATGGGGGTTTAAGGGAGAAGCCCTAATCTGAGGTGCTGAGGGACAAGCCCTGGTACTCTGCTATCCCTAGGAAAGGCTGGCATAGAGTGCTATTGCCTGAGCGTTATTCCATTGTACCAAATTCCATTGCCCCTAAGGTGCTGCTCAAATTAGTCCTGTGCAAAGAGCATAATCCAAAGGCCTGTGCCATGCCCTGCATTCACAGTCCACTGGGCATGGTTACAGCTCAAATGCACTCAGAGCCGAACTCGCCCCAGCGGGCATTGGGCGTTTCCCCGGAAGGCTGGAAGGGTGGCAGCCGGTTTTGTTACTGGGGGCCAGTTTTGCAGCTGTGCTTCTTACTTGCACCCACCACCCCGTTCTGGGATCTGACAGACAAAATTGCCAGGGCTGCTTTGGGTTCCCAGTCCAGCCCTGAATGTACTTCAGGTACCGTAGTCCTACATCCTGGAGACAGGGGGGCAGATTTACAAGAACTGACGCATCTCTGCATATCAGCAGAGATGCGTCAGTTAATTTGCGTCACCCAAACAAAACCTTGCGCCACCATGGATGCGTCGCATTTACAATGCGGCGCACCGTGGCGCAAGGATTGACAGATGCGTGACGCATCTATCGGCGTGAAGGTAACGCATTGCTGGAGTCGTGTCGCAAGCGCGACGCAACTCCAGCAATGCTCAAGGTCGGCCTATACTTATTGTGCTGCGTCACTCCTTAAGCCTGCTTCAAGCAGGCGTACGGTTTTGACGCAGTGGCGTCGTAAAAGTGACTCAGTGAAAGCTTGTAGATTTCGCTGCGTCACTTTTACGAGGCTTTCTTGCATGGGAACGCCCACCCTGCATACATTATACCTGACGCAGGTATAATGTGGCGCAGGGCTTTACAACGTGCCGCAACTCCCTAGATGCGCCACGTTGTAAATGTGTCGCAACGTGGCTCATTGTTTACTACGCCGCTGCATCTCAAAAGTGACGCAACGGCGGCGTAAAAGTGTCGCAGGGGGCTTGTAAATCTGCCCCAGGGTGTGCCAGGTGGCATGGCTACAGGTTCCCCTGTGATACTGAGAGCATAGGTACTGGGCACAAGGCATAACAAGAGTACATGCTCTTCACAATTCTTCCTCAACACAGGGCTGCAGGTAATGCTACAAGGGTTTTGTGGGCAATGGCCTAAGTATATCTTTACAAAACCCATAAACTTCAGTGAACAAAATTTGAAAAATTAGCATTGTATTTCTCTAATAAATATCCTAAGATAGGCGTTTGCTTTTCCTTCAGTATTTTGATTTTTTCAGTTTTTTAGATAATACTTTATAGACAAACATTGGCAAAGCCAGTAGCTCGGGTCTTGCATTATAATGGTGAGCCCTATGTGCTTTGATAAGGCTTGTTTGATAAGTGAAGGTTGGAGTACAATCAGGCAGAGTCCGTGAAACTTGTCTGAAATTCTTCTCTTGTGACATTCATGTATTTGTGCATTCTGACTACTGCCCAGCATTTGTTGCCAGACACTTAGGGGCCGATTCCGATCTCGGTCGGAGGCGGACCCAATACCATTCGGTCGGGAAAAAAGCCATGCGAAAGCCTGTTTCCCGACCGAACCGTACGCGTGGTCCGGCCGAGCGAGTACGATGCGAGTCCGCCGACCGACTCGTCCGGGCGTCCCGACAACTCCGACCGACTCGCTCGGACTCGAACCGCTCCGACCGACTCGCTCGGACCCGATTCGCACCGCGCAATGGAGACGTTTCCCGGCCGGGTAAGTACGATGCGCGCCGCGAGCAGTCCGACCGAGCCGCGCACTCCGGCTCGTAAGAGCTGTCGGAGCCGTACTTTGGGGGTCCGTGTCGGACCCCCTGTACGCGTACCCGTGCGAGGCGCACACAGGGGGACCCAAGGGTCCCCCTACCTGTGCGTGTACGCCGCGAGCGCTTCGCGGCGTACTCGCTGTAGGGGCGCCCTTGTCCGCCTCGCACCCATTGAGGCAATGGGAGCCCGCGTACGCGTTGTACGACCGGCTCCCATTGAGTTCAATGGGAGTCCGACCGACTCGTGTCCGATAACATACGGACGCATCGTACTCGTTCGGTCGGACTGCACGGGTCCGATTCGGTCGGAAATCTCTCCGGGTCCGGCTCGGTCGGAGAAATTTCCGGCCCGAATCGGAATCGACCCCTTAATGACCACTCTCCAGATGTACAGACCTGTCATCCCATTAGAATCATCCCTTCAGCGCTATTTATGCGTCCATCACACATGCAACTCTTGTTGCATAACCAGTTATACTTCTGAGTAACCCTGCTCAACTTGACTTGGCCTGGCTGTCACACATATCAAAAGAAATTCACAGGGATTCATGTATCTGAATTAAAAGAATGACACCCTAAAACCTTTGCTGCATCAATATTAGTATCTGTCGCAAAATTGCCTTTTCAGCATGATTTTTTGGCTTTTTTCTGTACCCTATTTTTGCAGATTTTTTAACTCTGTGCACTTCACTCCTACTAAACAGAAGTAATGTGCTTGTGTTCCCCATTCAAACATGGGTAAATTGGATTACCCCAATTGACATATTTCACATGCCTATAAGATCTTTTATATGGCATACAAAATACACCCAGGGCATAGAAGTTAAATGCCACCTGTGGACTGCAGAACCACGGGTGGCCTGTAAAACATGGCTTCAGGCCTACCATGTGAAGCCTGACGGCAGTAGTCTAATACCTGCTGCCAAAATTATCAAATAACCCTTTTTGACAGGCATGGAATTCTACTTTTAAATATTAATAAGTCACCCCCAAGTTCACCTTGTTACCCACAAGGTAGTGTGACTGATATTTAAAAGAAGAAAATTTATTAAATTAAAGTTGGCATGTTCCACCAGTGACCAGCTCAGAAAAGCTATTTTCACTGGCAAGCTGTACCCAGAGACTAGAAAATGCCACAGTACAGATATAAAGTTAAATATGTAGCTTTTGACAGGAAATTAATAAAATAATAATTCGAAGACTATTTTTCATGTTTAATAAAAGTCTAATTCATTTGTGCAGTTGGATTTTTAATAAATATTTAGGGAAAGTAAGTAGTAGAGAGTTATCTTTCCACTGCCTGAAACTCCTGGAGGTTATTTTGCATTAGTGTGTTAGCAGCAGCCCAGTTCCTTGCTTGACCTTAATGAGGTGTGAAAACGGCTCCCAAAGCAGAACAATGGCTTAGGTCTAGTGGCAGGAGGGACTAGGAGTGGGGGCTTTGATCCCTGTCAGCCCAGGAAGGAGTGTTGGGGTAGAACCAGGAACTTAATTAACATGAAATGGAAAGAGGTGCGGCCTGCCCATTCAAATTTTAGTGAACAAAGGTCCTGAAGAAGAAAAAGCCTTTGTCCCAAGGCCTACTCAAGCCAGGCTGGCCCCGAACCCAGTGAAATGGAAGCTACCACCAGAATTGGTTTGGAGTGGACACAGGGAAGGGGCCTGCTCCTTTCCCTGGCCACACCTGTGCGTGGACACAAGAATTCTGCACAAGGTAGGAAGGGTTTTCCCGTCAATGATTTTAGGAGTGAGGGGCACTGTTGGATTGGTTGTAGTAGGACAAACAGGAACGGCTGAAAAAGTGGGTAGGTTTGCCCTGGGGAACTTCTACCCCATTGGTTAGGAATTTGACATCCTAAGACACCCTCTTCAGAGCACTTCTGGGCCTGTAGAAAAACAGAAGAGAACTGTACCTGCTGTCTGTGACCTGAGAAGCACAGATGAACAGGGTCTGCTCCCTGTTGTACCCATGACTAAGAAGAGGAGCCCAAGGGTCAGTGGCTGACCTCCTGTGCAGCTACAAGACATAACAAGTTGCAAGAGGCCTTTTTAGGTCTCGCCTGAGCCAGCGCATGTGCTGCCCTGGCGAGACTTTTAGTAAGGGGGCTTTAAAAAGCTCACCACAAGCTTTTGCTTGTGGCCTAAAGCTTGCGGTTACGCGCACAGTTACGCGCATAGCCGCCATCTGGCTTTAGCCCCCATCTGCCTTTCAACTGTTGTCATGGGTCATTAAGCGCCTCTGTAGCGGGCTCCTTTCCGATTGCAGTACCATGACAGGCTTTTTTCTTTAAAGCCAGCCTCGTCTCCAAATTATGATTTCATGTTTTCGTGCTTAGCGTGCCTTTTGCAATTTGAAATATCTCTCGCGGGTACCTTTATAATTGCAGTACCATGACGGGCTTTCTCTTTAAAGCCAGCCTCGTCTCCAAATTATACATGTTTTCGTGCTTAGCGTGCCATTTGCAATTTGAAATATCTCTCGCGGGCACCTTTTCGATTGCAGTACCATGACGTGCTTTCTCTTTAAAGCCAGCCTCGTCTCCAAATTATACATGTTTGACCAACAAGTCAACATGTGTTAAAGGACGTCTTTAAAACGAGCGCTTTTGGGAACAAAACGTCATTTTTCATCCTCACCAACTATTTTTTTGCCTATAAGCAATGTAGGAAACAATCAGAAGCCGACGATCCTGCTCATCGTGTTGAATGGCTACCAGAAATATATGTGTGCAACCCGCAGGAATCAGATTCAAAGCTTAGTGGGGCTAACTCAGCCTTTCATCCACAGGAGGTATAAACAAAAAATCTCTCGCAGGCACCTTTCTAATTGCAGTACCATGACGTGCTTTCTCTTTAAAGCCAGCCTTGTCTCCAAATTATACATGTTTTTGTGCTTAGCGTGCTATTTGCAATTTGAAATATCTCTCGCGGGCACCTTTTTGATTGCAGTACCATGACGTGCTTTCTCTTTAAAGCCAGCCTCGTCTCCAAATTATACATGTTTTCGTGCTTAGCGTGCCATTTGCAATTTGAAATATCTCTCGCGGGCACCTTTTTGATTGCAGTACCATGACGTGCTTTCTCTTTAAAGCCAGCCTCGTCTCCAAATTATACATGTTTGACGCACAAGTTAACATGTGTTAAAGGACGTCTTTAAAACGAGCGCTTTAGGGAACAAAACGTTTATTTTTCATCCTCACCAACTATTTTTTTGCCTATAAGCAATGAAGGAAACAATGAGAAGCTGACGATCCTGCTCATTGTGTTGAATGGCTACCTGAAATATCTGTGTGCAACCCGTAGGAATCAGATTCAAAGCTTAGTGGGGCTAACTCAGCCTTTCATCCACAGGAGGTATAAACAAACAAATCTCTCGCAGGCCCCTTTCTAATTGCAGTACCATGAAGTGCTTTCTCTTTAAAGCCATCCTCGTCTCCAAATTATACATGTTTTCGTGCTTAGCGTGCCATTTGCAATTTGAAATATCTCTTGCGGGCACCTTTTGATTGCAGTACCATGACGTGCTTTCTCTTTAAAGCAAGCCTCGTCTCCAAATTATACATGTTTTCTTGCTTAGCGTGCCATTTGCAATTTGAAATATCTCTTGCGGGCACCTTTTTGATTGCAGTACCATGACATGCTTTCTCTTTAAAGCCAGCCTCGTCTCCAAATTATACATGTTTGACCAACAAGTCAACACGTGTTAAAGGACGTCTTTAAAGCGAGCGCTTTAGAGAACAAAACGTTCATTTTTCATCCTCCCCAACTATTTTTTTGCCTATAAGCAATGTAGGAAACAATCAGAAGCCGACGATCCTGCTCATCGTGTTGAATGGCTACCAGAAATATATGTGTGCAACCCGCAGGAATCAGATTCAAAGCTTAGTGGGGCTAACTCAGCCTTTCATCCACAGGAGGTATAAACAAAAAATCTCTCGCAGGCACCTTTCTAATTGCAGTACCATGACGTGCTTTCTCTTTAAAGCCAGCCTCGTCTCCAAATTATACATGTTTTTGTGCTTAGCGTGCTATTTGCAATTTGAAATATCTCTTGCGGGCACCTTTTTGATTGCAGTACCGTGACGTGCTTTCTCTTTAAAGCCAGCCTCGTCTCCAAATTATACATGTTTTCGTGCTTAGCGTGCCATTTGCAATTTGAAATATCTCTCGCGGGCACCTTTTTGATTGCAGTACCATGACGTGCTTTCTCTTTAAAGCCAGCCTCGTCTCCAAATTATACATGTTTGACGCACAAGTTAACATGTGTTAAAGGACGTCTTTAAAACGAGCGCTTTAGGGAACAAAACGTTTACTTTTCATCCTCACCAACTATTTTTTTGCCTATAAGCAATGAAGGAAACAATGAGAAGCCGACGATCCTGCTCATTGTGTTGAATGGCTACCTGAAATATCTGTGTGCAACCCGTAGGAATCAGATTCAAAGCTTATTGGGGCTAACTCAGCCTTTCATCCACAGGAGGTATAAACAAAAAAATCTCTCGCAGGCACCTTTCTAATTGCAGTACCATGACGTGCTTTCTCTTTAAAGCCAGCCTCGTCTCCAAATTATACATGTTTGACCAACAAGTCAACATGTGTTAAAGGACGTCTTTAAAACGAGCGCTTTTGGGAACAAAACGTCATTTTTCATCCTCACCAACTATTTTTTTGCCTATAAGCAATGTAGGAAACAATCAGAAGCCGACGATCCTGCTCATCGTGTTGAATGGCTACCAGAAATATATGTGTGCAACCCGCAGGAATCAGATTCAAAGCTTAGTGGGGCTAACTCAGCCTTTCATCCACAGGAGGTATAAACAAAAAAATCTCTCGCAGGCACCTTTCTAATTGCAGTACCATGACGTGCTTTCTCTTTAAAGCCAGCCTTGTCTCCAAATTATACATGTTTTTGTGCTTAGCGTGCTATTTGCAATTTGAAATATCTCTCGCGGGCACCTTTTTGATTGCAGTACCATGACGTGCTTTCTCTTTAAAGCCAGCCTCGTCTCCAAATTATACATGTTTTCGTGCTTAGCGTGCCATTTGCAATTTGAAATATCTCTCGCGGGCACCTTTTTGATTGCAGTACCATGACGTGCTTTCTCTTTAAAGCCAGCCTCGTCTCCAAATTATACATGTTTGACGCACAAGTTAACATGTGTTAAAGGACGTCTTTAAAACGAGCGCTTTAGGGAACAAAACGTTTATTTTTCATCCTCACCAACTATTTTTTTGCCTATAAGCAATGAAGGAAACAATGAGAAGCTGACGATCCTGCTCATTGTGTTGAATGGCTACCTGAAATATCTGTGTGCAACCCGTAGGAATCAGATTCAAAGCTTAGTGGGGCTAACTCAGCCTTTCATCCACAGGAGGTATAAACAAACAAATCTCTCGCAGGCCCCTTTCTAATTGCAGTACCATGAAGTGCTTTCTCTTTAAAGCCATCCTCGTCTCCAAATTATACATGTTTTCGTGCTTAGCGTGCCATTTGCAATTTGAAATATCTCTTGCGGGCACCTTTTTGATTGCAGTACCATGACGTGCTTTCTCTTTAAAGCAAGCCTCGTCTCCAAATTATACATGTTTTCTTGCTTAGCGTGCCATTTGCAATTTGAAATATCTCTTGCGGGCACCTTTTTGATTGCAGTACCATGACATGCTTTCTCTTTAAAGCCAGCCTCGTCTCCAAATTATACATGTTTGACCAACAAGTCAACACGTGTTAAAGGACGTCTTTAAAACGAGCGCTTTAGAGAACAAAACGTTCATTTTTCATCCTCCCCAACTATTTTTTTGCCTATAAGCAATGTAGGAAACAATCAGAAGCCGACGATCCTGCTCATCGTGTTGAATGGCTACCAGAAATATATGTGTGCAACCCGCAGGAATCAGATTCAAAGCTTAGTGGGGCTAACTCAGCCTTTCATCCACAGGAGGTATAAACAAAAAAATCTCTCGCAGGCACCTTTCTAATTGCAGTACCATGACGTGCTTTCTCTTTAAAGCCAGCCTCGTCTCCAAATTATACATGTTTTTGTGCTTAGCGTGCTATTTGCAATTTGAAATATCTCTTGCGGGCACCTTTTTGATTGCAGTACCGTGACGTGCTTTCTCTTTAAAGCCAGCCTCGTCTCCAAATTATACATGTTTTCGTGCTTAGCGTGCCATTTGCAATTTGAAATATCTCTCGCGGGCACCTTTTTGATTGCAGTACCATGACGTGCTTTCTCTTAAAGCCAGCCTCGTCTCCAAATTATACATGTTTGACGCACAAGTTAACATGTGTTAAAGGACGTCTTTAAAACGAGCGCTTTAGGGAACAAAACGTTTATTTTTCATCCTCACCAACTATTTTTTTGCCTATAAGCAATGAAGGAAACAATGAGAAGCCGACGATCCTGCTCATTGTGTTGAATGGCTACCTGAAATATCTGTGTGCAACCCGTAGGAATCAGATTCAAAGCTTAGTGGGGCTAACTCAGCCTTTCATCCACAGGAGGTATAAACAAAAAAATCTCTCGCAGGCACCTTTCTAATTGCAGTACCATGACGTGCTTTCTCTTTAAAGCCAGCCTCGTCTCCAAATTATACATGTTTTCGTGCTTAGCATGCCATTTGCAATTTGAAATATCTCTTGCAGGCACCTTTTTGATTGCAGTACCATGACGTGCTTTCTCTTTAAAGCCAGCCTCGTCTCCAAATTATACATGTTTGACCAACAAGTCAACACGTGTTAAAGGACGTCTTTAAAACGAGCGCTTTAGAGAACAAAACGTTCATTTTTCATCCTCACCAACTATTTTTTTGCCTATAAGCAATGTAGGAAACAATCAGAAGCCGACGATCCTGCTCATCGTGTTGAATGGCTACCAGAAATATCTGTGTGCAACCCGCAGGAATCAGATTCAAAGCTTAGTGGGGCTAACTCAGCCTTTCATCCACAGGAGGTATAAACAAAAAAATCTCTCGCAGGCACCTTTCTAATTGCAGTACCATGACGTGCTTTCTCTTTAAAGCCAGCCTCATCTCCAAATTATACATGTTTTCGTGCTTAGCGTGCCATTTGCAATTTGAAATATCTCTCGCGGGCACCTTTTTGATTGCAGTACCATGACGTGCTTTCTCTTTAAAGCCAGCCTCGTCTCCAAATTATACATGTTTTCGTGCTTAGCGTACCATTTGCAATTTGAAATATCTCTCGCGGGCACCTTTTTGATTGCAGTACCATGACGTGCTTTCTCTTTAAAGCCAGCCTCATCTCCAAATTATACATGTCTGACGCACAAGTTAACATGTGTTAAATGACGTCTTTAAAACGAGCGCTTTAGGGAACAAAACGTTTATTTTTATCCTCACCAACTATTTTTTTGCCTATATGCAATGTAGGAAACAATGAGAAGCCGACGATCCTGCTCATTGTGTTGAATGGCTACCTGAAATATCTGTGTGCAACCCGCAGGAATCAGATTCAAAGCTTAGTGGGGCTAACTCAGCCTTTCATCCACAGGAGGTATAAACAAAAAATCTCTCGCAGGCACCTTTCTAATTGCAGTACCATGACGTGCTTTCTCTTTAAAGCCAGCCTCGTCTCCAAATTATACATGTTTTCGTGCTTAGCGTGCCTTTTGCAATTTGAAATATCTCTCGCGGGTACCTTTATAATTGCAGTACCTTGACGGGCTTTCTCTTTAAAGCCAGCCTCGTCTCCAAATTATACATGTTTTCGTGCTTAGCGTGCCATTTGCAATTTGAAATATCTCTCGCGGGCAACTTTTTGATTGCAGTACCATGACGTGCTTTCTCTTTAAAGCCAGCCTCGTCTCCAAATTATACATATTTGACCAACAAGTCAACATGTGTTAAAGGACGTCTTTAAAACGAGCGCTTTAGGGAACAAAACGTCATTTTTCATCCTCACCAACTATTTTTTTGCCTATAAGCAATGTAGGAAACAATCAGAAGCCGACGATCTTGCTCATCGTGTTGAATGGCTACCAGAAATATATGTGTGCAACCCGCAGGAATCAGATTCAAAGCTTAGTGGGGCTAACTCAGCCTTTCAACCACAGGAAGTATAAACAAAAAAATCTCTTGCAGGCACCTTTCTAATTGCAGTACCATGACGTGCTTTCTCTTTAAAGCCAGCCTCGTCTCCAAATTATACATGTTTTTGTGCTTCGCGTGCTATTTGCAATTTGAAATATCTCTCGCGGGCACCTTTTTGATTGCAGTACCATGACGTGCTTTCTCTTTAAAGCCAGCCTCGTCTCCAAATTATACATGTTTTCGTGCTTAGCGTGCCATTTGCAATTTGAAATATCTCTTGCGGGCACCTTTTTGATTGCAGTACCATGACGTGCTTTCTCTTTAAAGCCAGCCTCGTCTCCAAATTATACATGTTTGACGCACAAGTTAACATGTGTTAAAGGACGTCATTAAAACGAGCGCTTTAGGGAACAAAACGTTTATTTTTCATCCTCACCAACTATTTTTTTGCCTATAAGCAATGAAGGCAACAATGAGAAGCTGACGATCCTGCTCATCGTGTTGAATGGCTACCAGAAATATCTGTGTGCAACCCGCAGGAATCAGATTCAAAGCTTAGTGGGGCTAACTCAGCCTTTCATCCACAGGAGGTATAAACAAAAAAATCTCTCGCAGGCACCTTTCTAATTGCAGTACCATGACGTGCTTTCTCTTTAAAGCCAGCCTCATCTCCAAATTATACATGTTTTCGTGCTTAGCGTGCCATTTGCAATTTGAAATATCTCTCGCGGGCACCTTTTTGATTGCAGTACCATGACGTGCTTTCTCTTTAAAGCCAGCCTCGTCTCCAAATTATACATGTTTTCGTGCTTAGCGTACCATTTGCAATTTGAAATATCTCTCGCGGGCACCTTTTTGATTGCAGTACCATGACGTGCTTTCTCTTTAAAGCCAGCCTCGTCTCCAAATTATACATGTCTGACGCACAAGTTAACATGTGTTAAATGACGTCTTTAAAACGAGTGCTTTAGGGAACAAAACGTTTATTTTTATCCTCACCAACTATTTTTTTGCCTATATGCAATGTAGGAAACAATAAGAAGCCGACGATCCTGCTCATTGTGTTGAATGGTTACCTGAAATATCTGTGTGCAACCCGCAGGAATCAGATACAAAGCTTAGTGGGGCTAACTCAGCCTTTCATCCACAGGAGGTATAAACAAAAAAATCTCTCGCAGGCACCTTTCTAATTGCAGTACCATGACGTGCTTTCTCTTTAAAGCCAGCCTCGTCTCCAAATTATACATGTTTTCGTGCTTAGCGTGCCTTTTGCAATTTGAAATATCTCTCGCGGGTACCTTTATAATTGCAGTACCTTGACGGGCTTTCTCTTTAAAGCCAGCCTCGTCTCCAAATTATACATGTTTTTGTGCTTAGCGTGCCATTTGCAATTTGAAATATCTCTCGCGGGCAACTTTTTGATTGCAGTACCATGACGTGCTTTCTCTTTAAAGCCAGCCTCGTCTCCAAATTATACATATTTGACCAACAAGTCAACATGTGTTAAAGGACGTCTTTAAAACGAGCGCTTTAGGGAACAAAACGTCATTTTTCATCCTCACCAACTATTTTTATGCCTATAAGCAATGTAGGAAACAATCAGAAGCCGACGATCTTGCTCATCGTGTTGAATGGCTACCAGAAATATATGTGTGCAACCCGCCGGAATCAGATTCAAAGCTTAGTGGGGCTAACTCAGCCTTTCATCCACAGGAAGTATAAACAAAAAATCTCTTGCAGGCACCTTTCTAATTGCAGTACCATGACGTGCTTTCTCTTTAAAGCCAGCCTCGTCTCCAAATTATACATGTTTTCGTGCTTAGCGTGCCATTTGCAATTTGAAATATCTCTTGCGGGCACCTTTTTGATTGCAGTACCATGACGTGCTTTCTCTTTAAAGCCAGCCTCGTCTCCAAATTATACATGTTTTCGTGCTTAGCGTGCCATTTGCAATTTGAAATATCTCTCGCGGGCACCTTTTTGATTGCAGTACCATGACGTGCTTTCTCTTTAAAGCCAGCCTCGCTCCAAATTATACATGTTTGACCAACAAGTCAACACGTGTTAAAGGACGTCTTTAAAACGAGCGCTTTAGAGAACAAAACGTTCATTTTTCATCCTCACCAACTATTTTTTGCCTATAAGCAATGTAGGAAACAATCAGAAGCCGACGATCCTGCTCATCGTGTTGAATGGCTACCAGAAATATCTGTGTGCAACCCGCAGGAATCAGATTCAAAGCTTAGTGGGGCTAACTCAGCCTTTCATCCACAGTAGGTATAAACAATAAAATCTCTCGCAGGCACCTTTCTAATTGCAGTACCATGACGTGCTTTCTCTTTAAAGCCAGCCTTGTCTCCAAATTATACATGTTTTCGTGCTTAGCGTGCCATTTGCAATTTGAAATATCTCTCGCGGGCACCTTTTTGATTGCAGTACCATGACGTGCTTTCTCTTTAAAGCCAGCCTCGTCTCCAAATTATACATGTTTTCGTGCTTAGCGTACCATTTGCAATTTGAAATATCTCTCGCGGGCACCTTTTTGATTGCAGTACCATGACGTGCTTTCTCTTTAAAGCCAGCCTCGTCTCCAAATTATACATGTTTGACGCACAAGTTAACATGTGTTAAATGACGTCTTTAAAACGAGCGCTTTAGGGAACAAAACGTTTATTTTTTATCCTCACCAACTATTTTTTTGCCTATATGCAATGTATGAAACAATGAGAAGCCGACAATCCTGCTCATTGTGTTGAATGGCTACTTGAAATATCTGTGTGCAACCCGCAGGATTCAGATTCAAAGCTTAGTGGGGCTAACTCAGCCTTTCATCCACAGGAGGTATAAACAAAAAAATCTCTCGCAGGCACCTTTCTAATTGCAGTACCATGACGTGCTTTCTCTTTAAAGCCAGCCTCGTCTCCAAATTATACATGTTTTCGTGCTTAGCGTGCCATTTGCAATTTTAAATATCTCTCGCGGGCACCTTTTTGATTGCAGTACCATGACATGCTTTCTCTTTAAAGCCAGCCTCGTCTCCAAATTATACATGTTTTTGTGCTTAGCGTGCTATTTGCAATTTGAAATATCCCTCGCGGGCACCTTTTGATTGCAGTACCATGACGTGCTTTCTCTTTAAAGCCAGCCTCGTCTCCAAATTATACATGTTTTCGTGCTTAGCGTGCCATTTGCAATTTGAAATATCTCTCGCGGGCACCTTTTTGATTGCAGTACCATGACGTGCTTTCTCTTTAAAGCCAGCCTCGTCTCCAAATTATACATGTTTGACGCACAAGTTAACATGTGTTAAAGGACGTCTTTAAAACGAGCGCTTTAGGGAACGAAACGTTTATTTTTCATCCTCACCAACTATTTTTTTGCCTATAAGCAATGAAGGCAACAATGAGAAGCCGACGATCCTGCTCATTGTGTTGAATGGCTACCTGAAATATCTGTGTGCAACCCGTAGGAATCAGATTCAAAGCTTAGTGGGGCTAACTCAGCCTTTCATCCACAGGAGGTATAAACAAAAAATCTCTCGCAGGCACCTTTCTAATTGCAGTACCATGACGTGCTTTCTCTTTAAAGCCAGCCTCATCTCCAAATTATACATGTTTTCGTGCTTAGCGTGCCATTTGCAATTTGAAATATCTCTCGCGGGCACCTTTTTGATTGCAGTACCATGACGTGCTTTCTCTTTAAAGCCAGCCTCGTCTCCAAATTATACATGTTTTCGTGCTTAGCGTACCATTTGCAATTTGAAATATCTCTCGCGGGCACCTTTTTGATTGCAGTACCATGACGTGCTTTCTCTTTAAAGCCAGCCTCGTCTCCAAATTATACATGTCTGACGCACAAGTTAACATGTGTTAAATGACGTCTTTAAAACGAGCGCTTTAGGGAACAAAACGTTTATTTTTTATCCTCACCAACTATTTTTTTGCCTATATGCAATGTAGGAAACAATGAGAAGCCGACGATCCTGCTCATTGTGTTGAATGGTTACCTGAAATATCTGTGTGCAACCCGCAGGAATCAGATACAAAGCTTAGTGGGGCTAACTCAGCCTTTCATCCACAGGAGGTATAAACAAAAAAATCTCTCGCAGGCACCTTTCTAATTGCAGTACCATGACGTGCTTTCTCTTTAAAGCCAGCCTCGTCTCCAAATTATACATGTTTTCGTGCTTAGCGTGCCTTTTGCAATTTGAAATATCTCTCGCGGGTACCTTTATAATTGCAGTACCTTGACGGGCTTTCTCTTTAAAGCCAGCCTCGTCTCCAAATTATACATGTTTTCGTGCTTAGCGTGCCATTTGCAATTTGAAATATCTCTCGCGGGCACCTTTTTGATTGCAGTACCATGACGTGCTTTCTCTTTAAAGCCAGCCTCATCTCCAAATTATACATGTCTGACGCACAAGTTAACATGTGTTAAATGACGTCTTTAAAACGAGCGCTTTAGGGAACAAAACGTTTATTTTTTATCCTCACCAACTATTTTTTTGCCTATATGCAATGTAGGAAACAATGAGAAGCCGACGATCCTGCTCATTGTGTTGAATGGCTACCTGAAATATCTGTGTGCAACCCGCAGGAATCAGATTCAAAGCTTAGTGGGGCTAACTCAGCCTTTCATCCACAGGAGGTATAAACAAAAAAATCTCTCGCAGGGCACCTTTCTAATTGCAGTACCATGACGTGCTTTCTCTTTAAAGCCAGCCTCGTCTCCAAATTATACATGTTTTCGTGCTTAGCGTGCCTTTTGCAATTTGAAATATCTCTCGCGGGTACCTTTATAATTGCAGTACCTTGACGGGCTTTCTCTTTAAAGCCAGCCTCGTCTCCAAATTATACATGTTTTCGTGCTTAGCGTGCCATTTGCAATTTGAAATATCTCTCGCGGGCAACTTTTTGATTGCAGTACCATGACGTGCTTTCTCTTTAAAGCCAGCCTCGTCTCCAAATTATACATATTTGACCAACAAGTCAACATGTGTTAAAGGACGTCTTTAAAACGAGCGCTTTAGGGAACAAAACGTCATTTTTCATCCTCACCAACTATTTTTTTGCCTATAAGCAATGTAGGAAACAATCAGAAGCCGACGATCTTGCTCATCGTGTTGAATGGCTACCAGAAATATATGTGTGCAACCCGCAGGAATCAGATTCAAAGCTTAGTGGGGCTAACTCAGCCTTTCAACCACAGGAAGTATAAACAAAAAATCTCTTGCAGGCACCTTTCTAATTGCAGTACCATGACGTGCTTTCTCTTTAAAGCCAGCCTCGTCTCCAAATTATACATGTTTTTGTGCTTCGCGTGCTATTTGCAATTTGAAATATCTCTCGCGGGCACCTTTTTGATTGCAGTACCATGACGTGCTTTCTCTTTAAAGCCAGCCTCGTCTCCAAATTATACATGTTTTCGTGCTTAGCGTGCCATTTGCAATTTGAAATATCTCTTGCGGGCACCTTTTTGATTGCAGTACCATGACGTGCTTTCTCTTAAAGCCAGCCTCGTCTCCAAATTATACATGTTTGACGCACAAGTTAACATGTGTTAAAGGACGTCATTAAAACGAGCGCTTTAGGGAACAAAACGTTTATTTTTCATCCTCACCAACTATTTTTTTGCCTATAAGCAATGAAGGCAACAATGAGAAGCTGACGATCCTGCTCATCGTGTTGAATGGCTACCAGAAATATCTGTGTGCAACCCGCAGGAATCAGATTCAAAGCTTAGTGGGGCTAACTCAGCCTTTCATCCACAGGAGGTATAAACAAAAAAATCTCTCGCAGGCACCTTTCTAATTGCAGTACCATGACGTGCTTTCTCTTTAAAGCCAGCCTCATCTCCAAATTATACATGTTTTCGTGCTTAGCGTGCCATTTGCAATTTGAAATATCTCTCGCGGGCACCTTTTTGATTGCAGTACCATGACGTGCTTTCTCTTTAAAGCCAGCCTCGTCTCCAAATTATACATGTTTTCGTGCTTAGCGTACCATTTGCAATTTGAAATATCTCTCGCGGGCACCTTTTTGATTGCAGTACCATGACGTGCTTTCTCTTTAAAGCCAGCCTCGTCTCCAAATTATACATGTCTGACGCACAAGTTAACATGTGTTAAATGACGTCTTTAAAACGAGTGCTTTAGGGAACAAAACGTTTATTTTTTATCCTCACCAACTATTTTTTTGCCTATATGCAATGTAGGAAACAATAAGAAGCCGACGATCCTGCTCATTGTGTTGAATGGTTACCTGAAATATCTGTGTGCAACCCGCAGGAATCAGATACAAAGCTTAGTGGGGCTAACTCAGCCTTTCATCCACAGGAGGTATAAACAAAAAAATCTCTCGCAGGCACCTTTCTAATTGCAGTACCATGACGTGCTTTCTCTTTAAAGCCAGCCTCGTCTCCAAATTATACATGTTTTCGTGCTTAGCGTGCCTTTTGCAATTTGAAATATCTCTCGCGGGTACCTTTATAATTGCAGTACCTTGACGGGCTTTCTCTTTAAAGCCAGCCTCGTCTCCAAATTATACATGTTTTTGTGCTTAGCGTGCCATTTGCAATTTGAAATATCTCTCGCGGGCAACTTTTTGATTGCAGTACCATGACGTGCTTTCTCTTTAAAGCCAGCCTCGTCTCCAAATTATACATATTTGACCAACAAGTCAACATGTGTTAAAGGACGTCTTTAAAACGAGCGCTTTAGGGAACAAAACGTCATTTTTCATCCTCACCAACTATTTTTATGCCTATAAGCAATGTAGGAAACAATCAGAAGCCGACGATCTTGCTCATCGTGTTGAATGGCTACCAGAAATATATGTGTGCAACCCGCCGGAATCAGATTCAAAGCTTAGTGGGGCTAACTCAGCCTTTCATCCACAGGAAGTATAAACAAAAAAATCTCTTGCAGGCACCTTTCTAATTGCAGTACCATGACGTGCTTTCTCTTTAAAGCCAGCCTCGTCTCCAAATTATACATGTTTTCGTGCTTAGCGTGCCATTTGCAATTTGAAATATCTCTTGCGGGCACCTTTTTGATTGCAGTACCATGACGTGCTTTCTCTTTAAAGCCAGCCTCGTCTCCAAATTATACATGTTTTCGTGCTTAGCGTGCCATTTGCAATTTGAAATATCTCTCGCGGGCACCTTTTTGATTGCAGTACCATGACGTGCTTTCTCTTTAAAGCCAGCCTCGCTCCAAATTATACATGTTTGACCAACAAGTCAACACGTGTTAAAGGACGTCTTTAAAACGAGCGCTTTAGAGAACAAAACGTTCATTTTTCATCCTCACCAACTATTTTTTGCCTATAAGCAATGTAGGAAACAATCAGAAGCCGACGATCCTGCTCATCGTGTTGAATGGCTACCAGAAATATCTGTGTGCAACCCGCAGGAATCAGATTCAAAGCTTAGTGGGGCTAACTCAGCCTTTCATCCACAGTAGGTATAAACAATAAAATCTCTCGCAGGCACCTTTCTAATTGCAGTACCATGACGTGCTTTCTCTTTAAAGCCAGCCTTGTCTCCAAATTATACATGTTTTCGTGCTTAGCGTGCCATTTGCAATTTGAAATATCTCTCGCGGGCACCTTTTTGATTGCAGTACCATGACGTGCTTTCTCTTTAAAGCCAGCCTCGTCTCCAAATTATACATGTTTTCGTGCTTAGCGTACCATTTGCAATTTGAAATATCTCTCGCGGGCACCTTTTTGATTGCAGTACCATGACGTGCTTTCTCTTTAAAGCCAGCCTCGTCTCCAAATTATACATGTTTGACGCACAAGTTAACATGTGTTAAATGACGTCTTTAAAACGAGCGCTTTAGGGAACAAAACGTTTATTTTTTATCCTCACCAACTATTTTTTTGCCTATATGCAATGTATGAAACAATGAGAAGCCGACAATCCTGCTCATTGTGTTGAATGGCTACTTGAAATATCTGTGTGCAACCCGCAGGATTCAGATTCAAAGCTTAGTGGGGCTAACTCAGCCTTTCATCCACAGGAGGTATAAACAAAAAAATCTCTCGCAGGCACCTTTCTAATTGCAGTATCATGACGTGCTTTCTCTTTAAAGCCAGCCTCGTCTCCAAATTATACATGTTTTCGTGCTTAGCGTGCCATTTGCAATTTTAAATATCTCTCGCGGGCACCTTTTTGATTGCAGTACCATGACATGCTTTCTCTTTAAAGCCAGCCTCGTCTCCAAATTATACATGTTTTTGTGCTTAGCGTGCTATTTGCAATTTGAAATATCCCTCGCGGGCACCTTTTGATTGCAGTACCATGACGTGCTTTCTCTTTAAAGCCAGCCTCGTCTCCAAATTATACATGTTTTCGTGCTTAGCGTGCCATTTGCAATTTGAAATATCTCTCGCGGGCACCTTTTTGATTGCAGTACCATGACGTGCTTTCTCTTTAAAGCCAGCCTCGTCTCCAAATTATACATGTTTGACGCACAAGTTAACATGTGTTAAAGGACGTCTTTAAAACGAGCGCTTTAGGGAACGAAACGTTTATTTTTCATCCTCACCAACTATTTTTTTGCCTATAAGCAATGAAGGCAACAATGAGAAGCCGACGATCCTGCTCATTGTGTTGAATGGCTACCTGAAATATCTGTGTGCAACCCGTAGGAATCAGATTCAAAGCTTAGTGGGGCTAACTCAGCCTTTCATCCACAGGAGGTATAAACAAAAAAATCTCTCGCAGGCACCTTTCTAATTGCAGTACCATGACGTGCTTTCTCTTTAAAGCCAGCCTCATCTCCAAATTATACATGTTTTCGTGCTTAGCGTGCCATTTGCAATTTGAAATATCTCTCGCGGGCACCTTTTTGATTGCAGTACCATGACGTGCTTTCTCTTTAAAGCCAGCCTCGTCTCCAAATTATACATGTTTTCGTGCTTAGCGTACCATTTGCAATTTGAAATATCTCTCGCGGGCACCTTTTTGATTGCAGTACCATGACGTGCTTTCTCTTTAAAGCCAGCCTCGTCTCCAAATTATACATGTCTGACGCACAAGTTAACATGTGTTAAATGACGTCTTTAAAACGAGCGCTTTAGGGAACAAAACGTTTATTTTTTATCCTCACCAACTATTTTTTTGCCTATATGCAATGTAGGAAACAATGAGAAGCCGACGATCCTGCTCATTGTGTTGAATGGTTACCTGAAATATCTGTGTGCAACCCGCAGGAATCAGATACAAAGCTTAGTGGGGCTAACTCAGCCTTTCATCCACAGGAGGTATAAACAAAAAAATCTCTCGCAGGCACCTTTCTAATTGCAGTACCATGACGTGCTTTCTCTTTAAAGCCAGCCTCGTCTCCAAATTATACATGTTTTCGTGCTTAGCGTGCCTTTTGCAATTTGAAATATCTCTCGCGGGTACCTTTATAATTGCAGTACCTTGACGGGCTTTCTCTTTAAAGCCAGCCTCGTCTCCAAATTATACATGTTTTCGTGCTTAGCGTGCCATTTGCAATTTGAAATATCTCTCGCGGGCAACTTTTTGATTGCAGTACCATGACGTGCTTTCTCTTTAAAGCCAGCCTCGTCTCCAAATTATACATATTTGACCAACAAGTCAACATGTGTTAAAGGACGTCTTTAAAACGAGCGCTTTAGGGAACAAAACGTCATTTTTCATCCTCACCAACTATTTTTATGCCTATAAGCAATGTAGGAAACAATCAGAAGCCGACGATCTTGCTCATCGTGTTGAATGGCTACCAGAAATATATGTGTGCAACCCGCCGGAATCAGATTCAAAGCTTAGTGGGGCTAACTCAGCCTTTCATCCACAGGAAGTATAAACAAAAAAATCTCTTGCAGGCACCTTTCTAATTGCAGTACCATGACGTGCTTTCTCTTTAAAGCCAGCCTCGTCTCCAAATTATACATGTTTTTGTGCTTAGCGTGCTATTTCTAATTTGAAATATCTCTCGCGGGCACCTTTTTGATTGCAGTACCATGACGTGCTTTCTCTTTAAAGCCAGCCTCGTCTCCAAATTATACATGTTTTCGTGCTTAGCGTGCCATTTGCAATTTGAAATATCTCTCGCGGGCACCTTTTTGATTGCAGTACCATGACGTGCTTTCTCTTTAAAGCCAGCCTCGTCTCCAAATTATACATGTTTGACGCACAAGTTAACATGTGTTAAAGGACGTCTTTAAAACGAGCGCTTTAGGGAACAAAACGTTTATTTTTCATCCTCACCAACTATTTTTTTGCCTATAAGCAATGAAGGCAACAATGAGAAGCCGACGATCCTGCTCATTGTGTTGAATGGCTACCTGAAATATCTGTGTGCAACCCGTAGGAATCAGATTCAAAGCTTAGTGGGGCTAACTCAGCCTTTCATCCACAGGAGGTATAAACAAAAAAATCTCTCGCAGGCACCTTTCTAATTGCAGTACCATGACGTGCTTTCTCTTTAAAGCCAGCCTCGTCTCCAAATTATACATGTTTTCGTGCTTAGCGTGCCATTTGCAATTTGAAATATCTCTTGCGGGCACCTTTTGATTGCAGTACCATGACGTGCTTTCTCTTTAAAGCCAGCCTCGTCTCCAAATTATACATGTTTTCGTGCTTAGCGTGCCATTTGCAATTTGAAATATCTCTCGCGGGCACCTTTTTGATTGCAGTACCATGACGTGCTTTCTCTTTAAAGCCAGCCTCGCTCCAAATTATACATGTTTGACCAACAAGTCAACACGTGTTAAAGGACGTCTTTAAAACGAGCGCTTTAGAGAACAAAACGTTCATTTTTCATCCTCACCAACTATTTTTTGCCTATAAGCAATGTAGGAAACAATCAGAAGCCGACGATCCTGCTCATCGTGTTGAATGGCTACCAGAAATATCTGTGTGCAACCCGCAGGAATCAGATTCAAAGCTTAGTGGGGCTAACTCAGCCTTTCATCCACAGTAGGTATAAACAATAAAATCTCTCGCAGGCACCTTTCTAATTGCAGTACCATGACGTGCTTTCTCTTTAAAGCCAGCCTTGTCTCCAAATTATACATGTTTTCGTGCTTAGCGTGCCATTTGCAATTTGAAATATCTCTCGCGGGCACCTTTTTGATTGCAGTACCATGACGTGCTTTCTCTTTAAAGCCAGCCTCGTCTCCAAATTATACATGTTTTCGTGCTTAGCGTACCATTTGCAATTTGAAATATCTCTCGCGGGCACCTTTTTGATTGCAGTACCATGACGTGCTTTCTCTTTAAAGCCAGCCTCGTCTCCAAATTATACATGTTTGACGCACAAGTTAACATGTGTTAAATGACGTCTTTAAAACGAGCGCTTTAGGGAACAAAACGTTTATTTTTTATCCTCACCAACTATTTTTTTGCCTATATGCAATGTATGAAACAATGAGAAGCCGACAATCCTGCTCATTGTGTTGAATGGCTACCTGAAATATCTGTGTGCAACCCGCAGGATTCAGATTCAAAGCTTAGTGGGGCTAACTCAGCCTTTCATCCACAGGAGGTATAAACAAAAAAATCTCTTGCAGGCACCTTTCTAATTGCAGTACCATGACGTGCTTTCTCTTTAAAGCCAGCCTCGTCTCCAAATTATACATGTTTTCGTGCTTAGCGTGCCATTTGCAATTTTAAATATCTCTCGCGGGCACCTTTTTGATTGCAGTACCATGACATGCTTTCTCTTTAAAGCCAGCCTCGTCTCCAAATTATACATGTTTTTGTGCTTAGCGTGCTATTTGCAATTTGAAATATCCTCGCGGGCACCTTTTGATTGCAGTACCATGACGTGCTTTCTCTTTAAAGCCAGCCTCGTCTCCAAATTATACATGTTTTCGTGCTTAGCGTGCCATTTGCAATTTGAAATATCTCTCGCGGGCACCTTTTTGATTGCAGTACCATGACGTGCTTTCTCTTTAAAGCCAGCCTCGTCTCCAAATTATACATGTTTGACGCACAAGTTAACATGTGTTAAAGGACGTCTTTAAAACGAGCGCTTTAGGGAACGAAACGTTTATTTTTCATCCTCACCAACTATTTTTTTGCCTATAAGCAATGAAGGCAACAATGAGAAGCCGACGATCCTGCTCATTGTGTTGACTGGCTACCTGAAATATCTGTGTGCAACCCGTAGGAATCAGATTCAAAGCTTAGTGGGGCTAACTCAGCCTTTCATCCACAGGAGGTATAAACAAAAATCTCTCGCAGGCACCTTTCTAATTGCAGTACCATGACGTGCTTTCTCTTTAAAGCCAGCCTCGTCTCCAAATTATACATGTTTTCGTGCTTAGCGTGCCATTTGCAATTTGAAATATCTCTTGCGGGCACCTTTTTGATTGCAGTACCATGACGTGCTTTCTCTTTAAAGCCAGCCTCGTCTCCAAATTATACATGTTTTCGTGCTTAGCGTGCCATTTGCAATTTGAAATATCTCTCGCGGGCACCTTTTTGATTGCAGTACCATGACGTGCTTTCTCTTTAAAGCCAGCCTCGTCTCCAAATTATACATGTTTGACCAACAAGTCAACACGTGTTAAAGGACGTCTTTAAAACGAGCGCTTTAGAGAACAAAACGTTCATTTTTCATCCTCACCAACTATTTTTTTGCCTATGCGCAATGTAGGAAACAATCAGAAGCCGACGATCCTGCTCATCGTGTTGAATGGCTACCAGAAATATCTGTGTGCAACCCGCAGGAATCAGATTCAAAGCTTAGTGGGGCTAACTCAGCCTTTCATCCACAGTAGGTATAAACAATAAAATCTCTCGCAGGCACCTTTCTAATTGCAGTACCCTGACGTGCTTTCTCTTTAAAGCCAGCCTCGTCTCCAAATTATACATGTTTTCGTGCTTAGCGTGCCATTTGCAATTTGAAATATCTCTCGCGGGCACCTTTTTCATTGCAGTACCATGACGTGCTTTCTCTTTAAAGCCAGCCTCGTCTCCAAATTATACATGTTTGACGCACAAGTTAACATGTGTTAAATGACGTCTTTAAAACGAGCGCTTTAGGGAACAAAACTTTATTTTTTATCCTCACCAACTATTTTTTTGCCTATATGCAATGTATGAAACAATGAGAAGCCGACAATCCTGCTCATTGTGTTGAATGGCTACCTGAAATATCTGTGTGCAACCCGCAGGAATCAGATTCAAAGCTTAGTGGGGCTAACTCAGCCTTTCATCCACAGGAGGTATAAACAAAAAAATCTCTCGCAGGCACCTTTCTAATTGTAGTACCATGACGTGATTTCTCTTTAAAGCCAGCCTCGTCTCCAAATTATACATGTTTTCGTGCTTAGCGTGCCATTTGCAATTTTAAATATCTCTCGCGGGCACCTTTTTGATTGCAGTACCATGACATGCTTTCTCTTTAAAGCCAGCCTCGTCTCCAAATTACACATGTTTTCGTGCTTAGCGTGCCATTTGCAATTTGAAATATCTCTCGCTGGCACCTTTTTGATTCCAGTACCATGACGTGCTTTCTCTTTAAAGCCAGCCTCGTCTCCAAATTATACATGTTTGACGCACAAGTTCTGTGTTAAAGGACGTCTTTAAAACGAGCGCTTTAGGGAACAAAACGTTTATTTTTCGATCCTGCTCATTGTGTTGAATGGCTACCTGAAATATCTATGTGCAATCCGCAGGAATCAGATTTAAAGCTTAGTGGGGCTAACTCAGCCTTTCATCCACAGGAGGGATAAAAAAAACAATCTCTCACGGGCAAATTTCTGATTGCAGTACTCTCTCAATCTCACTAACTCACAATCTCTCACTCTCACTAACTGACTAACTCTCACTCTCACTGACTTACTCTCACTAACTAACTTACTGCATAACTCTCTCACTCTCTCACACTAACTCACTCTCTCACTAACTAACTAACTCACTCTATCACTAATTACATAACTCTGTCACTCTCACTAACTAACTAACTTACTTACTAACCTTCACCCTCCTGTTATTTATGCCCCCCATAACAAACAAAAAATTGCCATTGCCAATAGGTCTCGCCTTTAGAACCTTAAAAGTTTTTAGCCATGCAACAGTTGATAATATTGCACAAAGGATATTATGCTGCTTAAATAAATACTAATAAGGTCCCAAAAGCGAGACCTATTGGCTATGCCAATGCTTGTTTTCTAAAGCGATCAGTTGACCTGTACCAAATGGACCTGAACTGGACCTTGCTAGTGGCCTCTGATGGAGTGAGTCATGACCCTTAAGTGCTGTCCCTAAGTCCTGTAAGCCTCAGAAGAGACCAAGAGTTGCTTCTCCAAAAACCCTAGAAAATGGGGACTTTTCTGATTTCCAAGACCTAAGGAGCCATCAGGGGGACTTCACGGAACAGGTGTCCGATTTCGATGCACCTCCCTTGGAAAAAACTTCAGGCTTGGCCCCATGCCGGATTTTGAGCTCCATAAAAGAGACTAAGTCAGAAGGTAAAATCTTTGACTGGGACAAACATCCTTGGTGCATCTAACCTCCACTCCCTACCAGTCGGCTTGAAATCATACTGAGTTGCCGACCTACCTCTTCCACAGACTATCATTGTCTCTTATTGCTTTTTGGCACTATATGGATTTTTATTGCTTGGTGTTTTACTTTATAACTGTTTATGTACTGTATACATTTTTTGCACATTGCCCTTAGTTAAGCCTATCTGCTCTGTGCCCTAGCTACCAAGGGATTGAGCTCTGGTAATTTAGTGACTTTGGGGTTGACCCTGACAAGTTAGTGTCAATATTCCTTGATGAGGGTAACTGCCCACTTCAAATCATTATACACTTTCTTACAGTGACATTACCCCAAATGCTGCAGGTCTTACAGACCTTTGATCAAACACCTGAAAAATAGTGATTGAAGGAGATAACATGAAGAACATGAGGTTGAATCCTGGCAACGCAGCTCAGCCTTCCATCCATCTGAGCAGGTAGGTAAATTAAGTGTCATACACTGAGTAATGACGGCATCTGTTATTTACAGTGCTTAGAAACGCATGATTGAGTTCAAATTCCTTGAACAGGTGGGCAGAGGCTGTGGGGGCGGCTGTGTACTACCCCGCCTTATTCCTTACTCATGACGTGGCACTGGGTGTGGGTGGTGAAAGTGTCGCCTTATTGGAGAAGGTTGTCCACATCCATAAATGTGCATCAGCTCACACGTCTCCGATGAACTCAAAGCGGCCTCACTGTGCAGGCTTACATTAAAAAAATATCAATGCGCTGTTTATTGTTTCTGGCAGGCGGCTCCGGGACGCTGGACTGTAAAGCAAATGTAAAGAACATTTTTCGTGGAGGCGCCATTATGCAGAGAGTTTCCTATGTGCACATTTAAACCCTCCATCAGCCAGGAGACCACTTTCTAGCAGACGAGGGTAACAGCTTCATTTGGGGGTAATAAATGGTCCTTGATTTTAAATGAAAAGAGAGCAAAATGCATTTCTTGTTTAATGCCTCGCCGCAGTCGTGGAAGACAACATAAAACGGCGGAACGCAGTTCACAGCCACGTCGGAGCTGCAGCCGGCGCAGGAATACATTACGTTTATGGAACATAAAAGAGGCCTTTAAAGCTGCGCGTATCGCCGCGATAGGCATTTTCCTGTCAGTTTTACAGAAGCCCGCTTCTCTATTTCTTCAGGGCTCCGTTTTTTGGGCAATAAAACTGCAGCAGGTGAAATTCCCTGGCATTTTCAGACATGCCACCCTGGTGTTTTATTCAATATGATTATGAAACGAGGCACCGCAAAGCGGCGCGGCCGTAGATCATCGCGCGCTGTTCTCGCTGTCAGCCTCGCGCGACGCGCATCCGTTTCTGTACACGCTGTGCTCCGAAGAAACCCGCGACGGCCTCTCTCCTGCATTAATAAACTCACGTATGCACATGTTTTTTTTATTCCGTCTCCTTTGATTTGCGCAGAGGCGGATGAGCTCGGGAAATGAAACATAAAAGCAGTTTCCCCATGTCCAATCGGTAATCTTCAATTTGCAAGGGCTATTTTTACATATTAATTAGCATCTTTTTTGTTGTAAGCAAACAACCGCTTTTTATTCACTTTTATTCATGACCGCCCTATTGTATTGTCAAACGGCTCCGCATTGTCAACTGAAGAGAATGTGAGTTTGTTTTCTCACTGAAAGTGAGAACAGATGAAAGAGCTTTATGCAGACATACAGAACATAGCAAAGAATGTTTTAGTGGAACATTAGGGCTTATGCAAACGTGGGGGTTGCTACAGGTGCGCCTTTCAACTCTGCATCAAAGACAGCGGCTCCTTCAGCGAAGGAAGCTATGAAAGCGCGTTTTTCACATTCCCTGTATCAGGTTCTTTGGGGTACACAGATGCAGGAGATTTAATTGTTTTCAGGGCGTCCACCGCAGGTGCAGAAGAGTCATATCCAAGTTTTCGTGATTAAAAAAACAATTGGATACAGTGAATCTAAATAGAATTCTTTGCGTAATGGTTATGAAGCGTGATCCAGGCCCTCTTAGGTCTACGTTGGACGGTAGTTAGACTCTTAATTCTATAATGGCCTTTAAAAAGCCTCGATTTTTTTTATTGCTTTTTTAATGTTTCTATGTCATAAAACCTGGTGGGTTTGTCTTAATGGTATGCCTACGTACTTTGAGGTTCATTATTGTCAAAGCGTGCCAACCACATCAAATAAAAAGTTCAGAACAGAAAAATGATGTCCTTGAAGGCAAAAGATGTCTGTAATTACTGAATATCTTTCAGAGACATTTAAAGCAACTGCGCCTTTAGGTGTTTGATTGAGTTAGACTTTGATTGATATGATATAGCTACAAAGTCTGCATTTCACAGCGAAAAATCGAGATAACTACAGATACCTCTTGTGCCTTCAGCTTGGCATTCGGCAAGTTTGCGCCATAGGTCGGACTGATTTCTGTGTAGATGAATGTAAGAAGTGTTTATGTTTTGCTGAACCACAGTGGATATATTTCCCCAATTACGGGGAGGGTTTTCCCTGAAAGGTTCTCCGTGACATCAAATAGACAACAAGAGCAAAGGTTGAGTTGTCTATGATGTCACTCAGAACTCCAAGGTGAAAAACATCACAATTACTCACATCTCAACCATTTTTATATTGTATATGGCCCCCCAAATCTTCTGCCCCTCCTTCCAGCATATCCGCAGGAGATAAGCAGTAATGAATGAGACATATATAACACTGCCTGCCATCCGAATGTTGGAAGAAAAACCTAGCCTCCTACCAGTGCTTAATTTGAGACAGTGGTTTCCGGTGCTCGGCCCTGGCAATTAATTGTCAACACTGACACTTATAAGAGCTGCCACATGGTGGCACTGTTTGTGTAATTTAGAGATGAGCTGAAGAACAGTTGTTTATTAATTCAATATACATTAATAACATCTAATACCTCTCGCCCAAGACATTCTTATAGCTTTGGGGGCCTGGAATAGTCTGAACTGTCACACTTGTAAGAGTGTGAAGGTTAGTACTTGTGCTGGTACTGTCATTGCCAGCCGCTAGGAGTGACAATGAGTGGTGCAAGCTGACGTGGCCTCCTGAAGAGGGCCCTGGCACTTATTTTTTAACAAATGAAGCACTGCCTCCTACCATCCACCCACACTACTATCAACATGTGCCCTCCCTAACTACCAAAGTGAAAAATAAATACAGTGCCTCCTGCCACCCACCCTCACCACGCTCTGAAAATTGCTCAAATATAAGATTAAATAAAAATACCGAAATTCCAGCCACCCACCATCACCACCCTTGACATATACCCGCCTTCCCCAAATTGAAAAAAGCACCTGGCCTCCTGCCACACACCCTCATCATCCTCATTAGTATCCCCAGTGCATCATTTGTAAAATAATAAGGGCTGGGGCCCAAAGTTTTCCACAGAAGCTTTCAGTCGGCCTATCAAATGTCAGCTGAATACCAAGGGTGGTTAGTCTTAATTCCACCTCATGCCTCTTTCATCCACCACCAGACACTCCACACAAGTTGTCTCCTTCTTGCAGGTTCCTTTCATCCCTGCTCTCTCCCATTGTCAGTTTTCCATCTTTTACTTTCCCATTCTTGCCCCCTTTTGTGTTCGTCGCTTTCTTGCTCTGGGTCAAAGTCTTATGGGGAAAAAAAGTGTCAGTCCCCAAGAATGAGTGCTGGTGGGCCCCATCTGAAACCATCGGCACAGAGATAGCATTGGGTATCCCACCCACTCTCAGCCTAAAGCAGCGATCGCTGCTCTCGCGTTCTGAGAGAGCTGCTTGTCAGCGCAGGATGGTTCCTCCTGTCAGCGCAGGTCTGCAGAGACCTACGCTGACAGGGGCAGGGTCGGATTGGTAACGTGGGCACTCGGGAAATGGCTGAAGGGCCGGTAGCCGAGTTCTAGCTGTGGGCTGCTTTTCTGGGCAGCCTGGGGGCTGTCTGTGCTGTTAAGATACCACTAGCTGCCCAGTGGGTGCCTGAGTGGCCTTTCTAGAGGCAGATGGGCGGAGGTATCACTCCCTTTCTCTCGCTGGGTCGGCCCATTAATGTATGCTGATTGAGCGGGGGCAAGGGGCCTGAGCAGAAGTTGTCTCACTTGCATTCATGTGTGGCTCAGCAGTGTGAACTAATCTGTGCATTTTTTTTGTATCTAAGTGAAGTTAATAAAACATGCCCCCCACCCCCTTTCTTTTCATAAAACTTCTCTGAAGCAGTGTTTTGCGAAAAGGCAATACGCAAATGTGGGCCACTTTTTTTGGTGTGCCTGGGCTGATTTTCGATCCCAATCCAACCCTGGATAGGGGGGAAGGCGGCTGGAGCAGGCACAGCATCACCTACATTCCGCCACCTCCATCAGGTCTGGTCAGACCCAGAAGAGGCTGGAGAAGGCATGTTAGGATCTCTGACACTGCAAAGAGGACCTTTTGAGGGCCTGCTGGGAGTTTTAGAGGACAGACTGAGGATCTCTTGGGGCATGCTGGACATGCTTGAAGGCACACTAATGGTATCTGAGGGGCCAAAAGGAGTGTGTGAGGACCAGAAGAGGGTGACAGCAGTCTGAGTGTCTTCGAAAGCATGCTCATGGATTCTGTGGGCATGCTGGAGCAGTCAGAGACACACAAGCTGAGAGAGGCTCAGTTTGTTCTACTGTCAATTGGAGGTGTCTAAGAGGCAGGCTGAGTGCCTGCCGGTGGTCTCTCAGGACTGATTGAGGTTTCTAAGAGTGGACCCGGGATATCTAAAGGGAAAGTGATGGTGTTTAGAAGCTGACCGAATCTCTCTGAGGTTCTGTGGCAGATTTCTGGCTGAAGGCTTAAGGTGAACATAGCAATACAACAAGATGATGGACGGAGTGCTAAAACCTTTCAAACACTCACCAGTCACAGATCTGGGTTAAATCCATTGTTCTTTTGCTCACTATGCCACCCTAGTTCAACCCAGCCATATGCAAATCAGTCTTGACCCTGCTCCCCATGGGAAACATCCAGCCCAAACTGCCAGGCAAGATTCTCCCTGCACTGTAAAACAAGCATCCTGGGACCGGTGTCAGGGTATCACCCCTCATCAGCCAGGCTAGCTTGAATCCAGTGGCACAGCGAGCAAGGGACCCATGTCTGGGCATACCCTGACCACTAAGGGCGAACATAGCAACACAACAAGATGATGGACTGGGTGCTGAATCTTTTCAAACACTCACCCCCAGTCACAGATCTGGGTTAAACCCATAATTCCTTTGCTCACCATGCCACCCCAGTTTGGCCCCCGCCATATGCAAATCAGCCTTGACCCTGCTCCCCATGGGAACAGTCCAGCCCGAACTGCTAGGCCAAGTCCTCCCTGGACCGAAAACAAGCATCCTGGGACCAGTTTCGGGGTATAACCCCTCATCAGCCAGGCTAGCTTGAATCCAGTGCTACAGCGAGCAAGGGACCCACGTCTGGGCATACCCTGACCACTTAGGCATGGTGATTTTATCACGTGACTTATTGAAGGTCTTTGATGGCTGAAAAGAGCTGTATAAGGGCAAGACGAGGGTATTTACAATCAGGCAGAGCCTCAAGGGTCCAAAAGAGCATCTAAAAGTGTCTGCTGGGAATGTCTGAAGCAGGGCATAAGACAGGCCTCTGCGGCATGGGTAGTCAACCCTCCAGAGGGACCCCATTCAGTCTACGACCAATTAATATCTGTGAGATATGGGAGACTTAGCCTCGTTCGATTCTGTAGGGTGGCGCCATCACTTTGCATTATGCCGCTGGTCTGAAGGGAGGTCAGCAGTCTCAGAGCAGTGCTTAGTACTAGTTTAGGGTACTCGAAGTCTGGCAGAGGGTCAGCTGGAGTTATAGTCAATGGGGAAGGTGAGCACACTGCTCACACTAGATCAATCAGATGCATTATGGTAGATACATGCCATGAGTACAGTCGCTATAAATAACTCACAAGGTTGTAGAGTGCTTGCACATGTTGGCACAGCTGACTGGGGTTATATATGAATCAAGTGGGTTGTCAGAATGCGAGGAGACATTCTCTAAGGACCTGGTGATGGTGTTGTGAGTGCACTGAAGGTGAAAGGAGGGAGAATAGGGACGTTAGGGGCCAGCTGAGGTTCTTTGAGGGCCTGCCATGGTGTTTGAAGGTAAGCTGAGTTTTTGAGAGACATCAGGTGGTGTCTAAAGAGTATCTGGGAGTGTTTGAAAGTGGATCTAGGATTGGCTGAGCCATCTAATGACCAGATGGGATTGTCTAATGGCCGACTGAGCAGTAAGGTCTCTCAGGGCATGCCAAGGAGCTCACATTGCCGGTGTGTAATGTGTGAGGATGGGCAAGAACTGTTTGCAATCTGGCTTTGGGCAACTAAATGCATACCAAGGGTCTATAGGATATGGCTGACGATCTCTAAAATCCTTCTGGGGAATCAGAAGACACACCAAGGGTCTTTGAGGTTGGGGGCCATGTGATTTTGTAAGACCCTTTGGGTGTGTCTGTGACATAGCCAAATGCCTCTGAGGTTGAGATGATGGTTTTCTAGAGCTATCTGGAGGTAACTAAGACCTAGTCAAGGAACCATGAACCCTCTGCAAGGGCTGATAGAAGAGTAGGGTTTAAAGACTTACTTGGAATCAAAAAGCAGAGATATTATATTGGGGGGCAGATGTGTTACTTTCCTCCACCCATGCCTGTGCTAGTCTGTGATTAATTTCCAGACTAAGAAATGAAGAGATTAAAACATACAAAATTACCCTGTCAAAGAAATGTATCATAAAATAACAAATGTATCACTGAACGGAGCTCTGCAGAAGCCTAGGCTCGTTCACTTTCACTTTTCATCCATTTCATCCACTTTCCATAGAGCATTGTTGAAAACCTGTGGGTTGGAAAGCTCCATAGCTACTCCACTAACATTTGTTTCTGATTTTCCTAAAATTTGTTTGAACTTTATTCCATATATCATTTCAGTATTTCACAACTCAACAAGATGATGGATGGACTGCTGAAACTTGTGGGCTGAACTGTTCCCATGAGGAGCAGGGTCAAGACTGATTTGCATATGGCTGGGTCCAAACCCGGGTGGCATAGTGAGCAAAAGAAGGATGGCTTAAACCCAGATCTCTTGACTGGGGGTGAGTGGTTGAAAAGTTTCAGCACTCTGTTCATCATCTTATAGTGTTTGCTACGTTTACCGTAAGTGGCCAAGGGTATGCCCAGATGTGGGTCTCTTGCTCGCTGTGCCTCTGAATATAAGTTAGCCTGGCTGATGAGGGGTGATACCCTGAAACCGGTCCCAGGATGCTTGTTTCCGGTCCAGGGAGGACCTGGCCAAGCAGATCGGGCTGGACTGTTCCCATGACGAGCAAGGTCAAGACTGATTTGCATACGGCTGGGTCCAAACTGGGGTGGCAGAGTGAGCAAAAGAACGATGGATTAAACCTAGATCTCCTAACTTGTGGTGAGTGGTTGAAAAGTTTCAACACTCTGTCCATCATCTTGTTGTGTTTGCTATTTCAGCATTTAATACATGAATATTTCAGTGAGGTCACAGTGAGAGCGTCTGTAAATTAGTTGGGTGTATAAATTTAGATTATTTTTTTGGGGAGGGGGCGTGCAAGCATCTCTGATTTTCATAATCTGATTATATGTCCCTATTTTTATTGCTTTTTTCGCGCTCACTTTGATATGGTTCACATATGACAACACTCCCAATTTAGGTGGGAGTCTTGAGATTTGTTAGACTTAAAACGATAAGGTTTTAATTTTCTCCCTGTTTAAACTTCCTTAACCTATATGCAAGTTAAGGGGAAATTACATTTCCCCCATTTTATTCTCTTGATTGTTCTCAGTAAATAACACCCATATGAGACCTTTATGTGTGTGGTGCAGAAGTGACCTAATTCAAATTGGTTACAGCATCTTTTTCTCAGTTTATATGGCATATGAGACACTTTTTTTTTAGTCTGTACCTCTTTGCACACTACCCTTTTTAATGCCTTGCTTGCAGTATAAAGGTGAACCTAGAAGTCCTGGAATGCACTGGCAATTAAGACACAGTATTACTTCAGATTGTATGCAGTAGTATTCTTAAGGGGATGGTGGGCCAGCACTGGTTCTTATTCAAACTTTATTGCAGAGAGGCTTTGGGAAGCATTGTTCAGGTAATGGTGTGGTCAGCAACATGCATTATTCCTTTAGTAAACTTTGTTGAAGTAATGCTGTACGAAGCTCTGCTTATGTACTGCACTTAAAATAGATTTTCTTTCCATGTCATGTTGTGGTCACTATGCCATGACTATTTGTTTCTGTATGCAGCCCTTTGTTCAAAATGCTTTTAAGAGATTCCACAATGAACCACTAATAACAACCCAAACACGAGGCATCTCTTTCCTTCAAAAGATGCAGAACTTTTCATGTAGTTTGATTCCATTTCCAATCCATTTTCAGAATATTCTTTGCAAGAACTTAGGTGCACATGCATCAAAATAGACAAAGCGATTCTTTAATTGCAATTTTTAAAGAATCGCAATTAAAGAATCGCTATTGCCTATGCATGTAGGAATCGCAAAACAAATTGCGATTCCTACACATTCCTTAATTGCGACTCGCAAATTGCGACTCGCAATTAAGTAATTGATTCCCATTCATTCCTATGGGCCTAGAGGCCCATAGGAATGAATGGGAATTGCATGCGCAATTTGCGAGTACCCAACAGGTACTCGCAAATTGCGCATGCAATTTCAAGGGTGCCAAAAGGACACCCTGTTGCATCCCTGAAATTATAATTTACCCACATGTTGCATGTGTGTGTGTAACATGGGACTTTGAAAAATGCACTTTAGTGCATTTTCCAAAGAAATCGCAAATTACCATCAACTTTAGATTGACGGTAATTTGCGATTCATATCTGCGAAATCGCAATTTTTTTTTGTTTAATGCATTGCATTTAAGGAATCGCAGATTGCGATTCCTTAAATGCAATCGCAATTTAAGTAATCACAAATTTTGCAATTCCTTAAATTGCGATTTTTGCTTTTGGGATGATGCATCCCAAATGCTAAAATACCGGTCGCAAAGGGGCAGATTCTGCGAATCTGCCCGTTTGCGACCGGTTTTTATGTTGATGCATGTGGCCCTTGAACTTCCACGTTTATCCCTTGAGACTGATATGGGTAAAATGCACGCCTCTGTAAATTAGCCACAAGGCTCAACCATGTTTTGACCAATGTATAGTCCTTACACATGTACCATTTGTCACTGCATTTGATCCAGCTTTTCCTACCTATGCCTGGCCGGCACTGGGCCCACCTACTTGCCCAGCAGCCCCATGGCATTTTATATAATTTGCTTGTTAGAACTGCACGGCGTTGTGAAGGTGAGGTGTCAGTGCTGAGGTCGAGGCCGGCTCCCTGGCTGCCATGGGGGAGGCGAGGTGTCGTGTCCGCGAGGAGGCGAAGTGTCGAATCCAGGACAGGGGAAGTCAGTTGCGTCGGTGGTGATGTGTCGGTTCCGGTGAAGCGATGCGAAGTCCGTGAGTTCATGAAGTCACCCTCGGCTGTTATCGTCGCCACAATAACAGGATGCAGACGCTGGCGATGACGCAGTCGGTGTGAGCGAGGCATCGGGAATGCTGATAACTGCAGGTGTCGAAGGGCATCGGAGATGCGGCGCAGGCCGGGCGATGCATCGTGCACTTCATGAGCGGTGCACCTGGCCTCGGTGCAGGTTGCGGCGTCTCTGACAGCATCGGGGATTGCTTTTCTTGCTTCTCTTAGGTTTCGTCCAGCTCCCAACAGCAGGAACAACCTTGAGAGACCCAAAACTGGAAACAGGCACCTCTTGGCAGGTCAGAGCTCTCAGCAGTAGAGTTCAGGGGAGCTGGGAGTGAAGTCTTTGTGTCCCTGAGACTTCAGAACAGGAGGTCAGCACACACAAGCCCTTGAAGATTCTTCTTCAAGCGGGTTTCTCCCAAAGTTCCAGTCTTTGTCCTTTCCTTGGCAGAAGCAGCAACTGCAGGCCAACCCCACACAGCAAAGGGGCAGTACTCCTCCTCACAGCTCTCCAGCTCTTCTCCTTGGCAAAGGTTCCTCTTGAGTCCAGATGTGATCCAATGTTCTGGGGCTAAGGTCCACTACTTATACCCCATTTTGTCTTTGTTCTTCTCTGTACAAGGGTCTTTGAGCCCAGTCCAAACCAGTTCTGTCCTCACTGGTGCAGTATGACCGCAGGGGGTGGAGACAGCATTGTGCAAGGGAGACAGGCACTATTCAGGTGCAAAGAAAACTCCTCCAACTACTCTAAATGCAGCCAAGGTCTATTCAGCTCAGATCTGAGTCATCCAGGAAGGGCCAGGCACACCTCAACCCCCCAGTGGCTGTCTACAGTGAATTCACATCCCCAGCCCCTGTCCCTTAAAAAAAAACCAGTCAATCCACAACTAGGCAGAGGTACACAGAATGGTTAAACAAGAAAATGCCTGCTTTGGCATTTTAAAACACACAATTTAAAATCCATCGTTACTAAAAGATGTGTTATTAAATTCCGAGTTCAGAGAGCCTAAACTTTATCCCACTAGTAGCATTTGATTTACAGGCCCTGGAATACTCAGTGCACTTTACCAGGGACTTACCAGTAAATCAAAGATGCCAATCAGGGAGAACCAATTGTAATAACAATTTACACAGGGAGCATTTGCACTTCGATACTGATCAGCAGTGGCAAAGTGCCCAAAGCCAGCAAAAATGAAATCCAGCACAGCATCAAACATACAGGAGGTAGAGGCAAAAAGTCAGGGGAAACCACACCAAAGATGCCAAGTCTAACACGTGTCCCCTCCAGCTGAAAAGTGGGGAGCCTACCTACCCTCTTGGGAGTTCTCATCACTAAGGTGGAAGAATCTGGACAGACCATCAGCATTGGTGTGTTCAGTACCAGGGCAGTGTTCCACCGTAAAGTCCATTCTCTGTAGAGAGATGGACTACCTCAACAGTTTTGAGACCCCTCATTTGCATCAACCACCTGAGGGGCCTGTGGTCTGTCTGAACCCGGAAGTGAGTTCCAAACAAGAAGGGTCTTAGCTTCTTCAGCACCCAGACCACAGCAAAAGCTTCTCTTTCAATTGCACTCCACCTCTGTTCTCTGGGAAATAGCCTCCTACTGATGAAAGCTACAGGTTGGTCCAAGCCCTTGTCGTTAAACTGTGAGAATACTGCTCTCACACCATGCTCTGAAGAATCTGTCTGCACAACAAATTCTTGGGAGAAGTTGGGATCCTTTGAGCACGGGCACTGTGCACATGGCAGATTTCAGGGCATCAAAAGCAGTCTGACAGGCATCAGTCCAGGTCACTTTTCTTGTCTGCTTCCTTGAAGTCAGCTCCGTCAAGGGGGCAACAATGGTGCCATACCCCTTGACAAACCATCTGTAGTACCCGGTGAGACCTAAAAAGGCTCTCTGTCTGGGTCTTGGGGGGCTCCCAAACCAGAATGGCGTTGATCTTTGGCTGTAGGGGCGCCACCTGGCCGCTTCCTACGTGGTGCCCTAAGTACACCACAGATCCCTACCTATCTGGCACTTACTGGCCTTGAGAGTGAGGACTGCCTTCTGCAGAGCCTTCAACACTTCGCAGAGGTGTTACAAGTGTTCCTCCCAGCTGGAGCTGAACACAGCAGTGTCATCCAGGTAGGCAGTGCTGATTTACTCCAGCCCGGACAGTACCTGCTTGACCAGTCTCTAGAATGGCGTTCTTCATACCAAAGGGCATGACACAGAACTGGTAGTGCCCCTCTGGCGTTGAAAACACCGACCTCTCTCTTGTCCTATAAGTTAAGACAATCTGCCAGTAGCCAGACGTTAGATCAAACGTACTGAGGTACCAGGCAGCTCCCAACCGATCAATGAGCTCATCAGCTCTGGCGATGGGGTGCGTGTTAGTCCTGGTGACGGCATTGAGCCCATGGTAGTCCACACAGAACCGGAGTTCAGGAGTGGCACCAGGTGCAGCAGCTTTTGGAACCAGGACCACTTGGCTAGCCAAGGGGCTGCTGGAGGGCTCTATCACCCCTAACACCAACATCTTGAAAAACCTCTTTCTTAATGCTGCCCCTCCAGCAGTAAATGTTGTGTTTTACAGGTAAACCGTCCCCAGTGATCATACATCATGGACACACCGATTGCTGGTTCCCGGAGTTAGGTTGAACAGGGAGGCAAACTGTCCCAGCACCTGGCGACAGTCCCTCTGCTGTCTGGGGTCAGGATGGGAGAGAGTTTCACACCATCCACTGACCCATCATGTTTCTTGGCAGACAGGAGGTCAGGAAGAGGGTCACTCTCCTCATCCATTCCATCATCTGTAGCCAGGAGCATTGTCACTTCAGACCTCTCAAAGTGAGGATTGAGGTGGTTCATGTGCAGGACCTTCAAAGGGTTCCTAGGAGTCTGCAAGTTCACCACGTTGGTTACTTCTCTCTTGCACTCCACCACCTCAAATGGCCCAGTCCATTTGTCTTGGAGCACACAAGGCTCCACTGGTGCCATCACCCACACTTTTTGGCCAGGCTGAAACTCAACCAGAGTGGCATTCTGGTCATACCATCATTTCATCTCCTCCTGGATGGCTTCCAGGTTCGCCTGAGCGAGTTTCCTGAAGCGCTGAGTGTGGATCCTGAAGTCCAGCATATAGCTGAACACATCTTGGGGAGTCTTACCAGGAGTTTTCTCCCAGCCCTCCTTCACCAGACTGAGGGGACCTCTCACAGGGTGCCCATACAGCAATTCAAAGGGACTGAACCCTAAGGATTTCTGCGGTACCTCTCTGTAGGCAAACAACAGGCATGGTAAGAAAATGTCCCACTTACGTTTCATGGGTTCTGAAAGACCCTTTATCATGCCTTTCAGTGTTCGGTTGAATCTCTCAACCAACCCGTTTCCTTGGGGATGGTAAGGAGTGGTGAATTTGTACATTACACCGCTCTCCTCACACAATGACATCATATACCTAGATATGAAGTTTGTACCATGGTCAGAGACCACCTCTCTGGGGAACCCTAGATGAGAAAAGATCCCCATCAGTGCACGGCTCACCACAGGGGCAGTGATTGTCCTTAGAGGGACAGCTTCCGGGTACCGGGTGGCATGGTCCACCAAGACCAAGATATACTTGTTGCCTAAGGCTGTCTGGGGTTCCAGTGGCCCCATAATATCAATGCCCACCCGCTCGAAAGGTGTGCTCACCACAGGGTAGGGTTGGAGGGGAGCCTTACACTTACCTCCACTCTTGCCGCTTGCCTGGCAAGTCTGGCAAGTCCTACAATGAGTGTCAGTGCTCTTCCTCATTTGGGGCAAAAAGAAGTGGGTGGCAAGCCTGTCAAAGGTCTTGTCGCACCCCAAATGTCCTGCCAAAGGCACATCATGAGCTAGACACAGTAGGAAGGTCCTGAAGCACTGGGGTGCCACCAGCACACAGGCTAACCCAGGTTCAGCAACCTTAAGCTCACTGTAAAGGAGACCGTTCTCCAAGAAATCCAATGTGATCACCGGCTGCCTGATGTGCAGCCTGCTGCCACAAACCAACAAGAGTAGGGCACTCCATCTGGGCCTTGCAGAACTCCTCCCTGGAGGGACCCCCTTCCTGCTGCCAATGGGTCAGCTGAAGTAGGTCTCCAAGTGTGTCCACTTGCTCCCCTGTAGGTTCCAGGGCATCCCCCCTCAAGGTCTGCCTCCTCCTGGACCTTCGGAACTTCTGGGGTGGGTTTTCCATGCCCCCTGCCCCTCCTCTTTCTGGCAGGCACCTGGGCCACTGTTTCAGGCTCCAGGTCCTCTTGATTACCCCTACTGGCTGCCATTGACCGAGTGGTCACACATGCCCACTCAGGCAGATCCAGCATCTCCAAACGAGCACGGCGTTCCATCTCTTTCCATGGGGAACTTTCCAGGTCATTGTCAAGCAGACAGTCAACAGGCATGGATGGACTCACAACGACCTTCAAAGGACCTGAGACCCCCCCCCCAACTCAAAGGGAACCTGCGTCACCTTACACAGGCTCTCAGAGTTGTCTGCAGCAACTACAAGGTTAAGTACATTGGGGATGGCCTGCTCCTCAGACACCCATTGGCACCTCACAGATGTCACACTGGCTCCTGTGCCTCTTAAAGCTTCCACCCTCCTCCCATTGATGGTCACCCACTGCAGGTCCTTTTTGGTGTTATCCAGCAGGCAGGTTTCCTGGACCATCTCTCTATCTCCTAATGAAATAAGGGTCATCACAGCTGGCTCCCCACCCTCAATAGGAACCAACTCCTCCCCCAGCACTACATTAACTAACTCCCGTGATGGTGTACCAGTGGGTGCTGGTGGTGCCTTGGGGCACTTGGGATCATTCTGCATGTGACCCTCCTGACCAGATGCATAACACTTTAGGGGACCCCGTTGTCTGGCCTACCCCTAGGGGGCCATGGCTTCTTACCACTGGGGGGCTGGGAATCTTTACCCTGGGAACTATTTTGGGGCCCTTTAGAGAACTCCTCTTGGTTACCCTTGCCCCTCCTACTTTTCTGCTGGGGACCCTGCCTACCTTTGGCTGGGTTTCCCACATACCCCTTGTGGACCCTGGTACTCGTGCAGCTGTCCGCCTCCTGAGCAAGCTTTCTGGGGTCAGTCAGCTTACTATCCATCAGATGCTGGCGCAGTTCTGGAACACAAAGACTACTCAAGTGCTCCCAACCAATCAGATTGTACAACCCCTGGTAATCAGTTACCTTTCTGTCCTTTATCCAACCATCCGGTGCTCTGCAATAACGATTCACACATTCCCCCCAGTTATTTGAGTCAAGCTTTTTAAAAGACCTAAACTTTTCCCTGTACTGCTCGGTGTGAGCCCATACCTGATGCCTGAAGCCTCCTTCATATTGGGATAGGTCAGAGCACCCCCCTCCTCCAAAGGTGTCAGGGTGTTCCTCCCATTGGCCTCAAAGTGTTTCCACAGGCCTGCCCCCCAATGATCTTCAGGGACCTTATTCTTATGCAGTGCTGCCTCATAGGATGCAAACCAAGCATAAATATCCTCCCCTTCTGGAAATTCTGCACTATGTCTTTGGGAATGTATATCTTTCCCTCTTGCACTGGCTGTACCCTGCCACCATTTGTACTGGACTCTGCCTGTTTGGCCTTGATGTCCAGCTCTCTCATGCTCAATTCATGTGCCAAGATCAATTTCTTCTCCTCCAAGGCACGAGCTTTCTCACTCTCCACTGCTATCTTCTCTTTCTCTATGGCAGCTTTTTGGTTCTCCATTTCCAGTTGCTTCATCTGGAGCCTCATAACCTCCAGTTCATGATCCCTGACCCTTTCCCTGTCAGCCACTTCCCCTGGAGAACGATTCCTGGAAGAACTATTGCTCCCAGCCACAGAGGCAGCTCTCCCAACAGGCAAATCCTGGGATCTGGAGCTGCTCTCTGGCACACCACCATTCACATCTGCATCATCTGCCTCTCCAGCTTCTCTGGCCTCCCACCAGGCACTCAAGGCCTTCTGCAGCTCCTCTTTCCTTGAGATGCTTTTAATGGGGCATCCAAAGTTTTAGCAAAATTGTTTCAGCTGATCTACTTTGTAGATATGCAACATTTCAATGCTAAACTCCAATTCTGCAACATCACTCGCTAGTTTACCAATTAGAAATATGGTGCGTGGATACTTCAAGGGTCAGATCAAAAATAGAACCAAAAAGAAAAACAGTATGTGGTTGCATAGTGGTCTGCACTAAACTAGTGATGTACACAAATCACTGTGGGTCAAGTACAAATACAAGTTCAAATCCTCACCGCTGACCACCAATGTTGGAACTGGGGGTCTAATTGGCAGGGGTAGGTACCTTTGTCCAAGTAGGGACCCTTGCTTCTAGTCAGGGTAAGGGGGATACACACTCTAGATAACCCCTGCTCACCCCCTTATTAGCTTGGCACTAACAGACAGGCTGATCCCAAAGGCAATGTGTAAAGTATTTGTATTCAAAACACACTTTAATACAGTGATAACACCACAAATGGATACCACACCAGTTTAGAATAATAGAGTATCTTTAGCTAAACTCAACAAAACCAAAATGACAAAAATCCAACACAAATCCGGTAAAATAGCACTCAAAAACAGTTATTTTCAAAATTAAGCTTGTACATAACAAATAGCTCCACCTGTAAGTATTACGAAGTTGTGACAGCAATAAATCCAAAGTACGGCGCCAACCGCGAGGTGCGTGGCGTCGGACACAGAGTCACATGGACCCCCAAACAAACAGAACCTTGGAAAACAAATTCTATGGCAATGCACGGCATCATGGAGGTGAGGCATCAGTGTCGAGGTTGAGGCCGGCTCCCTGGCTGCCACGGGGGATGTGAGGCATTGTGTTCGAAAGGAGGAGACGTGTAGAATCCAGGACAGGGGAAGTTGGTTGGTTCGGCGGTCTGGTGTCGGTTCCGGTGAGGCGATGCGATGCGAAGTCGGCGAGTTCGTGGAGTCACCCTCGGCGGTTATCAGCGCCACGATAGCAGGATGCAGGCACTGGCAATGACGCAGTCGGTGCGAGCTCTGGCGTCGGGAATGCCGATAACTGCAGGCATCATTCCTGCGGTGCAGGCCGGGCGGTGCGTCGCGCACTTCACGAGCGGTGCCCTTGGCCTCGGTGCAGGTTGCGCCGTCACCAGCGGCATCACTGACGGCATCGGGGATTGCTTTTCTTGCTTCTCTTAGGTCTCTTCCAGCTCCCAATATCAGGAGCAACCTCCAGAGGCCCAAATCTGGAACAGGCACTTTTTGGCAGGTCAGAACTCTCAGCAGTAGAGTTCAGGGGAGCTAGGAGTGAAGTCTTTGTGTCCCTGACACTTAAGAACAGGAGACCCGCACACAAAAGCCCTTGGAGATTCTTCTTCAAGCAGGTTTCTCAGCAAAGTTCCAGCCTTTGTCCTTTCCTTGGCAGAAGCAGCAACTGCAGGCCAACCCCACACAGCAAAGGGGCAGTACTCCTCCTCACAGCTCTCCAGCTCTTCTCCTTGGCAAAGGTTCCTTTTGAGTCCAGAAATGATCCAAAGTTCTGGGGTTTAAGCTCCACTACTTATACCCCATTTTGTCTTTGTTCTTCTTTGTGCAAGGGTCTCTCAGCCTAGTCCAAACCAGTTCTGTCCTCACTGGTGCAGTATGACCACATGGGGGGTGGAGACAGCATTGTGCAAGGGAGACAGGCACTATTCATGTGCAAGGAAAACTCCTCCCACTACTCTAAATGCAGCCAAGGTCTATTCAGCTCAGATCTGAGTCATCCAGGAAGGGCCAGGCATACCTCAACCCCCCCAGAGACTTTCTACAGTGAATGCACATCACCATCCCCAGTCACTCCAAAACCAGACAGTGGATCCACAACCAGGCAGAGGCACACATAATGGTTAAACAAGAAAATGCCTACTTTCTAAAAGTGGCATTTTAAAACACACAATTTAAAATCCATTGTTACTAAAAAATGTGTTATTAAATTCTGAGTTCAGAGAGCCTAAACTTTATACCTCTGTCTTGTCCCAATGTGAAGTTATACTTGTAAGATGTTACAAAGTATCTCCCATGCTATCCTATGGGACAGATAGCCTTCCAATAGTGAAAAACGAAATTGGCAGTATTTTACTATCAGGACATGTTATGCACACCAGTACATGTCCTACCTTTCACATACACTGCACCCTGCCCATGGGGGTACCTTGGGCCTACCTAAGGGGTGTCTTACATGTAAGAAAAGGGAAGTGGGTGCACTTGCCATATCGACATTGCAGTATAAAACTATGCACAGACACTGCTGTGGCAGGTCTGAGGTACTTTTTCAGGGCTACTCATGTGGGTGGCAAAATCAGTGCTGCAGGCCAACTAGTAGAATTTGATTTACAGGCCCTGGCACACTCAGTGCACTTTACTAGGGACTTACCAGTAAATCAAATATGCCAATCAGGGAGAACCAATTGTAATAACAATTTACACAGGAAGCACTTGCACTTTGACCCTGAACAACAGTAGCAAAGTACCCAAAGCATCTAAGCCAGCAAAAACAAAATCCAGCAGAGCATCAAAATTACAGGAGGTAGAAGCAGAAGGTTAGGGAAAACCACGCCAAAGATGCCAAGTCTAACATTTCTCCATTAAAGTAATTCATGGCCAGGAAGAGTGTACCAGTATTCCGGACAAAACATTTCTGTCCACTAATATTTATGCTACGATATTCTGGTACCATACCATTTTAGCACTGGGCAAATGGTCTTGGAGGCAGAATGGTCAAGAGGAACATATTAAGACTTCTCAAAAAGGCTTTCTATGAGAAGCCTGTGGGCCTGGGCGTGGTTGGTCATATGTCAGATATAAGCCTCACATGCGGCTGAGTGCTCCCCAGACCTACCCACCTCTCTGGTGCTCAAGCCTATGGTCCAATCTATATATTTCATATCTAGAGCAGGGACAAGTCTCCTGAAAAATACTGGGTGGGGGGGAGGAGAAGACGGGGATAATGAAGCAGTTTGCTTAATAATCTTCTTTGGATGATATTTAGTTAGGGTAGGCCCAGCTTTTACTTTAAACGAAGATTGATAAAAAGCACCTAATTCTTCCCAGAGTGTTTCCTCCAGCAGACTTGAGGAGAATACGAAGTGGGACATTAATGATGCTGGCGCTGCAGCTCAATAATTAATGGCTGGAAAGGATTTCATGTTTAATCTTAAGTCTATTAATTACACTGCAGGGAGGCACCAGCAAATGTGACTGCACCACTTCATTAGCCAGTGGAGTCCCATATTTTTAGAAGGCGCAGACATTAGCACAACTGAAACCTCCTACATGCTCCAAATGTCAATGCCATTAAGAAACACTACTCCCTTAAAAGCTACCTCCTGGTCATTTTCTGATCCTCTCTCATGTACCCTGTAGCATCCTCCCCAGCCCGGTAGCATACAAATGACCATGCCACACATGGAGCTCTGTAGTGCATGTCTTTATTCTTCAAAGTGCAACTGTTAACTAACTCGCTCTGCATCATCAACTTTATTAACCACACCCAGGCACACCCAAACGATTACGCCATTCTCCTACGGAGTCCATCAGTGACCAGAAGGGTCCCTCTATTCATACTTACAAGACATTACATACCCTACCAAAAGGGGTTCTTGTTCAGGTCTGTGTCGGTTTGAAAAAGCTGTCACTTAGCTCCATATTGTCAAGTTTTTCCAGTCCTGGGCTTTTATTTGACTATTTGTGTTCTGGGTCATCTGGTGATGGCTTGCTTCCATTGAACCAACTGGAATGACACATTTGACACAACGTAACAAAAGAAATCAGAACTGGAAATATTGGACTCGATTCACAAAACTATTTGCACATGACTTGCACTTGCAAACAGACTTTTTAGGAGTGCTAAACAGCCTTTGCTAGTATTAGAGGTCGGCAATAAAATTATTTACTCAGACAGAAATTTTCATGTGATTAAATCTATCGGCCAGGGCAGAAGGCCAGCAATGTACATGGAGAGGGTGAATACCTGCAAACTCACACATCTGTGAGTATTTACAAACTTGTCTTAAAATCCATCCCACTTTGTAAAAAGGCAGATCTTTAAGAGGAAGCAGAAAATCTCTTTTTGGTATGGCAACCTCCACCAACTCTCCCATCATCCTCCCTAAAGGTGGGGAGGTAAAGGAAGCAGTTTTCCCAATGTCAAACATGGTTAAGATAAAAAAAGAAAATGTGCATGTTTATATTCTCGCTTGCAAAAGTGATGAAATCCAGATATCCAGAAGCACACCTGAAAATCTGCAAATATTTAGCATTTTCCAAAGAAATGGATATCTGGACCCTTGCTTGAGCAGAAGTCTTTAGGCACAGATTTCCAACATTGTCGAAAATTGGGTCCATTGTCTCTTGGCAACATGGAGCTATATGGCAACAATAAGAGTGATCCAGAGGTGGCGATATCATTGGTGGAGCAGGTGCAGTGGCACAGATGCCCCTCCCACCTGAGGGGCCAGCTACAGCAACTGCTTCAGTCACAGCTGTCAGCTGCCCAAGGCAACAGTGATGCAGGGGGCCCATGTTCCTCGCCTGCATTGAAGTCTATGGCACTCTTCTTGCCACCTGGCTGATGTTCCAGTAGCAGGGATTGGACCAACCTGCTAACTGGTTCCTTATCAATTGTGACACCTTCGACAACTCCTGGATTTTTGGTCAGCAGCACTTTGCTAGCTTGTTTCCTTGAGTGCATGCTTGCTACTTAAAAAGCGCAAGTACGAGTCCAAACGTATAAAGGGGCTCATTTATGAGCAAGTGGTGCAGCAGGTCACCTTGCTGCGCTACACTGCATGACAGGGAAAGGGCAGGAATACGCTGTATTTAAGTCAGCACGGCGCATTCCTGTCCTTTCCCTTGCTTTGGCGCCCTTTTGGCAGCCTAGCGCCAATGCAGGCACCCTTGCACCATGGTGCAAGGGTGCCTGTGTTGCATGCAGGATTGTTTTTGTGCAGGAAGGAGCACTCCAGAGGATTTTAAATTGGAATCATATTTTGATAAGTAGCCAGCGTAGAGATCTTAGGCCAATGATTTCGGCTAGGAGCCCTGCGTATATAGCACTATATTCTTCAAGTTGTGATGTGGTGACGACGAGGACCGAGGTGATGCTCTGAGTTAGCTTAAAAAGGAACAGGGTTTCTTTAGGTGAGGCAGGTGATAGATCAGTGTGTCAGATATTTACTTCTTTAGTAGCAGAGATTCTGCTATTTTCTATTCAGCCAGAGGTTGTTGTCTTTGTTAGACTAGAACATAGGCCTTTTGTCCTTTCCATCAGTCTAGTGAACTGCAGTTATTTACAATTTACCAGACTCAGTGAGCCATGTGTAGATGCTGGCTAGCCTAGCCGAACCATTGCTTGCGATTGTAAGAAATGACTCCCTTATGGTCCACCAGGCCCCCAAATGACGATCAAGGGCCTGCGATGAAGGTAAAAATGTCCACGTATGGGCAAACATGATAATTTTATCAACAACAGTAAATGATTCTTACAAATACCTGCTGGCTTATGAAATGTGCAAACACAATGTGCCAATGGTAGCTTCTGCCTGAAAAGGGCCACTTTGTTTTGCTCTCAGAAGATATGAATTTCCCTCAATCTGCTCTTCGCCCGTCTTTTTGATAAAACAAATGTACTTTAAAAATGTACTGAAAATACTCTTTAACTGATTGTCATGTTCTAAACCCTGAAAATTGGAAGGTTAGCGACTTCAAGGGTATAGCTCCGTCCCTTGAATTGCTCTAGGAAATAAGCAGCAGCAGGGCATCATTATGCAAGTAACAGTCAGGACCACTGGAATTATAGGATTCTGTGGCAGCTGTGCTTCCTACATAATTATGAATTTGCAGTGTTTCCCACATAATCCACCATCTGCTGAATATGTTCCACTTTTCAAACAAACAAATGTTTGTTCTCACACAGACGGATCAAAAGTTACAGAATAAAGTGTCAAACGGGGTTCCACGCAATGGCAGACAGTTTGCAAAGGATAACTGATGGCCTTCCAGCTTCAGACTGTTGTATTTAGGTGTCAAGCGGCTACTAACGAGGAGCAATTTTGCCCAGATGGTATTAAGAGATGAAAAATTCCAAAATAATAGCATCACAGATTGCCCTGCATAACTTGGGCCACCATTGCTGCGTAATTCCAGTGGCCCTGGTAATCAGCTCCTTTTAAATACAGGACACATCAATCTCCAAAATGTTGCTTAACAGACGCAGTCGCTGAATAGGAATTTGTAATGGCCAGACTAGGTAGTCCTGCTGATCAGGGATTCTTCTTTTTCTAGGATTCATCTGCGTTTAATTAATTTTTGGGAAATGTGATTTCTTTTTTACTATTCTTAACAACTTGTGCAACTTCTTTTAGAAGATTTTCCATACATATTGCATGCAGATTATATCTTTTCATTACCACTTCTTATTGGATCATTGGTTGTCTCAATCACTGTGGATACTTTGGAGACCTCTTTACATAGTGAATCAGGACCACAAAGTAGACTCTATTTCAAGAGATGGATGGATGTTTGGATGGATGGATAGGGTGGGTGGATGGATGGATGTTTCATGGAGCGGAGTGAGGGATAGATTAATTAAGTACGTTATTTTTTTAACCTCAATCAATTAAACAGACAATATCACTTTCCAACTAAGGCAGCTTGCAGGGCACTTCTTCTTTGCCAGGGCTTCAATACACCTACTGACCCACAGCTAGCCTGTACGATGCAGAGGACAAATTTGACTCCGGAGAATACATGACAAGTTATGAAACATTTTATGGAAATTTTTATTATTTAATATATTTTGAGTAGACAACATCTGGGATAGAGAGAGAAGGTTTACTTTTAACTCTGCACCTCACAAGTTTTACCGTTCCATCTTTTCATCTACTATGAGCAGAGCAAGGACAGAAAGTCCACCGACTGCCGTATCCACCATACTGTGATCAAGCCTGAAGAAGACGCCTCAAAGGTAGCAAGAAAAGTGCAGGCCGACTTCTGATCAGAGGCCGAAGTGGGTGGGATCTGAGGGGCACGATGTGCCCATATTTTTTAAATTTGTCAATAACAAGTCCCTCTCCTTTATGTTAAAAGGCGACCCTGCCGAGATAGTGAATGCCGACTTTTGAAGTGCCTCAACTAAAGTGGAAGGGTAGAGAGTCTACTATGCTGTGAAGCCTAGGGAGGGACAGAGAGCTAAACAAGAAACAAGCCTTCTTGCCAGGGTGTCTGTTGCCTGAAAGAAATGTTAATGTGAGCATTTGGTTACTCTGCAAATATAAAGGTTGCTTGGAAGACAGTGTTGGCTTCAATTAATGGATTCACTTGAAGAACATTCTTTTTGAGAGGTGTTGTAAGGTGACCTGATGAGCTGTGGAAAGAGTGATTTTAATGATAGTTAGAATTTTTTTTGCACTAGGTACAGTCTGCATATTTCTCAGATCAAAGAGGCAGATGTATCAACATTGTCTTTTGCGAGTCCTTAATAGCGAATTTTACCGATTCGCTATTAAGGACTCGCAAAATGCAATGAATGTAGGTTTCGCAATTAAAATAACGATTCCTACGCATTCCTTATTTGCGACTCGCAAATTGCGAGTCGCAAATAAGGAATGGCTTTCCATTCATTTCTATGGGCCAAGAGGCCCATAGAAATGAATGGGAATTGCATGCGCAATTTGTGAGTACCCAATAGGTACTCGCAAATTGCGCATGCAATTTCAAGGGTGCAAGGGTGCCAAAAGGACACCCTGTTGCACCCCTGAAATATGCATGTGTGCACATGTGGCGCACATACATGCCCTAAGGGCATGTATATGCGCCACATGGCACTTAGAAAAATGCAAAAAAGTGCATTTTTCCAGGGAATCGCAAATTACCTCCAACTTGAAGTTGGTGGTAATTTGCGATTCCTTAAGGCCAGATCGCAAATTTTGGGTGCTTCCAAAATTGCATTTAAGGAATCGCAATTTGCAACTCCTTAAATGCATTCGCAAAATAAGGAATCGCAAATTTTGCAATTCCTTATTTTGCAATGGCCTTTTGGGATGATACATCCCAAAAGGCTTTTTCCCGTTCTGCGAATCGGCCCGTTTGCGAACCGGAAAAACGCTTCATACATCTGGCCCTATATTTTTTATCTTAAACCTACATTTTTTTCAGCACTTTGTGGCAGCCTATCTTATACTGTGTATAATGCTGTACATATTCATAGTGCTTTTTGTCACAGACTGGGACCTCATAACCCTAAAAACTCACAAGTAACTATTCCCCACTGCACCAACCAGAATTCAATTCTGTGACTCTCTGGTTACACCCACAGATATCTGCAGTGATCACTTTAACCAATAGAGGGTTCACAACAAAAAAAGTGCTCTCACTGATTAGTTTAACTTGCATTTATTTTTCATTTAAGGTGTTTTATTGTTGTATGCAGTTTCTTTAAGGTGAAAGACCAACAAACTAGTTAAAGAATATTTTGTTCTTTTCAGCCACGCCGTCGATCCTACCCGCATGTTCACTGACTCCACTCACACTGGACTCAGGATCACGGTTCGCATTGTTTTTTAATGCACTTCGACAACTGCTTTTGATCGCCGCCTGCTGGCAGATCTGCAGTTTATAGACACAATGAAAACCTCAATTGCCAAAAATGTGAAACGCTGCTGCCCTCTATTTGTAAGACATTTTATTTTCTTAATTCTGTTCTATAGTGTTTCTGTTTTCTACTATTTTGCGAGGTATATATATTTTGTCACCATACTCAAGGCTCCTTTGCTCTTGTGCATTCTACATACATGCTCCATAAATACAATTAATAAGTTCTGGGCGGAGGGGTCATCTGAAGGGCTGTATGGAATTGAGAGGAGTCTGTCAGTCCTTTGTAACATGTCAGAGTCTGACAACACAAGAAAACAAATCATGGGATGTAACTACTGAGCTCCGACACTGGTATGTAGAGGCAATAAGAAGGTAGAATAAGTCAGACTAGGACTTGGGAGTTCCCCTGAATCTAGTCAAACAAAAACCTTTACTGCAAGATAAAGATGAGGCCTTGATAAGTTACCTAGCCATATTCTCTACGAAATACAAAAAAATCTGAAATTAGGTTGAAAAATCAGATTACTTTAAATTTAAATTGGGGTTTTAGCTAAAGCTGTCAAACTAACTGTTTCTTTCTTGTAGTTTCAAATTAAGGGGCTGATTTATATTCAGGCAGACGGCCTGCCGTTCTGCTATGGGGACATGTAAAATACTCCATCCCCTTGACGGCGGAACCACTCGCCTGATTTAGAAATGACCGCCAAAAAGACGGTTATTTACGCGGTTAGTTAAAGCGGTTCCTGTCAATGCATTATACTCTTTGCTACAGGGCTGCGTCCAGTAGAATTCTTTTTATTTACAAAATGAAAATCCTGAAACGGGATTTTTATTTTGTAAATAAAAAGGTAATGCATGTTGGTGTCATCAACAACATTTGTGACATGGGCAGCAGACTTCGAATGGGATTATAGACCAAATTTCAACCAAATTCCAAATACAAACAGTCCAGTTCCACCGGCGTCAGGACACCAAACTTCTTAAACATCTAATCCAGCCCTTGTCTGTAGAAGTATATCACAGGATAGAAAAGAAAGGAGCGCCCAAGTCATAGTCTCTGATTGAGTATTACGTGTCTCAAAGTTGGCTACCTATCCTACAACCCATGCCTGTTGGAGAATTCCGCATTGCTTCAAGAAGAGACCCACTCCCATTCTCTTCTGTGCTTTGTGGGAAGCACATTGATGAAGATTTTGGGATGAAGAGAGGCATTGCTTTCTTCTTATGGATCTAGATGAGTGCCTGTACATGCTGCTGCCTCAGGCCCTGTTTACTCAGCAATTCAGTATAGACAGCCTTGCACTTTTTTACACAAACGGTTTGCTTTTTAAACTTTCTCCCAGCAAACACCTGGGCACCAATGCATGCCAACAAACATCTCCTGCATTTTCCCCAAATATCTACCTAACTGGACAACTATGCCTGGCAATAAGATAACTAATGCCCCCAAACGCTGGGAATTTTCTCTCAGCATGTGGTGGGCAAGTGGTGGACATTTTTCCTGCCCGAGGCTGCCGCTGTGGTTTATTTGGTGGTCCCATACAGAGAAGATAGCAGTTCAAATGGTATTGGAGCAGCCAAAATAAAAGTGGGTGACTCCTCTAACACCATTTCCACTGCTGTTGGGTTTGCTAAAATAGCGTTCTTGGTGGCAGAGCTGGTAGTGGCACTTAGAGGCTCACATTCTCCTGCACTCTAAATGAGGCAGGGGACCAAAGCAGAGAACAGATGGGACACCTGTTTTTAGTCTTACCCAAGAGTAAGCCTGGGCGGAGTTTGCAGAGTTCTGCTATGCGGAAATCCACAAAGTGCAAAAAAACTCTGCCGTGCTACGCGGAGCTCTGCAATCGGCGGAGTACATTACATAAATGCCGTTCGTGGTGATTTTCAGTGCCGGGTGTTTGTCCGCACTGTGCAATCATCGCGAACGGCACCATGCACAGCGCAAGCGGTCGCTACTTCCTTTCTGCCGCTCGAGTAGATTTTTTACTCGAGCAGCAGCTTTTTCAACGCAAACAGACGGTTTCTCAACGCGAGCGTTTGCGACCATACGCAACCACTCGCAATGAGAAATCCAACCGCCCGCATTGAGAAATGTTACCGGGAGGTTGATTTTCCACGCTCGCGCTCGCCAACTTAATGTTGACGAGTGCAAACTTTTCAGAACGCCGCGAGCTCCGCGTAACACAGAGTGCAGAAAACTCCGCGAGCAGAGCGGAGTTCACTGCCCAGGGTTACCCAAGAGCTCCTCACCAAAGATGTTATAGTTCAATGAAATAAGAACAGGGAGGCACTTTATGTTGTTATTACCAAGATGATAGAGAGAACAAATTACTGCAATGCTCTCTGTTAGAATGTTTATGGCTAAATTGTATCATTGGCCTGTACATGGTTTCACCTGCTGCAGCTGCTGGAGCAGGCTCTGTATAAATTACACAAGTGATAAAAGCTCTTAAACGTCTATGTCTTCCAGTTTCAACTTTCTACAGTGGCTACGAGGATGGGATCCAAATTGGCACAAAATCTCAATCTCAATGGATTCATTCCTGCCACACGCACCTGATTCCATCTTTTATCCATCCACCACTGTGCCATAAGACCTACCAGGGGAAACATCCTTTACACCGCAGTCAATAGCACGATATGCCTTTACACCGCAGTCACTACCCTGACTGCCACGTTACAGCGCGTTCCTTTATTACGCAAGTCGTTACAATGACTTGCTTTAGGGGACCCGTTGTTGGACTGGTGTTGGATTTTGAGTCCAACACCTTCCTTACTGATACACTGACTGGAGTTGGATTAGTAATTTATACTTTTCCAAAGTGCAGTTTCCCCCTAAGACAAGCCATTGTAACGACTTTCGTGTTAAAGGAACGCGTGGTAACGCCGCTTTCGGTGTACTGACTGCGTGGGAAATGCATGCAGGGTTACGGCATACATCCCCTACCAGTTTTGAATACTTCGCCATGCCTTTATTGCTGTGCACAGATAATTGTATTTTCATTCCATCCCCTGAAGGATTTCAATTGAGCCGGTGGTTGGTTGCAGGTGGGGCCCATGCAGTGGCAAGAGAGAGAGAGAGAGTGTTTGTGTTTGTATGTGTATGCGTTTTCTTAAAATGTGAGCTGGGGCAAGGGCCACATCTGGCCCCTTCTAGAGATGCCAGTGGACCCACCTGCACTAATTGTTGGGGACCAGCACTTATTGTTTCTCATCAGAGTTTGACACAGAGCAGGAGAGAGATAAAAACAAATGGTGAAAGAAGGAGGAAGACCAAGATGGAAAACAGTGAAAAAGAAAGAAAGCAGTGATGAAAAAGAACCTGAATGAGTAAAATAAATGGGCACACAGTGTCTGGTGGGGATTACAAGGGGCAGGAGGTGGAATCAAGAGCATGAAGCCTTTGTATTTGGCACCCTGACGTTCCAGCTGTGGGCTTGTGAGCAAAACTTTGGACTCTGGCATTTCCTCTGTCAATGTTTTTACACCATGGCTTTCTTCAAAGTATTCCCTCTTTTTTTGCCTTTCATCCTTCCTTTTAAATAACACCTATTCATGAATTCAACCCTACCTGTCCTATCCTAGCTCCCAAAATTCAGCTTATCTTAAAACAAAGTCTTCCCAGAATCCAGTATGTAGTTGAAAAAATGAAGTGGCAGAAACAATTTCCATCTGTGCCTTAGGACAAGGTCCAATGGGTACCACACACCACAACTCAAAATATCTGGACTGCTAACACAAATTGCATTAGTTTTAATTGTGTGTTACAGTTTTTGTTTGATTTATACAACATTTTTAGAATCTAATATTCTACAACAGACAAATGATGCAGTGTTTCCTGAAACCTTTACGGGCTGTAATATTAAATATATTTATCTTTATTTTCAGTACAGATTGGTTCCTATAAATTTCAGTTTAGACATTCTTCGGTGTGCTGTTCTTGATTTCATTTGTAGTTGTGTTACCGCTTTTCTTTTTTTCATTCAGTCCTTCAGAATGTACATATTGAAATGTAATATCACATTAAGAAATAATTTAATCAGCTTAAACTTTTGGTTGTAGGCTGTAGCAACGTTTTGCCAACAAGTTCAAAGGCGCCTCCTTTTCTTTACATGGTCATAACATTTTTGAAAAATATAACCCGGTCAAATATGTGACTAGTTCCCCCTCAATATTATGAATGTTATAGTGCCGAGTATTTAGACATCAAGTTATCCTGTTTCAGAAAATAGGGAAACAGTACAAAATGTGCTCTTGTAAATAAAAAGAAAATCATAAAATGTTGTGCAAAAAAAGCAATTATTTGTAAATGGTCTTAATATTTCTACAATGTCTATGTTCTGAACTTTAAAAAGAATTATAGAAAATAAACTGACAAACATGTTCTTAAGTGTAACATTACTCATTTAAAGCATATCCATAAAAAATTATATTACTTTTACTGACTCTACCATTAATAAAAACACACAATTTGAACATCTGATAACCAAAGTCAGCAATTTTACCCTGGCTCACAACCACTTTTCATTTCATGCCCAAGCAATATCCTTCATTAAACAATGAAAAACAATTTAAAATAGATGTTAACTTAGATAAGCAATACATATTTGAAAGCTAGATATTATTATAGCTTCATGGGCGGACGACTTGCTCACCTGCCCAGGAACTTTGCAAGGATTTTCAGTGCTCCAGGCAAAAGAGTGTTCTTGCAAATAGCAATAGGGCTGCTGGTACGCTCCCCATAAATTGATTACAAAAAGCGATTTGGGGGCTTTGTCTTGTAATTTGGCATCACCAATGGGTGGTGCCTTAAGGCTGTTGCCTTACTGTGCTTTATGGAGGTTCTGGCAATTTATTTACCAGAAACTACATGTGAGTGGTGTTATGGCTTTAAGTGGGGCGGGTCCCTCCAGATCTCAGACCCGGCAGTAATTAAAAACTGATATTAAAACAGTTCCTTATCAGGACCTATATTCATGTCCTTAACAGACAAAAACCCTGATCAATTTCTGAACAATGACGGTAAAAACTGTTAAGGTGAACCAGGTCAGCGATGTAGCTTCTGGTTACATTTAATGCTTTACCTAATCTTGCATTCCATAAAAATGTTTGTTTTTTCCATGACGTTGTGTTTCTGTACGCAACCCCGACAGACAACGCCCCAGGAAAGCCGCCTGGTTCACAACTGCTCTCCAAGAAGCCAGACGCACCTGCAGACGCCTGGAGAAAAACTGGTGAAACACCAAGACAACCGAAAACCACACCACCTACAAGGACGCCATGACGGACTACCACAACCAGATCAGAGCCACCAAAAAGAACTTCATCCACAACAAAATCCTGGCCAACTCCACTAACTCCATGGAACTTTTCAGTGTCATTCAAGAATTCACCAACCCATGCAGCGAAGCCACAGACATCACCCCATCCCAAGACCTCTGCGACAAGCTTGGAACCTATTTCCACCTCAAGATCAAAAACCTCTACGACAACTTCATCGACCATCCACCAGGTGCCACAGACGGCCCCCCGCCCCCCAGAAACACCAGCAAGCCCACCATCTCTAACTGGACACCGATCACGGCCGAAGACACCGCCTCGACCATGAAAAGCATCCACTCGGGGGCCCCCACCGACCCCTGCCCCCCTCACATCTACCACAGAGCCGTGGCCGCCATCGCACCCAAACAACAACGCACCATCAACACCACCTTCAAAACAGGCACCTTCCCAGACGACTGGAAGCGCGCAGAAGTCAGACCCCTGCTCAAGAAGCCCACAGCTGACCCCACCGACCTCAAGAACTATCGGCCCATCTCGCTCCTCCCCTTCGCAGCCAAAGTTGCAGAGAAAACAGTCAACAGGAAACTGACACGATTCATTGAAGAGAACGCCGTCCTCGACCCGTCCCAATCCGGATTCCGAAGCAACCACAGCACAGAGACCGCCCTATTCGCCGCCACAGACGACATCCGCACCCTCCTGGACCAAGGCCACTCCGCAGCCCTCATCCTACTCGACCTATCAGCGTCTCCCATCGCACACTAGTCGTCAGACTACACGACGCAGGCATACAAGGAACAGCCCTGGACTGGATCCGATCATTCCTCACCGGAAGAAGCCGAAGGATCAGACTCCCACCCTTCCTCTCCGACCCCACGAAAATCAACTGCGGAGTCCCACAGGGTTCATCACTGAGCCCCACCCTCTTCAACATTTACATGGCCCCCCTCGCAGCCATCGTCCGACAACACGGCCTCAACATCGTATCCTACGCCGACGACACCCAGCTCATCCTCTCCCTCACCAAAGACCCCACCACTGCCAAACTCAACTTCCAGAAAGGAATGCAAGACGTCGCAGTCTGGATGACCAACAGCTGCCTGAAGCTCAACGCCGAGAAGACAGAAGTCCTCGTCCTCGGTACCACCCCTTCTGCATGGGACAGCACCTGGTCGCCGACCGCCCTCGTAAGCCCACCTACCCCCTAAGACCACGCCAAGAACCTCGGCATCGTACTCGACTCATCACTCTCCATGAACCGACAGGTCAACGCCATCACCTCCAGCTGCTTCAACACCCTCCGCATCCTCCGCAAGACCTTCAAGTGGATCCCCCCTGAGTCAAGGAAGACAGTCACCCACGCACTCATCACCAGCAGACTGGACTATGGAAACGCACTCTACGCCGGCATCAATAAGTCCCTACTCCGCAAACTCCAGACAGTACAAAACACCGCCGCCAGACTCGTCCTCGGCATCCCCCGACACGAACACATCAGCCAACACCTACGAAGTCTCCACTGGCTCCCGAGGAGAAAAGACTCACTTTCAAAATCCTCACTCACGCCTACAAATGCCTACACAACAACGGACCCAAATACCTCAACGACAGAATCAACTTCCACTTACCCAAAAGAAACCTCCGATCTTCCAACCTCGCACTGGCCGAAACCCCGCGCATCCACAGAGCCAGAGCAGGCAGAAGATCCTTCTCTCACATTGCAGCCAAGACCTGGAACGAGCTACCAGCAGACATCAGACGCGCCCGCTCCCTGAACACCTTCAGGAAGACCCTCAAGACCTGGCTCTTCGGCTAAACAGATCTGCGGACCCCCCACCCTCAGCGCCTTGAGACCCTCACGGGTGAGTAGCGCGCTTACAATTCCCTGATTGATTGATTGATTTCTGTAATTTTTTTTATGCAGTAGATTACTCTCCTACAGTGCGTGCTGTGAAATGTGCTCTGAGTGTTGTGTGACTTCTTGTTGCAGGTGTGAGTTTATAAAAAGCCATGAGTGAGAGCTTTGGCGATGAGGCTGAAGGCAATGCAAGTTTTTCCCAGTGCCTATTAATATGTCATAAAGGTGTTTAGAATACATGCTCATCCAATCCTTGACCTCTCTGCAGATCACACAGAGCAATGGTCATGGGTCAATTGTAATTGTGATTCTTTGCAAAAGTGTGTGAAGGAGGTATACAGACGAAAGCAAATGAAAATGCAGTGCTTATAGGTGAGTGGGTACATTGAGTATGTGCAGGATGGTGAAGTGAAGAAATCTCCAAAGACATTTTTCACTTTCGCGAACTGAGGTGGCATGGTGGGCAAAAACATGATGGATTGGGATGTGGCCCAAGTAATTGACAGTGGCTGAGATTAACTCAAGCATTCCATCCCTCACCTTGTTGCTTTTGCATTTGCCATCCTAAGTGCACGTGGTATGCCCAAATGTAGGTCCCGGGCTCACTGTGTCACTGGAACCAAGCTATACCTGGCTGAAGAGCCCTAACAAGAGCGAAACCGCTCCTAGGTTGCTTGTGTTCCAGTTAAGGGAGGACTTTGCCTGACAGTTCAGGCTGCACTACTCCCATGAGGAGCAGGGTTAAGGCTGATTTGCATCTGTCCAAACTGAGGTCGTACGGTGGGTAAAAAACAATGGTTTGGGATGTGGCCCAAGCGATTGCCAGTGGCTGAGATTAATTCAAGCATTTTAACCATTACTTTGTTGTTTTTGCATTAACAGCCTAAGTGTGCGATTTTAAAACTGCAATTTCAACCTGGCAAAATAACGCTTTTGCCAGGCTTAAACATTCCTTTTTAATACCCATAAGTCACCCCTAAAGTAGGCTCTACATGCCCATAGGGTTCGGTGCATAGTATTAAAATGGAGGGCATCTGTCCTTAAGTTGTACATGTCCTGGCAGTGAAAAAATCTTCAAAGACGTTTTTCACTCTGGCAAGGCTAACTCTCCCATAGAAAAGCACTGGGTTACATCATAACACCTCATAATGCATAACTTCAGTTTGGGATTAGCTAGAAAAATGATTAAAGGACTCATTTTAATAGTAATTTGAAATACAATGTAATGGGCAAGTCCCGCCCTGCCATAGCAATGTCAAGTGCCAAGTGTCAAGTGCCCCAGTGACAACGGCAATGTCACTGGGGTGGGCACCCCGTGGACATTGCAGGAGCCGGCCCTGGGGTGTGGCGGTCCCCAGGGCCATCGAGGGCTCCAGGAAGGGGCCGCGCGGCCCCCCTCCCAACATGCAAATAGCCCCAGGGAGGTGGTGGTCCCCGGTGCCGGGGGTCCGTAACGGACCCCCGTATTTGCATAATTTGTGCCCCGGTGAGGTGGTGGACCCCGGGCAGTGTGGGGAGGGGCAGGAGCCCCTCCACACTCCTTTACTTGTATTGGAGCCCCGGGGAGGTGGCGGTCCCTGGGGCTTGGGGGGGCCCGCATGGCCCCCCGCCCCTAATAAAGCAAAGCCCCGGGGAGGTGGCGGTCCCCGGGGCAGCGTGGGGGGCCAGGAGCCCCACGCATTTGTGGGAAAAAAGCCCTGGGGAGGTGGCGGTCCCAGGGGCTGCGGGGGGGCGCGTGCCCCTCGCAAATTATGAGCAAAGCCCCAGGGAGGTGGCGGTCCCCGGGGCTGTGGGGGCCCCCACACCATAATTATAAATTGCCCCGGGACCTGGCCAACCCGGGGGCTTAAAACAAATGAAGCGCGGGAGCTCCCGCTTCGTGTTTTTTTTAATTTTTTCAGCCGGATTCGCAAACCCAGAGCAAATTGGCCCAATTCCTTTTTTTTTAAAATGCTTTTTTGGGCCCTGGGGTTCCTTGTGGGACCCCCTGAGCAGGCCTAAGGGGTCAGGGTGTTTCTACCCTGCCCCCTTTTCTTGTTTTTTAATGTTTTTTCTACTGATTTCTTGTGACTCAGTTACCAAGTCACAAGATGGCTGCCAACACTTCCTGGTTTGGAGTGTTTGCAGCAAATCAGAATGAAGCTCGTGCTCGGAGGGTTCGCGAATCCTCCTCAGTGCTCAGATATCGATATTTTTATTTTTTTAATTTCTCAGCAACTACTGAACGGATTTACACCGTTTTACACACTTTCTGAACCAAGAGCTACCTTTTTGCCAAATGTGGTGTAATTCCGTTCAGCAGTTCGGCCTGTAGCCTTTTCCAAAATTCCTATGGAAATTAACATGGAGAAAATGTGTTTTGGGACCCCCCTTTTTTCTCGTACCCCGCTTGACGAATCACCCTGAAACTTTCAAGACAGGAGCTGACCTAAGTGAACAATTTTTTGGGGAAATTTCACGAAGATTCGTCAAACGGTGCCAAAGATATTGGCAAAAGAAAAAGCGCTTTTTGAATAGAAACAAGGTCCTAACTATAAATATATACAAATATATATGTATATATATATATATATATATATATATATATATATAGATATAGATATACAGCTTCGAACCACCAGGATCCAGTGCACTCGCGGGTGAGTGCTTTCAATTCGTGAGGGTGGACTCACTATACCGGTTGCTCCAAATCTTCCAAAAAAGAAGTTAGGACGGACGGGGGAGAGTACAAAAATACTTGTATTTTTTCACAAGTATACATACATGCCCTATACCCACCAAATTAAAGCACTATAATTCAGCTTCTTTGATCCTAATTATTTTAGTCATTTTTCTGAAAACACTGAACCTGGCATCTCATCGGAACAATCTGAGTAGGCTTGGGTTAAGGTTATTTATTTCAGGGTATGTTTGTGCTGCAGTGAAATTAATCAAACAGTTCAATTATGTAAATCATGCAATCTCCTGTGTTTCCAGTCTAGAGTGATGCCACTTCCTGTAATAATAAGAGATTCAAATGTCATGTAATGTCACTTTCTACGATGTGGTTGGCGACTGAAGTCAAGTGGTGTCACTTCCGGTGTTCTCATGGGGGGTGTAAGGGCACGTAATGTCACTTCCTTTATCCCTGAAATTTTGATGAAACGACATGCATGCCAGTATGTGTGTATTTTTTTGGAAGAGTAGTGGCAAAAGCTCTGTTTGACCACTGCACTATCACGCCAGACCTAAGAAAAGCACCATAAGACAGCTGGCTGGCTGTCTTACGCTTAAGGGTCCATAAATGGGCTAAGTGGGAAGAGCCTCATGGCAAGAGGATATATGTAATGACATTGATGGAAAAATGAATTACCACAAATCCGTCAATTTCTCACATGTGTTTCTTGGTGAAGGCTGGGAATTGGGTAGGTTTTCTAATGGGGATTGTGGTGGTACTTCACCATCTGTAGGCTCCCAAGTCCCTTATTTTCAGATGTTGTTGTTACCTTTAAAACTTGCCTTTTGTGCAAACTGGTTAGGACACTTGTGTGTATTTTTTTTAGCATTTCTGGGGCTGTATTATGTAAAGGGCATACTGTCCCTGTTTGTGCCATGCCTCACTTTTAACTAAGTGTGCCGGGCGCAAACTGAGATAATGTGGTCTATTACAGATATGCACTCCCACCAGGACAGCTGCAAACTCGCGTCTGCCATGGGGAAAGCACATTAGTGAAAGGCACAGCATCTGTTTGAAGCAGTCACTCTATGCTTCAGAGTACAGGTTGCACCCGTTGGCTTCACAAAGTAAAAAAAAAATAGATCCCCCTGTAGAGTGACTGCACCCACCTGTAGAGGGATGTTTGGGGAATACAGGGCACCACCTTTCCCCTCTTGTATGGGTCACCATGAGGGTGGGGAGAACTGACTGACTTTGTCCCACCTCTTTGTGGCTCATAGTCAGTGCACCTCCTAATGGCCTTTTTGCCTCTGCATCAGTGTCCATACTATGGCACAGGTGCAAAGGCAAAATGTTCCCTGGGCCACCCCCCCATGAAAATGATCGAATGCCCTATGAGGCGTACACTATATGTGCACTGGCATAATCTGTTTTAAGAAAGGACCTAACAAGCATTTGTGGCCCTTCTGTAATACCAAAGTACCACCTGTAGCATCATCCTCAGCCTGGGAGTACATAACATGCTACGCTTCACACAGAGCACTGGTTTACACGTCTTTATTCTTCAGCATGCAACCATTAACTGAACACCCTGCGTGAGGAGTAAGGAGTCTGCTGAGGACCACTAGAGGTCTCCTACGCATATACACAGGACACAACACCACCTAGGGTGCAGAAAGTAGACACACACATCCGTTGCACCCCAGGGCACTTGTGTAATACAGCCCCTGAGGCTATTTTCCTCTTTCCTTTGGTTCAATTTAATATAGGAAATATTTGTTCACATTTTCAAGCTCAATCACAAAACAAAATTGCACTAGAAAACGTCACCAATCACAAAATGCTGATCAGTGATTTTAATAGGTGATAGTCTGTCATCTGTGTTTACACTCAGCCCCACAGGAGGTCGGCAGAGAGCCACTAGCACAGTGCTGAGCCTGCTCCTCTGGTATTGCCTGCCTCTGGCACTTATTCACCAGCATGAACTAGCAACACTCTGGTGCTGCCACAGGGAGTCAGTGATCACTGCTGCAAACAGGGAGAGCACTAATTATGAGGCGCCACGGAGTGCTTGATTACAATAGTCAGATGAGGCCATTTACTGCACGTTAAACCCTGATCACAGTGAATCTTTATTGAGTCTGCAGTTAGTACGTGGGCCATGCAAATCTTTACCCAATAACTTAGCGGCACGAACCATGGCTCAACTCTGCTAGTTACCCGGCAACATCACTAAGAACATGAAAGATGCATTAGAAGAATTTGTCTTGATCTCTGCACTGATGTGTTTGCATCTCCACCCCCAAAAATATATATATATCTATTTCAGTTTAGAAACAGCACAAATGATTAGCAGATAAGAGAGATCCCTCGGGTAATGCATCTTCTACAGGCATCTGTGTGCCACCTGGAAATAAGAAACTTAAATCCCAGGATTGAGGATCCTCCAGAACCCATACAATGAGTATCATTGAAGCGGAATAGTGTTGCTCCGGTTACTTAACAGTAGATAAGAGAGCAGAACACGTGTCAGGGATGACTCATACCTTAAGGCAATTGTGATAAGGTGAGAGGATATCCATTACATTTGTGAGAGAGTACTTGTCTGCCAAACTCTAAACCAGCCCATAAATAATGTTTCAAGGTATATGGTTTGAATAGGAAACTTCTGATGAATGTAACACAGTGAAAAGCTAATTATTACGGTACATGCTGTGGCATTATATATACACCTTGTTTGATATCATAATGCAATCTTTTTTTAAAAACCCAAATCTAATGCTTAGAAAATGCACAGGTTTGTTAAAGGAGAACACAATACACATTTAGCACTTTGTATTCAAATTGTCCTTTCCAACAATTATGAATTTTGGACCTAATTTAGAGTTTGGTGGACTTCCCACCCTTGCGCCAGGGTGGCAGACATCATTACCTCCGCCACCCCATTGGACTAACACCTTCCTTATTACAGATATCAGCTGGCCTGACGGATATCTTTGCGCCTTCAAAGGAGTCACTACCACAATGACAATCTGAAACTACTGAAAGTTTACTGAGCAGCTGTCACGTTTCATGCGGGCACTCAGCAAACTTTTTTGTTTTACAAAAACAAAATCCCAAAGTGAGAGTTTGTTTTTCTAAAACAAAATACTAAGGATCCTGACACCCAGGGGAATTTCTCCCAGAGACTGGGCAGTTTCTCTTTTCAGGACCATCAAGCTTTTCCTGGCTGCCAAGAGGAGAAAGAAGGGACATCAGACAATCTGTTCTAAATAGGGTGGGTGGCCTAAAGTCTGTCGACTTGTCGGTGTAAAGTTCTGCGCCTCATTTGTGGCCGAGTACCTTGTCCCTCATACTCTAAATAAGGCTCTTTGTCTTGCCTACAAGTATAGGAACATGGGGGCATATTAGCAAGAACGGCGTTAAAATTATCGCCGCTTTATCGGCAGGAAACTGCCGCTAAAGCGGCGATAATGGGCTTGATAATATGCCCTTGAGAATTCCAATAGAAGCCCAGGATCACACCAGAACATGGACTTCTATTGGAATTCTCAAGGGCATATTATCAAGCCCATTATCGCCGCTTTAGCGGCAGTTTCCTGCCGCTAAAGCGGCGATAATTTTAACGTCGTTCTTGCTAATATGCCCCATGGTTTTATTAAGGGTTTCATGTTGTATATGTAGAACATATATGATGTACTCATCAGGAAACAAGCCTACATGTGCAAAATGCTTGTAATAGAAGGTGCTCCTCTTATATTCTTCAACAATAAGAAGGAAAGAAGGGTTGAATTAAATGGTGGAGAGGTTCAATGGGCTTTTCAGTCCATTTTTTAACCCACTGTGCTACTCTAGACAGAGACCAGCTATATGAAAATCAGTCCCTTTTCTGCTCCAATAAGAACAGATCAGCCTGAACTGCTAGGTTAGGTTCCCTCAAAACTAGAACACAAGCAATCCCAGGCAAATTTGGGACTACTTAGGTCTTGTCATTGAGGTACATCTAGATTCCTCTGGCACAGTGAGTAGAGGACCATATGTGGGTATACTCACCTCATTTCAGATGTCTACTGTAACAAATAAAGCAATGGAAGCAGCATCTACTGCAACAAACTAAGGGGCAGATTTACAAGCCCCTTGCAGCACATTTGCGCTGCCGTTGATTAACTTTTTGTGACGCAATGGCGGCGTAAACAATGCCCCACGTTCCGGCCAGTTTACAATGTGATGCATCTAGGGAGATGCGTCACCTGCATCGGGTATAATGTATGCAGGGTGGTCCTTCCTACTCGGGAAAGCCTCGTAGAAGTGACGCAGTGAAATCTACAAGATTTCATTGTGCCACTTCAAGGACGCCACTGTGTCAAAACCCTACGCCTGCTTGGAGCAGGCGTACGGAGTGACTCAGTGTATTAAGAATAGGTCTCCCCATGCATTGACTGGAGTTGCGTCGTGCTTGCGACACGACTCCAGCAATGCATGACACATGCATCAGAATTTCTGATGCATTCGTCAATCCTTGCGCCATGGTGCGCCGTATTGTAAATACTTCAATATAATGGGAAACCCAATCTACCCTTGAGGGCTTGGGCAATTCAAATAAACGGGTAAACAACGCCTTCAAGGGCTTTGTTTGAAATACTCTGTTCTATTGCTTTTGATCAATATTTTTTAGCTGCAAGAATTGTTGATAAACTTGCCACAGAAATGTTATTCAAACATCTTTTATCTAAAAAATAATAATTTTGTTCCTTGTAAAAACATAAGGACCAATGAATCAATCACGGAACAATGAATATTCAAAACACGGGTATATATAAAAAACAAATTTTTATCTTTTGAAATTTATCAAGGGTACTACACAGTTATATAAACAATGTAACACGAGGAAAATAGATACAATTGTATGATCCTTCAATGCCACTATTGTAAACACTTCTTCTCATTGTACATTATTTTCCAGAAGAGAGTGTGAGTGTCGACGTTTCGGTCTCTTTAGTCAGCAGTTATTAATCCAACTGCTGACTGCTGAACTTTGGCTGCGCTACAAAATCTAACAGAATAAACTCTTTCAACTGAGAAGTGGCTGAGGACTGGAAATTTACTTACACCGTCCAATAAAGCACCAGAGTTCATTTACCTATATCATTTACCTGTATCTCTTGATGATTATTCACCTTAAACAAAAGTTACAGAACGACGATTGATTTGACATTTGTGTGTCAATTGTAATTCTTGAATCTTTGGAAACATCATTCAGGGGTCATTTGTTATATTTATGGTAGTCCTGAAGATGGTCTCATGGACAAATGCATAGAGACCGAAACGTCGACACTCACACTCTCTTCTGGAAAATAATGTACAATGAGAAGAAGTGTTTACAATAGTGGCATTGAAGGATCATACAATTGTATCTATTTTCCTCGTGTTACATTGTTTATATAACTGTGTAGTACCCTTGATAAATTTCAAAAGATAAAAATTTGTTTTCTATATATACCCGCGTTTTGAATATTCATTGTTCCGTGATTGATTCATTGGTCCTTATGTTTTTACAAGGAACAAAATTATTATTTTTTAGATAAAAGATGTTTGAATAACATTTCTGTGGCAAGTTTATCAACAATTCTTGCAGCTAAAAAATATTTATCAAAAGCAATAGAACAGAGTATTTCAATCAAATCCCTTGAAGGTATTGTAAATACAGCGCATCCATGGTGGCGCAAGGGTTTCGCACGCAGGCGCAGGGAAACTGACACATCTATGCCGATGCAACAGTTTCTTGTAAATAAGCTCCTAGGTGATTAAAGAAATGCTTGAATTAATCTCAGCCACTGACATGTGCTTGTAGCTGCCTTTCAGTTAACCTTTTTCACCGACTGTGTAACTCCAGGTATGAAATCAGCCATATGCAAATCAGTTTTGGTCCTCCTCCAGTAGGACCAAATTTGGACACCGATAAAGCGCCTTATTTAGAGGGTAACAGCATAGGCACAGAAAATCTATGTGATGTTCCAACCTTCCCGCTATTAAGGCCGTATCATGAATTTCGGCAGGCCTGGAGTGGGCAGCATGCCACCACTCCTCTCCAGGACTGTCAAAATTCACCACCGCCTGCCTGCCAGATTATGAGTAAATTTTTGGTCTGGCAGGCAGGCGACGTGGCGGTCCAGCAGCAGAGCTGTTTAAAGTCTCATTGTGAGCCTTAAACAACACCGCCGCCGGACCGCCAGTGCACGTTCCTGCACAGGAAGGAATGCACCCTGCCGTGCATTCCTTACCATGCAGGAACTGGGAGTGAAAAACTACAGGGGGCACAACATGTGCCCCCCCTGCATGTACCCTGAGTACAGAGGGACAAGGGGGCTCTATAGGGCCCCCTTTGTTGCCTCACCTCCACCCTTTTCATGGCGGTGCGACCGCCATGAAAAGGGTGATGGTGAGGCAACTCAAAATATGCTTGGCGGTGCCGCTGCGCCACTGCCAGCATATTTTGGCCTCGAACTGCTGCCAGACCGTCGCAGGATCCTAGATCCACGGGGGTAGCAGTGGTTCAGTGGCTGTCCGACGCCACACTTATAATACTGTGGGCGATCACGCAGTGTGACAGTGTTTGGACCACCACCACAACTACAGCAGTACCATGGACTGCAGTATTTATAATAAGGCCCCTAGTTTCTTCATTTAGTGGTGCGGTAACCCCTTACCTTCAGGTGGTGGAGTCAGCAGGCTAGCTACTACAAAACCACTAGCTTAAAAGCATCAAAAACCCCACTCTATATAAGGTGGGCCTTCTGACACTATTTATGCCTGACCACAAACAGGGATGCAAAAAGCAACAATGTCCCCGCATGCTTCAATGACATTGTTTTTGTTTTTACGGAAATAAAATCTCCTTTTGAGGGTTTGCTTTTGAAAATCAAAACAATTACGACCAGGTGGCAATTTTATGGCAATGCTGCCGGCATTGCAGTTTTGTTGAAAGTGTTCCGTACTGGAGTGGTAGCATGACCGGCAGTAGCAGAGCCTCTACTTCCCCAGCTTCTTGGCAGCCGCCAGGACCTTCATGAGTTATCTAAATGTTGAGAACTATTAGCTTTGTGAAGTGGTTGATGATGGGGTGTAGCATTGAAAGACTATGTTGAAAACAGTAAGTTGGTTTAAACTGTTGCACAAAGGGAAGCAGGGGTAAAGTTTGCAGCTTCTAGGCTTGAAAACGTAGCTGAGAAACCCTGGTATTCAGTGGTTCTCTGAAAACATGGAGACTTAAGCACCGTCCTAGATCAGCTGGCAGGAGTTCCCAATGAGATCATTGCAGGGAACAGATTCTTTCTCTGGTTGCTCTTTAGACAATGAGAAAGTCAATGTCCCAAGTTCTAAGGGTGTGTTCTGGGTTGTAGGCTCCACCACATATTTTGTTCTTGAGCAAAGTAAATATCTTAAATTTAATCCTATCACTAATTTGGAGCTGGTGAACGTTTTATAATACTCAGTAGGGTGCAGCTTCTTTTTCTAGTGCTAGTAATCAGATTACACCATGTTTCAATTCTGAGTATTCATTTAACAACCATACATTTTGGGAGTTCTAGTCTTTCTTCCACTCACTACTGGTTAAACTAAGGCTCTAGATTACCAAGGCTCATAGATGGAAAAATTGGACTGTCGTGGTCTCCCGGATCACAAGGAGTCATACAGTAGCCTTATTTACTGGAGGTTCCACAGGTTAGTTCATATGGATGCAGTTTCAATGGCAGTATTTTGGGAAGATCATTGCAGAGAACATTCTAACAGTACAGTTTGTATTGCTACTGTTGAGACATTTGACTAAGGAATGGGATGTAAGGAGCAATGCCTGTCAAATGGTAGGTGGTATAACCAAAGCTTCATCGATCTGGAATGCAGACAACTCCTTAATGCCGCACTTGCCCCTCTTACAATAGGCGCTACTGACACCTGATAATAAGCAGGTGTTTGAATGAGTGTAGAAGCCCAGAGCATGGCCTTCAGTATCCCTCATGCATGGCTCATAGACTTCTGCCCTTGTGACCCTTGCAGGTGGCCCATCCTCGAAGAGGTATGTTGAAGTTAGAGGGCTGGGGCTTCATAGAAGAGTCTGGAGCCACTCTGGTTGGAGGTAAGTTATTAATTTCATGATAGGCCCTTACATTAAAGCAACAGTAGGTAGATACCTTTAGTGCTCCATCCTTCCTTCACCTGTTCCTTTCTCCTAGGTTCCAGTCCACACCAACATTCTATTACTTCATTCACTCTCAGCATTCCAGACACTACCTCAGACATACAGAGAATAGTGACACACAGGATACTACAAGGTATCAGAAGTCATCATCTCTGTGAGAGGTCACCACACTATGGCACAAGTGCGGACATCATCTGAGTGCCTCTGCAGGCTACTGGCATTATAGCAGGTGTTTTAGACCTGGGACACTTCGGCACAACTCTCTATCTAGTAATGGTACAATTAAACGGTTCATCTGAGACACTCATATGGAAGATATCTTACCTTCTGCTGCAGGGGTTGTGCCATGAGCTGAATACAGCATGTCTTTGAGAGTCTGTTGAGAAAATAATTGCTTTCATTGGTATAATGGACAGTCAGAGTGTTTGTAATTTATTTTCATTCTTGAGTAACTACCTCACATTTCATTGGTACTCTACTCACAATTTACAGCATCAAGATTTGCCAATATGCCAATGATACACATCTCTACTTGTAAGTCTCTTCTCCTTTAGACACCCAACTTCTCAAACACTACCTGCACATCATCAAGACCTGACTGAATCTCAACCAAACCAAGACAGAATTCCTGTTATTAGTCAAGAACAACAAACAAAATACAGTACAAACCTTACTGAATGACATGACCCTTGATGGCTTCAAACGCTAACTTTCACCAAATGCCAAGTCACTTGCATTCACCCTGGTCACCAACCTCACCCTCAAGGAACACATTGTCATAAAAACAAAGACACCCTTGTTAAAGCTCTCTCTTCTAAAGAAAATCAAACTGTTTTTTCCAGAAAGCACCTTCAGAATTGATGTTCAAGCTCTCATACTCTTGCATCTAGATGGTGGAATGCCCTGCTCCATAGCCTCCCAAACTCCACACCTGCACCTCTTAAGGACATCCTACACAACACAGAACTCCATTATCTCTCCTTACTGGCCCGCAGCATTTTCAAAACCAGCTGCCCCATTTACAAAGTCATCATTACAAGCACCCCAACATATTTAAGACCAGCTCTGGTGGTCCTCAGCACACCCGCAGCCAGGAATCCATCAGGCTGCAGACTAAGAAGTGTAAAAAAGGACAACCAAGGCAGAAGGCCTTTATCATCTATGCATCCAGGATCTGGACCAAATCACTGCATCCATGAGGACTGCCCCAACGCTGATCCAATTTAGGAGAATTGAAGATGCACCTCATTAAGAACACTACATCACAATGCACTAACCATCCACAACCCAGCTTCATCTCCTATCACTTGTTGAGTCTATGCTTGTCTTTCACTCTGTACAACTCTCCGCTGTCCTTTTGCTAGGTCTGCGCTATAGAAATACCACATATACAAATTTCCTGAACATTTTGCACAATAACATTAATGTCATTTTAATTGTGTTTCAAACTAAGTGTGTGTGTGTGTGCGTGTGCGCAATTGTGTATTACATTGTGTATTGGATTAGTTTTTTTACTGTTCAGTTTACAAGAAAGGCATGGCTTAAATCTCATGTTAGTAAACAATTTCAAGGTACTGAAGGTCCTCAAAGGCAAAATTATGCCTTTTAAGCCTGGAGCCTAAAGATCATCATCCAGACTGACCAATAAAACCTTAAATGTGTGTGTAATGTGCATCCCTGTGTAATGTGCATCTGGAGTCACATCTTGCTTCTTTAGGGACCCGTGAAGTGAGACCCAATCCCCTCCCTGAACAGTGCAGCCCCTGCGTACACCTACCTAAGGTCCTAGGGTGTGCATGAACTTCCATGAGAAAATGACAGCTGCAGGCTTGAGAGGGAGCCAACAGGGGTACCCCTGAAATATTTTTATAATGTACCTTTTTATTTTCCATTAAGAAACAGGGATTGCAATACTGGCACATTATAAAAGCGAATGCAGACATGGAGGTCTGCTGCCCCCTGCATTTCTGCATTTGTAGACGTTCACAGAACGAATCTCACCTCATAAACATGGATGAGGCAGAGTTCCTGTGATTCCTTTCAGACTAGTTCTTTGAGCTGCACTGGTTTGTTGCAAGTGACACATCGCAAATAATTGTTCAAATCGCACTGTGTACACTGCAGAATTGCAGTTTTTCTATGTGATGCGACCAATCATACATCTTGCCCTGGATAACTTGCCCTCATGGAGCTTTACATTGTTTTCCACGACAGGTCCTCTTGTACCATGGCTTGTCCCTTGAAGCAGAGTGACATTCCTGCTTTCTAAGTATGGATGTAGGAACTGACCTACTGCTGAAGATCTGCTGCCTGGAAAGTCTAAAGAGTAGTGTCTGGAAGCTCCGGGGCTCAGCCTAGCTAGCCATAAAAAAAGGAAGAATTCATCTGCTCATCCAAAACTCTCGTCGTAAGTAGCACCAACAGTGTTGGAACTCTGTGAAGTCCTTCAGCACGCCATTCATCTGCATCATTTTCTGAGAAAAAACTGAAGTGCATGCGTTCTCTTTTGCCAGCACTGAAAGTGGTATATTTACTAAGATTTTGCACTAAGTTTGCATCACAAAGGTGACGCTAATTGGTGCAAACTTCTTCTTTCGTGTTTCCTTTCCAGTATAAAACATGTTGCCTGAAAGTAAATAATGCAATGCTAGCCTGTTTTGCATTACTTGGCGTCATGGGGACGTTCCGTGTGTGGTACATGGGCTTTCCCATCCAACCATCCATGGGATTTGGTGCAAAACCCTATCTACTAAAACAAGCAGACAGGGTTTTGCACACAAAAAACCGCACTTTTGATATTAGCGCTATCAAGAAGAAATTCTTTTAGTTCTTCATTCTTTTCTGACTTTGCATGTGTGCTGCACTGTACTGCACAGATATAAAGAAGGGACATTTTTAAAGTTAGTCTAAGCATAGTATTTTGTACTGCAAGGGTTCCCTTCTAGTACAAAACCTACGTTAGACTACGCAGACTTCTGTGCTCTATGGTGCAAAGGTGTGTGCGTGGCGCTAGGCAGCCTGATTGTGCGCCAGCACTAGCGAGAGAGAAGGGTAGTGTCATATCTCTGCAAATATGGCTCTGTCCTGCTCCCTCTGTCTCATGAACGCAGCACAGCATTTATGGATGCAGCGCTATGTGACATTTTAGTAAGTATAAGGAAAGTGTGTAATTTCATCTGCACAGAGACAATGCATGACAGCACCCTGCTCAAGCTGATGTACATGACTTAATATCCAAACATCCAAAAGAACTGTGCATCAACATAGACCACCTTGTAGAGGTTGGCTGATACTAGAGTGACTGCCTCACTCCACTCCACTGTCTCCAGTGCTTAACATTTCACCTACAAATCAGTGATTGCAATTATGTGAGTCAAATTAGTTCAATGGAAGCAAAAAAAGACTGCAACAACCAAAAACAAACCTCCAGGACTGGACACAGTATCCATAATGACCTGCAGGAAGGTGGTCACCCTAGACAGAAGATAGAGCAATTTCTCACACAAGAACTGCTCTGAGAACCTTTGGTGTCCACACGAGGAAGGCTCATTGTGACAATAACTTTTTTAAGTGGATTTGGAAGGCACGGCTACAACACACCCCTTCTAAATAGCAATTCCTTATCCATTTCTAAACCCATTTTAGGGGTCTATAAAACAGTACTGACTCTTAAAAGGGCTTTAGTGCACTAGCAAAAGCATTGTTTCAGTCTCAAACTCTGAATCAGAGTGTTTACGACCAAAAAACTGTTTTATACATCTGGCCTCAAATTCCTTCTACAGCATTGCCATACTACCAAGTCTATAACTCCTTTTTGCATCAAATAATCAATATGTTGTTGGCACTAGTTCCCTGGCAGATTGAATGCATAGGGCACTCCTCAAATATTCCTAGGTGTTCTCAACAGAGCATTTACCAAGACTGCCTGAATCCAAACTATGCCTTTGGGGTGCTCCTCTCTCCGTCCTGGGAGGACTATCCAGAGCTTTTACCATGGCCACCGATAAACAGTGTATTCCTGTCGACTTCTGCTTAGTTGCTCATACATAGATGCTGTTAATCCCTTACCTAACTAGAAACACTGAAACTGCCTGACACTGTGAAAAGCCAATGATAAAGGCATGAATGAGTTACGCATTAAGCAATAGAGTTCTTTATTGGAGGCTTTCTGTTTTTAGGATGCCTATTTTTATTTAGTGGGCCAGGAGACATGGTTGTGCCTCTGGACCCTGGCTACCTGTAGCCAAAGCTTGTCTGTATGTTTCTCTTCTCTCGTTCCTGGATATTCTCCAAGTAGCATCTACTAGGTCTCCTGTTTCTTCTGCGCATAGCTAGGAGTTACTCACACACCTCTCTAGATGGGATCTTTGGATCACTCATCATTGCTGCCTGTATCCAAAGCACACCAATGAAGTGCTCCCCAGATGCTCAAACCCAGCCAAGTTCTGTAACCTTTGCCTCTCTAGGATGGTAAGCAAGTCACAAGTGCTGCTATCTCTCACACGACTTTATTCCTATTAAAGCAGAGGTGAAGCTACACAATCCCATCAAGACTAGAAGCACACTCCATGGAAGACACCAAAACACTTCCAACATAGACCACATAGACAACACATACCCTTTAACCAAATCACAGCTATAAATTAATGTAAAGCACATGCATTCCATCCCTCACCTGTATTTCCCCAATACGGGCTTAGGGACTGCAACCTAAGTCAAGGTAAGAACCTCATTTTGGTCAATCACACAAGACACTACAGCATTTCCCCCAAAGGCCACAGTGCAATTTTAAAACTTTTCCAACCAACTACTCCCCCATGGTATGGTAGGCTACCAATCAACAAATGTGCATCAACATCTCCTGAGGGGTATGAAGTGCTTTCTAACTGCAATTGAAATACAGTAAAAAAATAGGAAGGGCAATTAGCCATTCCCTTCTCTCATATTTAATTTCAACAAAGAAATCACTAACAATTCTGCCAATATACACTTGGATTTGTGAGGAAAAACACTGGAAATCAAACACATTGATTGATGTCATTTTTTCAAGGATTGTTTTTCAGCATTTTTTATTGTGAGTGAATGGATACCAGAAGAAGAGTTTAATCTTATAGTAAATGCATTTTAGCCCCCTTTGTTAATAAATAGGCATACTTTCATGCTGTACAATCTCCGTTGGAGGAGATTAAGGATTTATGTCCTCCTCAATAGCACACCCATCACCCTACTTATTGTCCTAAGAGAATCTGAGGTGATAAATCTGAGGTGATAACCCTGGAATGTATCTTATAAAGTGAGGGTTTCTGCTGGTAACAAAAACTGATGGAGCATGCACAGTGCATTAAAAACTTAACATCTTTAGCATAACTTTTCCATTGGCCGTCCGTCTTTAGGTGGGTAATATGTTCCATGGTTAGTATTGTACCCCAATCATGCATACTGGCTCGTTCTGAGATACAGTCCTGATGGAGGTCATTTTGGGAATCCAAAACTGATTATGAAGACAGGCTGACGAAGGGAACCCCAGCAGGGATAAAACAAGAAGTGGTGGACCAGCTGCATATCACCAGCTGGTAAAATCCTAAACTTACTGCATCAAGGATATGGGGAGCCGCTCAGAGCTGGATGTGAATCTGGCAACCTGATTCTTTGTCAAGGCTCCTAGCCACAGGCAAACATTAATTATATCTAACCAAACCTTGATGCAACAACTAGTATGCTTTTAAAAAAGGAGTTCTTCCGTTTTGCCAATGTACATGTGCCTACGAAGAAAAGTGGAGACGCACACCTCAATCTAGATTCTGCGTCACCTGTCTTAGTGATTTCATCATACTCACAATTACATCAAACTGCCTAATAATCGATTGAATAAAAAATGTAGCTCGCCATAACGAGTTTGCTTTTGTAGGTGCAGCCAATTTTCACTTTTTTTTCAATGTGTGTTGCTCTTTACTTTTATGGATAATTATTAGTTGTTAACGTTTCCCAAGAAATAATGTAACATATTATTAGTACTACTGCTTGTATTGCTGGTGGTGTTATAATGATGAATTCATGGTGATCTATGTCTACTCCCACCAATTAAATCAATCCACATACATATTAACAATAAGTGCATGCATATTTGGTCATTCACAGTAATGTAGCGTGGGATAACAAAAATATGTCTATATTTTACATGGATGTTACCAGGAAGAGGATTGTTATAGGGATGGAGCACCACATTCAGTAGGAGGTTGATACCACTGTGCATGAACTCCAAAGAGGCCTCTGAAGAACAATATCCACTTTAACGCCTGACTTTATTGTAGTGTGCTTCAATTTGACCAAGCACATGTGGTGAACTTAGAAGTTCATGTAGGAGTTAATTGAGGATTTTAAACAATCTAATACACTCATGGGTCCCACGGAGATGAGAAGACCACATAATAGACGACTTTAGGCAACAGGAAGAAGGACTAAGATAATGGATGAGCTGTTGAACAGACAGGAGCACTACATGAGTTGTGTAAAAGTAGGAAGACAACAGTGGTGTATTTATAAGATGAATGATAGAGCTGGCACATAAGTAAGAAGACTATAAGAATGTTAGTTTTGGGATAGAGGGAAGAGGACTGGCAGATGTATATGGTTGGGATACAGGCAAGGAAACTGAATGGTACAGCAGGGATTCAGGTAGGAAGACTGGCAGAAAGATAGTGTTGGGATAGAGGTAAGAAAACTTGTTGAATAGAGGTTTTGGAATATAGGCAGAAACATAGCAGAATGGGAGGGGTAGGATACGGGTAACAAATGTGACAAATTAAATGGGTAAGATACAGCTAGAGGACTAGGGGAATTGTGGTGGCATGATACAATTGGCTGGTATATCCGTAGGTGACCAGCAGAATGAAGAGGATGGGCTATTGGTGAGGTAAGTCACAGAATCATACATCAGTGCTGCAGTTACAATGACAGGCCAAAAGGCAGCTATTGGGTCTAGTTAAATGGAGTAGCAAAATGGTCGGATTGCTGCAGCATATTGTTAAGAAAGTTGTCTATTTCATTAATAATGTTGACCATCATTTAGGAAGACCAGCAGATTATGTGAATGACAACAGGTAGGACAATAATGATGAGTTTCAGGTTGGAAGGCAAGTGGAATGAGAGGACTGAACTACATGTAAGGAAACCAGCAGAATGGTCGAGTTGGATACTGTTGATGCACCCTGGCAAATTGATAGAATAGTTACATTGTCCCAGTTGTGTTCCCATTAGGTTTTGTTGATGGGGTATCAAGTAATCCTTCTGTTGGACTAAATATGTAACATGATGTTTAACTCGTAATTGAGAATCACTGTGTGTTCTTTGATTAATTTTCTTTGCTGCCTTGACAGCATTTGATAGTTGATTTTTGGCTTTTTGTGTTTAGAAAGAGAATGCTAGTTTGATGCCTTAGCCTGTCATAAAGTCACAGTGCTACTCACTAATTACCCTTGTGTGCTCATTTGTTGAAGTTTGCAGGCATGATAACACATTCAAATTATAGCTTATTTTTTGTACATGCACATTGGCTTCCTTAAAGATTAAACAAAAAGACTGTTCCTTTGTTGTCATGTCCTTTAGGATAGCCCTGTGATGTATGCTCCATTTTACATAAACCATCCTATCCACATGCCTATAACGATTCTAAACAGGTGACCTTTTACCTGATAGCTTGCTCCTGTCTCTTCGACACCAGGCTCTTAGTCTTCTATCAGAATCCCTGTACCTGGCATACATAAACATGTCCCCAGGCACGGCAGATTTATTCTGTATAAGGGTCAACACTTTTTTTCATCATTGGCCAACAGCCAGCTGTGCATGATTGCACTTGTTTAGAAAAGCATTGGTGATTGTTTTCAAAACATCCATGGTTGTTTCAAAAACATATCGAGTCTAGAAAAAACCCTGGAGTGACCACTTTTGTATAAAAGATCCTCACTCCCCCCTACAAATTAGAGGAGAATTCCTTTCAAGCTGAAGCTGGGGTCCTGCATGCCGAATCTCCGACAAGCAGCGGTCTGACATCCCTTGCGGGTTGTCATCCTCGACGCAGAGACGGGGTCCTTCGTTCTAAACCATCAGGTGAGGGGGCTGGCTCATCCCTAGGGGTTTCTTGGCTACAGATACACATATCTATGCCCATACATACACCTACACATCCAGGTTAGGCTAGGTACATTTTAGCAAATTACTTAGGGCGCGCATTTTAGGAATATGCAAGTGCTACTGTTTTTATCTGAACTGGTTCTGTTCATCTTATTAGCACTATGGTAGAAATGTATCTACTATTCACTATAATGGTACTAGCAATCTCTTTTGTATGCTTCTGTCTCCTGATTGTTGCAGCACATATGTTTTACACCAGGCTGTCGTTGGACCATTACATTCTTTTTGAAATGTCCTAATTGCCATCATGTGTGTTTTCTGAGAGAAAGCAAGCACGAGTGTCCCGGGCGAAACGTACTGTACTGTTTTCCACGATCCCTGAGGAATCAGGGTTGTCATGTTCAGTGGTTGCCAGAGACTACATACACCGCTGTAGAATACAGGGGGTGGTAGTGGCACTGTAGAGCTAGCTGGTCTAACGGCTGACATATCCTGTGGGGGTGTCTGAAAGCGGTTGGGACACCAAGCCCTCAGTTAAGGTCATCCAAAAAGCGTAGGTCCTGGGGGACTCCTAGGAACTCTTGAAAAAATTAGAGGGACCCTTTGTGCACCAAAGGACTAGGGTTCAATCGAGAAAAATAACAATATGTCCTTTGGTTGGCAAATACTGAGAGAACTCTTACTCATTCACTCACCTAAATCACACACATTCAATCATGGGGGATCCAGTACCAATTGAAAAAGCAGTGTGCCAGTACACAAGAAAAATATTAGAAATGTTACGTATCAATTTATTAAAAGAATATAAAACAATTGTAGCAAATTAAAAAACAGTTAATCATACATAGTATATTTATGTTCAAAATCAAAAACATCACACTATAAATAAACAAATGGACAGACTCAATAACAAAGACAATTAGACGAGAGTATTAGAAAGACACTACACTTTGTCATAAAGGGACCATATCCGTATGAAGTAACGTTGGGGCTGGACCCTGATGTACAAAAGACAATCAATATCTAGTGTGGCAGCCCACTGTGTGGATTATGGTTCTATTGCGTTGACGCATTTCGATGGCATTATCTTGATTTAAACCATCTTTATCAAGACTAAAGATATTACTCTCTAAACTAAACTAAAATAAAATTATTGAGAAACAACAGCGGACGGATGCGGAGTGGCGCTGCCATACTAAAGGATTTAAGACCCTATCAAACGAAGGGCATATAGGAACCCTGTGATATATCATTCAGGCCTAAGTAGGCAGCATTATACCAACATTGGAGGTTATCCCCTAATGGTTCTGGAGATTCCATGACGAAAGAAGGACAGTGAGGCTAGCTGTTGTTCAAATCTGCATTTCGTATTGATCCTTATACAAGGTTTTTAAAAAAAATATTTTCTGGTGTTGGGAGAAGCATTTTATATTCCCCGACAAGGAGTTTCAGGAAAGAAGTGACTTCTGCACTTTGGTCAAGCTACTTTTTAAGATATCATCAGAGAGTAATATCTTTAGTCTTGATAAAGATGGTTTAAATCAAGATAATGCCATCGAAACGCGTCAACGGAATAGAACCATAATCCGCACAGTGGGCTGCCACACTAGATATTGATTGTCTTTTGTACAATGCAGTATTTTCAATAATGAGGGCCTACTCACCGCTTCCATATTTTTGTTACCCAGTATGTCGCTTCACTGTGGTATTTTCTTTCTAGGACAGATGGGAGGACCACACTCAAAGTCCCTGAGCAATTATCATACACTTCTAACAAAATGTCAGACCTATTGGCTTTGCCAGTGCTTGTTGTAAATCGATTTGGATTTTTTTTTAAAAAGGTCTGTGGCCAGCCTTTTCTACCATTTCAATAATTTGCTTAAAAATTTGCCATACAGAAAATATTTGCCGAGTAGTTCTGTCGCCTAAAACAACTATATACCGAGTGCAAGTCATATCTCACTTTTTAATACATCAACAGAGGTGAACAAATAAATAGCGCAGTGTTTCATTTAATTAACATGTAGTTTCAGTTCTGCTTTCCTTCTGTCTTTCTTCTTCTATTACCGTGTCACTTTGCTCATCAGTCACAAGTTACCATGAAAACCGTTACACTCACCATCATGCACGTGGCCACCTAACAAGCCTGGTAGCATCTAAATTAATCAATTAGAACAAATCCAAGTACCTGGGGCGTGGCACGCGTGCCCCTGCAGCGCAGTGGAGCCCCATCCTTTCAGAGGGTGCCCAAGCATTCAGGGGGCCCCCTTCAGTCCAAGGCCAATGAATATTTGTGAGATATTGGAGACACAGGGACTTCTTGTCACATTCTGCGGGCGGGGGGGACATCATTTTGTGTTACGCCACTGTACACCAGTGCCAGATTAAGCCCTGTGGAGGCCCCTAGGCACCTGAAATTTTGGGACCCCCTCACAAATTATCTCCTAATACCCAATGCACCAGATTATTTTCAAACTGACAGCTGCCAGAAGATTAGCTTTTAAGAGACAAACTGTTATGTGAATCTGATGTCTCTGGTTTATGTACTTTAAGTTGTTAATGGGTACATTACATTAATACAGTATTTTCTCTATAGAGTCTTTAATGTAAAGTTTTCGTTTCTTTGAGTTGATTCATTTTTTCCTATCTTTGGGAAACAATATTTAAGAAAGGTTGATTGTAATTTTCTTTTCAAGATCAAATCAATATTATTTTGATCTGTGGTTGCAGGCCCCTAAAAGGAGCGGGCCTATAGGCTGGTGCCTACTTTGCCTATTTAGTAATCTGGAAATGCTGTACACTACAGAAAATCTACGTGACAGTATATCATAAAAAGTCACATTATGTTCATACATTTTCCACTGCCATGCAAGAAGGAGCACTGTGGGCTCAAAAGCACTAATGTATCAATAGGTAAATATGAGTCGCAATGAAATATTCTACACTCGATATTGAACTCGTCAACTCTGTCTGACAGGCGCTCCCGCCCCCAGACAGTGTACACCTAAATAGATGCAATATTATAAATGCGTCTAGTGTGCCGGTACACAGCAGGCATTAATGTGGGTTTTAATTAAATTATCAAGCTGTTGGCGACCATATCGATCCCAGAGCTGTAAGAGGCAAAATCAAAGCTGGTGTGTATGTGAGGGTAGCAGTGTATGCAAGTAGGGCCCATTAGCATTCATTTATTGGGACCGCACGTATTTTTCCTCATCGGATTTCCACCAAAAGCAAGAGAGTGACAAATAGAAAAAGTATAAAGAAATAGGAAGAGAAATACAGAACACAGTGATAAAGAAACAAAGCGGGGAAGAAAGGAATCTGCCGGAGTGAGATAAGGAGGCAGGGAGTGTCTGGTGGTGGATGAAAGAGGCATGAGGTGGAATCAAGACTATGCAGCCTTGGTCTTTGGGTATTTGTAGCCCCTGACATTCTGTTGCACCAGCAGTTCACACTCCAGTGCAGGAAATCTACTGTGCCTCTAAACCTCCCTGCCCTGTTATATACTAGGGACTTATAGGTAGTTTGAATCACCCCTTGCCTTATTATCTACTAGGGACTTACAGGGGTCTGTCATTGCCCATTGTAATTATACCTAACCACCATATACCTTTAAAGCAGAGCACTGGCCCTGGATCTGGTAAGCAGGGGAAACAGCCTTCACAATGCAGTCGCTACATCGCGTTACCTTTACAACGCGGTCGTTACAACGACCGCGTTGTTACAACGCGATGCCTTTACATCACAAGTCATTAGATCGACTTGCTCTAGATGACGCTCCAACCTAAGGAATAGTATAATTTACTATTTCAACACCTTCCCTAATGTTGCGCAGGCTGGAGTTGGAATAGTAAATTATACTATTCCTAAGGTTGGAGCGCCATCTAGAGCAAGTCGATCTAATGACTTGCGTTGTAAAGGTATCGCGTTCTAACAACGCGGTCATTGTAACAACTGCGTTGTAATGGAACGCGATGTAATAGCATGCGTTGTGACATGCTATATTCGGTAAGCAGAGCCCAGGGACAATCAGAGTCAGTTACTACCAGTATCAATCCGAAAGTGGTGTTGATCAGGGCCAAAAGGATGACTTTCTCACAGTAACAAGAAGTGCAACACAGTGAAGGAGCACTGGAAGTGCATCACAAGAATGGTGACAGGAAGTACAGTGCACTGAAGAGCCACAGTAAGTGCAGCTCAGTGAAGGGCCACATGAAGGGAATTACAGGGACTGGTTACAAGAAGTGCAACACAGTAAAGGACTGCTGGAAAGGCAGCACTGGAAAGAGTGACAGGAAGTGCAGTACATCGAAGAGCCACATGGCGTGCAGCACAGTGAAGGGTTGTACAGTAAACAGTGATGAAGTGTAGCACAGGAAAGGGAGACGGGAAGTGTGGCACAGCAAAGCAAGAGAAAAAGCAGCACACAGGCAGCACAGTGAAGAGCCACAGAAAGTGCAGCAAAGTGAAGGGACACAGTTAGCGTAGCACAGAAAAGAGTGACAGGAAGTGTAGCACACTAAAGAGCCACAGGAAGTGTCGCACAATGAAGAACCACAGAAGTGCAGCACAGTGAAGGATAGCAGGAAGGGTATTACAGGGAAAGGTTACAAGAAGTGCAATGCAGTAAAGAATACAAGAAATACAGCACAGTAAAGAGTGACAGGTAGTGTAGCGCAGGAAAGAGAGACAGGTAGTGCAGCACAGCGAAGTGAGAGAAAGCGCAGCACACAGTAAGTACAGCACAGTAAAGAGCCACAGAAAGTGCAGTCAGTGAAGGTCGCAGGAATGAAATCACGTTAAAGGGATACAGGAAGAGAATCACAGGGAAGGGTTTTAAGCAGTGCAGTGAAAGAACATAAGACGTGCAGCACAGTAAAGAACGGAAGGAAATGGAGCACAATGAAGAGGCAGAAAGCACACTGAAGAGCCACAGGAAGGTCAGCACAGTTAAGGGCCCCTGGAAGGGAAGGGGTGAGAAGAGTTACAAGAAGGGCAACACAGTGAAGGAGCACCGCACGTGCAGCACAGGGAAGGACAATAGGAAGTATAGCACACTGAAGAGCCACAGGAGGTGCAGCAAGGTCAAGGGTCACGGGAAGGGACTCAAGAAGAAGGCTTACAAGAAGTGCAACTCAGTGAAAGGACACAGGAAGGTCACCCTAAAGAGCTGCAGGAAGGGCAGCATAGGAAAGAATCATTCCTTTAAAGGATTCAGATATTAAAGCCACAAATCCTGAGTAAGTGGATGGAGCACATCCCGAGCATAAAGAGGCTTTCAAAGTCCAGAGCATGCAAGAGGTTCCCATACACAGCAGCGACTCATCCTTCCTTTTGGAGGTGAATAGGGAGAGAAGAAGCTTGATTGGAAAATTGTGGGGGAAATGTTTCACTCCATAACTTTTAGGCATTGGAGTAATGAAATGCTCAAACCTTGGATTGTTGGCAAGATTCTGCTACATCCACACACCACCTTCATCTGTTGGGACTTGACATAACTGCGCCTTACATTTGCAGGATTTTCTGGGAAAGTTACATTTCTTAGTGTTGGCTGTGCATCCTCCAAGTTGTAAGAACAAGCCAACCACCTGCAAGTGTTTCTTGTGGTCCTCCATTGCCACACCATCAGGATAAACTCCTGCACATTGTTTGTGAAGTGTCTGAAAGCTAGCCTGGGCTCTGTGTATGTCAGAAGGCAATACTTGAAACTGGAGAAGGCAATACTTGAAACTGGAGAAGGCAATACTTGAAACTGGAGCACACCTTCGGGGCAAGCAAAAGCCAACTTTCTCTCATGGCAAATTACCAATACCCTTTTGTATATCCCAGAGGACGTATAGAAAGCACCATCAGACCAATTAGTCAAATCTTCAACAAAGGCACTGGACAAATGATAAACCTGGAGATTGAGTTGGAGGTATCCCCCAGAATGAATCGGGAGGGGGTGATATGCGCGGGATGGAATTGGGGGCAGGTGGTAGGAGAAAGACAACAGTACAGTTTGGCAGCAGTTCATTTATGACACAATAACTATGAGAGAAGCAGGAGAGGAGGGCACACAGCAGGCTCTTGCACACGTGCTGATGCCTGTGGTTATTCAAGGGAATGGTGGAGGCTTGGAGCTTTGCCTCCTGTGTGTTTTTTAACCTTTTCATTTTTTTTAGTGTTGTTCTTTCGACGTTTTCAAAGTTTCAGGATCACCGGAAATATGTGTCAGTGGAAGACTAAAATTTGCAGCATGGTTGACTACATTTTGAGACAAGAAATGTTACTTTCTCGCTATTCTGTCCTTTTAACACACATTAATACAAAAAAGGATTCCCAGTGCTACGCAACATACAGAGTTACCGTAAGAAAGTGAAATACGCACATTCACCAGGTCCACCAATGGTAAAGCAAACATTTCCATGACAAAGAAGAAATCATTATTTCGCCCCTGTTCAAATGACATTGAAATATATCATGATTGATGCTGATACTGCAAAGGCCAATCCCCTCGTCCAACAATTAGGGAAACAATAGTGCCTGGCAACAGTCTCATCTCATCAGTAACGCCTCTATTCAGCAAACAGCAACTGAAAGGTGATCAATTAACCTATGCAAAGTGTCTGCACCATACGTGGCATGGCTGCTCTGGCAACTTTTCATCAGTCTGAGCTAAAACAAATGTGTTTTTGTTGAAATCTGCAAGCTATGCAGCCGTTTGTGGAACTGTGGCAAATTCGGTAAGGCAATATTTTGCAGAAAATTCCAAGACCATCATCGCATGCCAGTGGCCCTGCTCATATGTAGTTTATTCAGTACTAGAACTGTTTCAATAGTATTGTTAATCTACACCTACACGAGCTGTAAAAGTACAGACTTTGACATCAGTTGATCTCACCCAGAGAGATTGGCAGCAGAGTTTGTGGTCTGTTGTCGACATTGTTGGCTAAATAAATCCTCCTGTCCGCTTCCCATGAGTATGAGGAAGCCCAGACCCCTTTATCCCCCTGTGCCTAAGCTCCATTCTCTGCTAGATAAGGAGGTTCAGAGAGGCCCACCCTCATTACTGCTCCTATGTGCACACTAAACGTTTGCTAGTATAACAGAGAGACAAGAGCACTTTGAATCAACTCCAAGCGAATGTAAAACATTTCAAGAACAACTCAACACAAAAATCAACCTAAGTATCCGCACTAAAATAACAATAATGAGAAAAAACTAAGAACGACGCAGGTTCTGAGCTGGAAATGCAAGTTACAAAGTTCAGCAAAGACCCAGATCTCCCTTTGTACACTTTGTGATGTGTGATGTAGACGGTGTTAACCTTTGAATGGGTGATCCAGGCCAGATATTCAGGGTAACTAGTGACTATGTAAATGATTCCTTTATACATTTACTGTAGGCAAATGTATCCTGTGTGGCTATTCTTAAAATCTCTCATGAACCAGTCTCTGGACCAACACTGGACACCCCTGGAAGAACACATTGACCTTGAGACCACAGAGGTCCTTTAGTCAGCTGAACAAGGTACCTGCCAGGAAGAAAGGGTCAGCTCAGCAGTACTTTGAAAGCTGATGCACTTTGTCATCATTGTTGTACTCATTCTGCCATCCACTGAAGGTGTCATCATGGTACTCTGATAACCTGATACTGTTTAATGAAGGTTCTTTCAGTTTTAGACACAATGTAATGCTTATAAAACTGCATTGATTTATTTCATTTACCTTGCACCAATACTGCACCATGCGTCCCCCCAAAGGAGGATCATGAGTTGATGGTGATGGGAAGGAGATAGCCGTATAGTGGGTAAACCCTGACATCAGGGTCCATATCTATGCTTCCTAACCTGACAATATTGTGTGATCTTCGTCAAGTTATGTTACCTGTGCCTCAGATACATTACATGCCAACATAGAGACTGATTAGCTACAAAAGACAGCATTAAGAACTCCATAAAAAAACGGAACAATAAGGCTTAAGTAGAGATGGACGAGCCAACATATTAACAGGAAGAGCTGAGCCAGACTGAGCCAATGGTCTGGCTTGGCTCTTAGAACCCGTGCACGAGCCGAGCCGCGAAAATGTTTGCTATGTAAATCATACAAGAAACATCATGTAAAAATAAGATAGAGTGTATTTCTTTAACAAGTGGGAGCTTTGACATTAAAATAGCACATTTATAACACCGCACTGAGAAGTACTTATTAAAGGTGATCGTTTTTAAACATGAACCATTAGTGAACTAAGAGGCAAGACAGTTGTCATAATAACCTTGTATGTGGCCCAGATTAATATGGAGCAACATTATAGTCTATTAAATGAAACACAATAGATTTGTGTACAACTGGTATTCTGAACTCACATATTTGAAATGCTTAAAAAAACGATAATGCAGCAAAAGGAGTTTTGGTGAAATGAAATATTTGCTGAAGATCACACAATTTAAGCTGGGATTCTGCAATTTATAAAGGTTTTCTGGTTGCACTTCGTAAAAATAAGCTACTACATGATTATCTGTCTTTCCATGTTTTATGTTGAAGCTTTGTTTTTATCTCTTTGTGCATTATTTTGCAGTTTTTACATAGCACAAACTCGACCCAATGGTATTGGTACACTTTGCATGAGTACCAATGCATCAATTTCATTTTATAGGCACGGAGAGGTTAAATGATTTGCCCAGAATCACAGGATGTTGAGCCGATGCAGAGATTCATTCCTGGTTCCCCAGTTCTAAAGTCAGCAGCTCTGACCGTAACGCCACATCCTGGGTAGAGGGAAGGTGGAAGTCAGAAGCCACATGAAAGCTCAGCTGGTTAAGGGCTCAAGGTTCCAAGAGGACTCGAGCTGAGGCAGAGCCAGGCTTCAGCTCGAGCCTGGCTTGAGCTTTCAGTGACTCGCCACCTCTAGGCATAAGACGAAGGTCCCGATTTAGAGTTTGATGGACGGGATACTTTGTTTCAAATGAGGCGAGTACCCTGTCTGCCCGCTCTGTTTAGCATTGGGCAGACAATTATCTGTCCTTCAAGGTACTTTGTCCAAATGTGGCAGAGTACTCTGTCTGCCAAACCCCGGTCCACCTGCTCTCATTAGAGTTGGTCAGACTGCCATCTTTGCGACAGTGCTCGCTCCACCGACGGAAAGCTCACTCCAGCAAGCTGATGGAGTAGGGCACGTCAGAGTAAGGACATCAGACCACCCATCCACCCTACTATTGAGAGCACAGAGTCTGTTAGTTATTTTTCTGTCTATCATGGCCAGGAAAAACCCATTGTTACTGGACTGAAAAAAGAAATCACTTACCCCCAACGCACAGGAAGAAAATTTACAGGGCATAGGGGTCTTGGTTTTTGTGCTCCAAAAACAAATTTCCACTCTGGGAGTTTGTTTACAAAAAACAAAGAAGTTTGGTGTGCGGTTGCCTGAAAGATGATAGCTGCACAACAAACTAATTGTAAGTATTCAGACTGTTACATTGTATTACTTGATATTGACAGTAGTTGCTTTGTAAGTGATGACACAGTGCTCGGCAATATTAAAATGAGGCTTCCTGTGAAAGTGGCTTTATAGAACCCATACAGAGGCAAATGTATGCAACGCAAAACGCTTTCCGCACAGCACATTTGTATCGCGGAGGACACTACTTTCCTGATGTTGTGAGTTATCATGGGCTCTCTTTTAGGGGTGTGTGGCAATGCATAATATTTATCTTGCAAACTTTTATGAAATTCCATGAAAATTTCACAAAATTACTCTTTCGTAGCAAAATGTGGTTTGCCCGTATCTCACATGATTTTTTCTAAGGGTTGTAAAACTTGCATTAAAAACACAAGATAATGTCAGCAGAATGGTTCATGCAGAAAATGTCTATCAATGGGACATTTTCTGTGCAAGTGAGTCTCCCGCTCGTATCTTGACTTTTTTACACGAGGCACAGCTCACCTAAAAAGAGTTTAATAAAATCTTGTAATTGTGTAATTTTGAGAAATTGTGTGAATTTGGCATAATGCTAAATTTGGGAATTTAGTAATTTTGTCAGATTTATTCAAATTTGCCCATGTCTAGATTTTTTACACACTGTTATTTCCAAGGTTATTGGTTGCGTAAAGGCTACCCCCAAACTAGAAACCCTGGGGCATATTCACAAGCCCCTATCGCCACAAGAACGTCACTTTTTTTAACGTTCCTGTGGCGATAGGGGCTTCACCTTATTCACAAGGCAGCGTTAAGCCACTTAACGTGGCTTAACGCTGCCTTGTGAATAAGGCCCCCTTTCACGCTATACTTAGCGTGAAAGGGGAGGGCAATGGGTGTTGCTGTGCGCGTTCCACCGCAACACCCATTGCTTCTGACGCTGCCCCCTATTCACAAGAGCAGCGTGAATAGGAGGCAGCGCCAGAATTAAGACCAGGGAAAACCTGGTCTTAACCTGGCGGCGAGGAGAAATGTTTAATTTCTCCTCGTTTTTGCTGTTTTCATGTGTGCTGCGTTGTGCAGCACCCATGAAAACAGCAAAGGCCAATGATTGTGTATGTACAGGAAGGTCCCCTTCCTGCACATAAACAATCATTTTTGAAATGCCGTTTTGCAACTTCTGTGTGTGCTGCATTAAGCTGCACACATAGAAGTCACAAAACAGCATTTCAAGATTGTTTATGTGCAGGAAGGGGGATCTTCCTGTACATACACAATCTTCTCTTGCACGCAGACACCCTTGCACCATGGTGAAGGGTGCCTGCGTTGGCGCTAAGCTGTTACACTTAGCGCCAGCGCAGGGGGAAACGCAAGGCTGCACCATATCCTTGTGAATATGGTGCAGCCTTGCGTTTCTGAAGTGGCGAAGTGAGGCGTCAAGCCATGGCGGCTAACGCCTCACTTCGCCACTTCCTTGTGAATATGCCCCCAGTGCCTTGTTAGGTAAAACACAGTTTCAATGCAAAAAACTGGGCTTAGCTTACGGTAGCAATGACACTAAGAAGCAGTCTTTTCTACAAACAGAAACAAATATGTGTTAATAATTTTAGCATTACCAAAACGACATAAAACGAAGCAAAATAATAAGGGGGCACATTAGCAAGACCCACGTTAAAATTATCGCCGTTTTAGCGGCAGTTTCCTGCCGCTAAAACGGCGATAATTTTATCGCCGGTCTTGCTAATATGCCCCTAAATTATTTAAAAATATACTAGAAAAAACAAACAAATGGATAATGAGGTCAGAAAATATGATTTGCAAAATCTCATCAGAATAATGAGGATATAAAAGTCAATGTGAGTCTACAAAAGTGGCAGACGAGGGAGCAGTTTTGCACTAAGACACGAAATGCAGTTAGGAGCACTGTTCCGCCTCCCAGAGGTAGGTTGGGCAGGAGCAGAGTCAGTTACTTTTCAGGCTGGCACACAGATGCTTCCAATCTTCCCAGACTTCTCTGTGAGGAGAGTCCAGCCACTAATCCACTGGCGAGACATATTTCTGTCAATATGAAATGCAGTTGCTATCGACAGTCGATTTAACACACAGCTAATGAAATAATACGCATTAACTTGCTGATCCCCGCTTTCAAAAGTGCCTCCCCCTCACCCCTCCCCACCCGCAAAAGTTATCTGAAAATGTGTTCGTTTGTTTGCTAAGGAGAAAAGTAGCGTGAACATTCTTTTAATCTCAGAATGAAATTTAAACATAAACCACGTGTTGCAATATCCGTTTCCCCCAGTGCCTCGGCCAGTGCACAACCTTACTGCAGCCTCAGAACGGTAGAGCGCACTTTATAAAAATTGGACATTTCCATTTTTACACCTGCGCACGGCCGCACGCCCTCACCAGCACCAGCCGGGCCCCCCTCTGGTTACCTCATAACAGATGTATTGTTTCCTCCACTCAGGGGTGAGGTGAACTGCCAAGTGTTCTGCAAACTTCATCGCCGTGACTCCGCTCCTCTCGGGGCTCCTGGTGTGACAGGTGTCCTGCATGTGGATGGTGAAGGGGTGGCAGCGAGGGGGTGTGGCATGGGCTGTGTCCATCCTCCACCCCTCTCTCTCTCTCTTCATTCACCCGAGAGGTAGAGGCAGAGCCCAGACACCCACCCCTGACGGCGCAGCGCTGCAAACCCTGCTGATCTCTCAACAGGTTGTTCAACGCAGAGAAGCCTCAGAGCAGTTTCAGCACCATGGACAGGGGCCGGCAGCAGCACAAGCCGCCCTATCTGCATGCACCCTACCAGCTCAGGCAAAGCAACGCTGCCCAGGTACTTCCCATGATTACAGGTGCACCAGGACAGGTACCCGAGCGTTCACGCGCTTTTATGCCTTGATGGAGGGAAAGGGCGCTTCCCAGGAGGGCTGCTATACTTTTAGTGAAACAGCACCTGCTTTTTTTCATGGACTGTTTGCACGTTTGTTGGGCACCTTTAGCATTTCTCAGCTCGGCTCCTAAATGTTGGTAAGAGTGCTGGCCCTTCTTGCCAGGGTTGCTATAAATTTAGTGAGTCCAACTCTTCTCACCAGGAATGTAGCGCTTTTGAAGAGCAGCACTACAAGGACTGACCTTTGGTGAAACAATACTTCCACGTCTTTCCAGCGATGCCCTACTTTTAGCACTTGTAATAGCACTGGGTTAGTTGTATTTGGACAGCATCAGCACGCTCCAGGAGGGCGGAGGCACTTTTAAAGGTCGAGCATTAGCACTTTTGAGCAAGTCTGGCATATCTTTAAGAAAAGTGCATGAACATGTCTATCAGGACTGCTACACCTGGAGATGGGCTAGCACTTGTAAAGGGACAGTATTAGCGCTGCCAGCAGGCTCCCCATATGATTAAAGGGCTGCATTAGCTTCTCTCATCAGGTATTCCTTTATTGGGAAAGTATGAACACTTGTCAAAAGTGCTGCTCTACATTTAATCAGACAGCCAGCACTTCTTACTAGGGCAGCTGTACCGTCCTAGTGACCTGAACACCACCTCTTTGTATGGTTTCTGCACCTCTGGTGAACGGTGCAAACACTTCTGCACAGGGTCTCTATGCTTATCATTGGCTTGCGCCAGCACTTCTCATAAAGGCTGCTGGATCTCCAGTGGAGAGTGCCTGCACTTCTTAGTCCTACACACTTCTGTCAAGTGTGAGAAGCCGGTTGGCGGAGTAGGAATAGGAAGGCGGCACTGGCTAGAGGTTTGATTACTGTAGCGCAGGTCCCACAACCAGTGCTTAATTTATAAATAATAAGTCCCTCATCAGGAGGCCACTGCAGCTCGCACCACCCATTGGCCCTGCCAGCGATGCCACTGATGGTACCAACACAACTACTAACCATCACACTCCTACAGGTGTGACAACTTGAACTATTCCAGGTCTCACCTCAATGCTATAAGAATGGCTTGGGTGGCAGGTATTAGTAATTTCTAATGCCTATTAAATTAATAAACAACTGTTGTTGTGCTCATCTTTAAATTGGACAAACAGTGCCACCATGTGCCAGTCTGATACAAAAGGGGATGATGGACCGAACGTTTGAGCCAATCAAACACTCACCCCCAGTCAACTGATCTGGGTTTAATCCATCATCATTCTTTAGCTCACTCCACCACCCCAGTTCAGACATGGCCATATGCAAATCAGTCTGACCCTGTGCCTCATGGGAACAGTCCAGCCCGAACTGCCAAGCCATGTCTTCCCTGGACCGGAAACAAGCATCCTGGGACCGGTTTCTGGCATTTCAGCCGTCATCAGCCAGGCTTGCTTGAATCCAGTGGCAAAGTGAGCAAGGGACCCACGTCTGGGCATACCCCCGCCAACTTAGGGCGACCAAAGCGATACAAAAGGGGATGATGGACGGAACGTTTGAGCCAATCAAACACTCACCCCCAGTCAACTGATCTGGGTTTAATCCATCATCATTCTTTAGCTCACTCCACCACCCCAGTTCAGACATGGCCATATGCAAATCAGTCTGACCATGTGCCAGTCTGTCATAAGTGCCAGTGTTGACAATTAAGTGCTGATGCCGCGCCCCGGAAACCAGCGGCTCAAATTAAGCACTGCCCACAACACGCAAACCAAGAGGTTTACAACCAGATGACCCAGGTGATCTCCTTGGAGTGCCTTTTATTTAACTTTAGGGTTAGTGGAGGCCAAACTCAAAAGGCTTACATGGGTCAGTGATGCTGGAAGAGTCAATATTTATAAAGAGACTTGCAATTTAATCACAGTTAAAGTACTACACATCCAAGTTAACTTAAAAAATTAGGATTTTGGTTTTCTAAAACCACAAAAAACGCTGATGTAGTTTAAGGTATCTGTATCAGAGACAAGGGCACAAGTATTGCATTGGGTGGATGTGATAGTCTATTACAGTCTACACAGAAGGTAACAAAAAGCATTTTCAGGGAATCCAGCAAAAGCAGAAGGTGTGGTTGGGAAGATGGACCTTTTCCAGGTCAATGGTGCAGCTTCATCCCATTCCAGAAGGGGCTCCTCAGCCCACCAGAAATTAGAGTGTTTCCAAAACAGTGCCAGAGATTAAGAACTAGGGAAGAAGCTGAATGCAGATCTCATTGAGTCCCCTAAATAATCACCTTTCATGTAGAGGGTAAATCCTTTACCTGTGAGTCCATGAGACTTCTTGAGGTAGCCCGGCAGCATGCAAGGTGAAGTATATGTAGCTCATCTGGTCTGCGTTGATGATTTCCATGAAGGGCGGGACATCCTGCTTCAGGAAACTGTGACAGGGACATTAAGCTGGGGAGGAGAAGCCTAGGAAGCAAGGGGCTCTGAGCACAGAATGAACAGGATGAATTATTTACTTGCCACTGCTATGGGTTTCCTTTAGAACACAACAACTGAACTATTTTATACCAACAAATATCACTTAGGGCCTAATTACGATGTCGGGCGGATATAGCGGCCTGGATCCGCCCGACCTTAGGTCAGCAGTTCGGACCGCATGATTACGATGCGACCGCCCATAGGGCCATCGCAAACATCCATTTGTCAATGGAAGATTGTTGCTTTGGCGGAAAAGGCCCGCAGCACAAGCTTCCATTGAATGTTTGTAAACATGAATATACTACCAAAGAAAAGGGGGCCAGAGCTTTAAAGGTCCAGCACCAAACGTCACTACCTGTCAGGCCTCTTAGATCAGCACTGTATCTCGGTGCAATGGGTCTGGGATGTGACCCACATACATCCCAAAAGGTGGTTATAAACCACCACTATCAACAACTAAAGATTGACCCTGCACCCGAGAAAGATGAGTATTCTAATATAAAAATATATAAGTATATCCTAGTACATCCCGTTTAAACAATGCAAAAATATATTAAGAACAGTTTAGCTTCCCAGAAAAAAGTAAAGGCTCATGTATCTTGATTGCAGTCAGAATGAATCTTTTATTGAAAATCGCTCGTTCTTTAAAAGCACCACACAATTGCATGCCAACGCGTTTCATCCCTCTTGGGACTTCTTCAGGGCTTAATCAAAGTCTGTGTCTGCTGTTGATGTTGAAAATAACTTTAAACCAACTTTAACAGCAAGCGTCGATGAGACTGTATATCAATTTTAAAATTGGCGTTGTCGGGATTATATCAGTATATACCGCTACGCCTCAAAAGATAATTCATATATTGCAATAATTTGGAGGTATCCGCTGTTTCAAAGTGAATGCTTATGATAAAAATGCCGCGTTATCACTACTGAATCTGTGTGCCCGTGACCTCTGACAAATAGCCATGTCATACGGTGACTCGATATGTCCTAATATTTCCAATGAGTTAATGAATAAAATGTCAAGCCTTCTGTGTAGACGCGAACATCCGGTTCCTCCAAAATGTTCGGATGTTCGCGTCTACACAGAAGGCTTGACATTTTATTCATTAACTCATTGGAAATATTAGGACATATCGAGTCACCGTATGACATGGCTATTTGTCAGAGGTCACGGGGCACACAGATTCAGTAGTGATAACGCGGCATTTTATCATAAGCATTCACTTTGAAACAGCGGATACCTCCAAATTATTGCAATATATGAATTATCTTTTGATGCGTAGCGGTATATACTGATATAATCCCGACAACGCCAATTTTAAAATTGATATACAGTTCATCGACGCTGCTGTTAAAGTTGGTTTAAAGTTATTTTCAACATCAACAGCAGACACAGACTTTGATTAAGCCCTGAAGAAGTCCCAAGAGGGATGAAACGCGTTGGCAAGCAATTGTGTGGTGCTTTTTAAAGAACGAGTGATTTTCAATAAAAGATTCATTCTGACTGCAATCAAGATACATGAGCCTTTACTTTTTTCTGGGAAGCTAAACTGTTCTTAATATATTTTTGCATGGTTTAAACGGGATGTACTAGGATATACTTATATATTTTTATATTAGAATACTCATCTTTCTCGGGTGCAGGGTCAATCTTTAGTTAATGTTTGTAAACATCCCTGCACCGTGTGGCAGGCAACAAGGTGCAAGGATGTTATGTGCCCCCAGGCTCCATAGCGGAGGGCCAGAAGGTAAGGGGCAGGGCCCTGAAAGACACTTCCCAAAAGCCTTTTTATGTCGGAAAGGCCGACACAAAAAAGCTGTTGAAAAGCGGCATCATAATCCCGACGTCGTAGCCGAGCCTGGTTCCACTGTCATTAGGGGATTATGGTGGGTTCCGATGCACCAATAGGGTCCTTGAGCCCGTTAGAAGTGCTGCGGACAGTCCCCCCACTTGATGCCTCCGCCCGCCGCATCATAATGCGGCGGGCAGACCCACCAACATCATAATCAGCCCCTAAATGTTCAATAGAATCCTAGCAATGGACCCTAATGTACAATGTCAAATACAATAGCTCCAGTATTGTAAAAATCAACACTTTTGGCCCCTCACAGATGGCAGTATAAAAGGTCCCTCAATTATACTATTTCATAATAACAAAATATATACAGATAACATCCAATCCAAAGATCCCCATCCATAAGGACCATACTGAATGACCCAAAAGAGCATTGTACATTGGGGTCAATTACTAGGATTCTATTGAACATTATGTGATGGTTATGAGCACAGAAGAGTTCAGTCGTCAGTGTATTTTTCGTGGGGACTCTTATACCCTATATTTCCCACCCCCTGTTTTGCTTCTGACTGAGTTTCCTTTAGAACTGAACCGGAGCAAGTAAACTCATCTGCCTCACGGCAACGATGTGCTGCGATTCCCGTAGGGTGGGACTTCAGGCCGCAGGTAGTAAGTGAACACACCTGCCAAGCAGCTGCTCTGAGTGGAAACTCTTCCCTCCTACCACCGGGGCCGCAACGTGTTTTTTTGTTTTTTTGTTGTAAGTATACCAAGTACTGGGTCATCATATTTCACAACTTTAGAGTGTTTTCATCAGCTTAAAGTTATTTTTAAAATCCTTCTGTGGCTTACGCCTGGGACAGATTTAAAGCCGTGTTTACCCTGGTTGAGTTTAGACTCGACTTTAGAAATGTAGATTTACTATCCTTCATGCAAGGGAGTGCTCCATGAAAAATTGTAAATTGCAATGGGCAGAAAACAGGGCAGCACCAGGTTTAGTAAAAGTCACCTGCATTTGACATCATCGGCAGGGCGCGTGCTACATGTAGATATTACACGTCACACATAGCCTCCCTCAACGGCTGGAAAAGAGTCTACGCTGCCTACTGTAGACTTCACATGGAATCACACCATACAGAACAACCTTGTAGGTGCAGACATTAGCACAGAGGATGTGTGATTTAGAGAACCACGCATATTTCATGTAGGTATTTGAGGCTACAGACCTCTGCACCCCTGGATTGTGCCTGCTATTTTTTGGCAATAGGGTTTGTAGCAAAACCTTATCAGGCTATTTTAGTAAATCGGACTTTACAACAAAACTCAAGGTCTTTGCACTGGAAGGCCTCAGACATAACATCGTGCATACATTAGCAGGAGGATGGTACAAAGTGGGCTAGGCACAGTGTGTGCTGGTCACCTATTAGCACAAAATAGCTTTTGCGCCAGGAATGGATCCATTGCTTCTGTTTGCGGTGCTTTGCAAAGCTTCGCAGCACTTTAAGTCGCACAAGTGCCAGTGAAAACCCTTAGCTGATCTAGCTCTGTGTCAAAGTGCTTAGTTGGAGGACTACAGTTCATCAAAATGTAGCATCACAGATGTAACCTGGAGTGTACAGATTGCTCATGATCACCTCCCTTTTATACTCTCTGAGCCGGTCACCGATATCAGCTGGGGTGTGTTTTAAGCCACGTCCATTATGCTATCTGTGGCAACGCACACGCCTTGTAGCAGAAAGTTCTCTCAAGTGTTCCCCAGAGTGCAGAATCTGATCCCCTGACCAAGTCTTGTTAAAGATTCCTCGGGCATATTTGCAAGGAGCTTGCACCGCGTCATTATTTTGATGCAGCGGCGGCGCTTTCTTTGCTTCATATTTACAAGGTGTTGCATTTAGGCAGCTGCATCACTTTTCGTCGGCCTGTGTCGGTTTTTACCTTTTTCGAATCGGCTGCTTTGCGTTAGTTTTAATATATGCCAGATAGGCGTTCCCACCTAAAATCCCCTGCAAAACTGATGCAGTAGTATTTATGACATTTTGCAAAAGTGACGCATCTTCGGCAAGCGGGTTGCAGAGCTTGAGATGCATCAAAATTTCTACGCCTCTAAAACCGAGGCGTAGGAATGACGCATTGTCTGTTGCATGGGTATCTGACCAGCTGAAGTGACTTGAAACAGAGTAATCTGCAATCAAGTCACACCCCCTCAATAGGTAAGCACACACATTAGGTAGGTAGCACAGCAAATATCACATCACTCACCATCACAGACTCACATTGTACTTTCACATAATATGTCACACATACATAGGCATAGTGGTACACATAAGTACACTATGCCCACTTGTATGTGTGACATCCAGGACCATTGTAACAGAATGCAAGGTGAGTTTTTCACCTTTTCACACTTTATGACATTGGTCCCCACACATGAGCCTACTTTCGTCAGTCAAAACTGACGCATCACGTCTGATTTCTGATGCATTGCTGTAGTTGCATCAGTCTTATGACACACTACAGCAATGCGCCACTTTTGGGCTGGATACCTTAATTCATCCTACCCACAGATGAGTCAGAATTTCTGGCGCATCCTTGGAACCTTGGGCCATGAAACCTTGTATTGTAAATACGGCACATCCATGGCATCATAAGGTTTTTTGACGTAGTCGCAAGAAATTTGGACACATCACTGCCTTGGTGCAGCCACACGTCATTTCTTGTAAATAAGGCCCCTCGTTTTCAAAAGTAGCGCAAAGGCCTTCTCTGTCTGGCCCTCTTTGTCCTGTCATGAACTTCAAAAACGGCTAAAGAGCAGGCTGTTCTAAAATTTGTATTCATTCCAGAATTGGTTACTGGTTACTATGTCACCAATTCAGCTACCCCATTGAAACACCTATTGACATACAAGCACCTCAAGGACTATGGACAAAAACAAGTTATTTACCTGTACACTGTGATTCTCCAGTATTGATATCTTTTATAGATTCACATGCTTGAATCTTCCCCGTCGTCATGTTGGGAGTCCCACTGTAACATAAGAAATAGCAGTAATACAACATCACCATAGACCTCCATAGAACAGAAAATTCACTTAAGTAACTTTTCAGCCTCATTTTAAAACATCCAAACTTCAGCCAATCACAGCTGAGACCTCAGAGTTCCCTTCTCCAGAGAGCCACCATACCTCAGATTTCGAGCACAAGTGTATAGGTATACAAAAACTCTGAGGTAATTGGTGAGCCTAATCGGGGAGGAGGGAGGGTGGCATGTGAGTCTACAAAATATATCAATACTGGAGAACCACAGTGTACAGGTAAGTAACTTGTTTTTTCTACAGTATTGAATCTTTTATAGATTCACATGCTTGAATCCGACTAGTAAGCAGTAAAAAACACACACAAGAGAAAAAGAAAGGCGGTGGGCAGGCGAACCATCCCACCATGACCTAAACTTGTAGCATCAGAAACCAAGAAGAGAATAATAAGCATAAAAATTTACAAACAACATGTAAAGAACAAAAAAGGCCAAAAGCCACCTACCTTAGGCCAAGAGATGTTGGAGTGTAGCTTGTCCAACACCAATAGCTGCCTTTTTCCAACCATCAAGGCAGTAATGCTTCGTGAATGTGTGAGCATTCACTCACGTTGCCGCCCTACAAATGTCCAGGAGTGATGCTCCCACAAACAGGGCCGAGGAAGTCACCACTTTCCTAGTAGAGTGAGCTTGTGCTTTCACGAGAAGCGGACGGCCAGCTTTTTCATTACAGAAGGAAATCGTAGATGTGACCCAACTAGCAATGCTGGCCTGTGTCAAGGCTTGTCCTTTTCTGGTTAACAAGAAAGAGATCAGTAGGTGAGAGGATTTACGGAAGGTCTCCGTTCTTTGCAGATAAAACTTTAAACAACTTTTAATGTCCAGAGAATGCCACTCCCTTTCCGCTGCTGAGGATGGATTAGGAAAGAACGTTGGTAAAACAATCGGCTCATTGAGGTGGTAAGTTGAAGGCACCTTAGGCATAAAAGAAGGGTTAGTGCGTAGGATAACCCTGTCCGGCAAAAACTGCAAATACGGTTCCTTAATAGTGAGAGCTTGGATTTCACTGATACGTCTGGCTGACGTAATGGCCAAGAGGAAAGCCACTTTCCAGGAAAGGAACTTTAATTCGCATTTGTGTATTGGCTGAAAGGGAGGATGCATCAGTTGTGACAGAACTGTGTTTAATTGCCACAAAACTGTAGGAGGTTTAACAGGAGGAAAAGCTCTAAAAAGTCCCTTCATAAATTCTTTGACGAGTCAGTTAGACCACAGAGAAGTTTGATTTGAGCATCTTCGATACCTAGAAATTGAAGCAAGGTGAACTCTTATGGAAGAGTGAGAAAGTCCTGATTTTGCTAAGTGTAAGAGAAAAGGCAGCACCTGGTCCGGAGATGAAGAGAATGGATGCAGTGCTTGCGAGATACACCAAGCACAGAATCTCTTCCATTTAGCTGTGTAACATTTCAACATAGACGGAGCTCAAGACTTCTGTAGTATCTTAGTACACTCCTTGGAAAGCCTCAAATCCCCAAATTCAGCGTGGTGAGGAGCCAAGCCGACAAATGAAGAGAGGGAATTTGTGGATGAACTATTTGGCCCTGGTTCATCTAGAGAAGATCCTCCTTTGGAGGGAAGAGAATCGGAGCACACTCTGATAGGCGATGCAGCTGGTGTACCAGAACTGTCTTCCCCAACCTGGAGCAATGAGAATGATTCGACAAGGCTCTTGCTTCATTTTTTGAAGTACACGAGGAATCAGTGGAAACGGGGGAAAACGGTAGGCGAACATCCCCGTCCAAGGAAACTGGAAGGCATCTCCCCATGAATTTTGATGAGGATGTCTGCTTGCAAAAAGAGGACACTTTTTGATGAGGAATGTAGTGAACAGATCTAATGTTGGGTAACCCCAGGATTGAAAACCCTCTTTCAAATGTTGGTCATTGAGTTCCCATTTGAGGCACTGTTTGGAGGCCCTACTGAGAGAGTTGGCCTTCTCGTTGTGAATCCCTGGCACGTGCTCCACTCGCAAGGAAATGTGATTGAAAAGGAGCCATTCCCATATCTGTTGAGCAAGAAGGGAAATCCCTCGTGATCTCATTACGCCTTGCTTTCGGAGGTAAAACATTGTTGTAGTGTTGTCCGTCCTGACGAGCACTGACACACCTTTGATCCGAGGCAAGAAGGCCTTCAGACCCAAAAACACTGCTTTGAGCTCCAGAATGTTTATATGACACTCCGATTCCTGTTTGGATCACTTGCTGTGAACCTGTAATTCTTGAAGGTGAGCCCCCTATCCGTCCATCAACGCATCCAAGGTCATCACCAGTTGTGGTACAGTGTGAATGAAAGAGAGACCTTGCGACAGGTTGTCCTTGACCATCCACCAGGCCATAGCAGCCATCATTGATGCTGAAATGCAAACCTTGTCGTTGAATGAGCTTTGAGACTGAACACACTGCACATCCAGCTGTTCCTGCAGCGGTCGCATGCGAAGTCGGCAATTGGGAATGAGCGGGATGCAAGAGGATATCATCCCCAACATGGACTTGTAGAGCCTTGCAGAAACGAACCATTTTGTTCAAAGAAGCTTTGTCGTATCCATAATCTGTAATATTCTTTCCTGAGTGGGAAAGGCTTTGCCCATCTCTGTGTCGAGATGTGCTCCCAGAAAGACCAACGATTTGGCCAGGATAATGGACGATTTTTCCAGATTGATGTGGAGACCTAGAGACTGGGGGGCAGACTTACAAGCCCCTTGCGCCACCGATGCGTCACTTTTCGTGACGCATCAGTGGGGTTTTTTTATGCAAAATTTACAAGGCGACGCATCTATGAAGATGCGTCACGTAAACGGAGATGCGACGGAATGTAGCTGCGCGAGAATCTGCTGCGTCACGTAAGTATTAAAATATGCAAGGTAGGTGTTCCTCCGTAAAATCCAACGCATTTCCGACGCAAGCATATTTACAACAATTCACTGCGTCGACGCAACTTTATGATGCGTCACGCTAAATTGAAATTGTGCTCGCAAGCTTATGCCTCCTAAACCCATGCGCAGGACGGACGCAAGTACCACATAAATTGAATTGAAGTTCAGCAGAGTAGTTTTGCAGCAGATCAGCCAACATGGACCTACTAATACTGCAGCTGGGAGTTTGGCCAAGAAGACGACAACCCCCCCCCAACCAAACCCCACAACCTCACCCTCCGCCATCACCACAAAGGGAGCACAGGAGAATGGAGCGCGTCTACTGTCAAAGGACCACCCTCATTGGACTCCGTGATGAACAAGTCATCAAAATGTATCGCCTCAAAAAAGCGTCAATTTTGACCCTGCTGCGTCAGATCTCACCACAGCTACAGACACCAAACGACGGGGTCAGCAACATTCCACCGCAGACAAAGCTACTGGCGGTGTTACACATGTTGGTCTCAGGATCTTTTCAAGCAACAGCAGCACGAGTGGCAGGGGTCTCACAGGCATCTTTTTGTGCCTTCCTACCTTCTGTCTTGGATGCCATCATTCAGCTCACACCACAGCACATCCATTTTCCCAACACACCCCAGCAGCAGATGGACATTAAACAAGGTTTCTATGCCATCGCTGGCTTCCCACATGTACTTGGTGCAATGGACTGTACGCATGTTCAACTGGTACCACCTGCAGCAACTTCACAACTATACCGCAACAGGAAGCACACACACTCCATCAATGTCCAGGCCATTGTGGACCATCGGGGACTATACGTCAATGTACTGGCCAAATATCCTGGGAGTATGCATGATTCATATATCTTCAGAAACTGCATCATCAATGACCGTTTCCAAAATGGACAATATGGCAATGGTCTCCTTGTAGGTAAGCAACAATAACTATAATAATAACATTAACACATAACTATACTCTGCAAGAATAGCTGGCCCTCTGGCACATTACGTGCCCTTGTGTCAGAATGATGCAATAGGTTAATGTGAAAATGCCAACCCACATATACACAATGACCACATCCTAAAGGGGTAGATTGACAAGCCCCTTGCGTTGCCAGTACGTCACCTTTTGTGATGCACTGGCAGCGCATTTCTCTGCCCCATACATACAAGTACAGGAAAAGCCACCCTGCAGTGATTTTCCTGTCCTTGTAAATATGGCCCCTTTACACGCAGCACTTTGTGTGAAAGGGGCACTGCATGGGTGTTGCTGTGGGTGTTCCCACACAACACCCATGGAACCAGACATATTTCCAGATTTACGATGATTCGTAAACCTGGTAATGCGTCAGTATGCTACGCCACCCTAAGGGTGGCGTAGCGAGGTGCAACGAGGAGAAATGTTTGCATTTCCCATTGTTATTTTCCTCTTTCAATGAGTGCTGCATTCTACAGCACGCATTGAAAGAGGAAAACGCCTGTAGTGATTGTTTTTGTGCAGGAAGGTGCCCCTTCCTGCACAAAAACAATCTCCCCATGACGCAGGCATACTTGCCCCATGGTGCAAGGGTGCCTGCGCCGGTGCAGGGCAGCTGTTTGTTCGCCAGTGCAGGGGAGAGCACAGGAATGCGACATAATATTGTAAATATGTCACATTCCTGTGCTCTGAAAGTGCCGTAGCGTGGCGCAGGCAAAGGGCTTGCTGTGCCATGCTGCGGCACCTTCTTGATAAGGTCCGAAGATGCACACATACATAGCATGATAACAGAAAGTGCCAAGGGATAACAGATAGAAATGCACGCAAATATCCTACAAAAAGTTGTGAAGACCAGTAAGTCACACTGTTGACTTATGCACACATCCCATCTAACTAAAACCAACTATCAAAAGGTGTAATGCATTGTAAAGCATGCATGGAAATAGCTACTCAGCCAAATAGAATGTGTACGTGCCTTAAGGTGTACATACATGTCCAAATATATCATACACAGGATGAAGGTATTGGTGCACCATGTGACAAAGGTGCCTGTGCAGGGACATTTCACCAAATGTGTGACAACACAGGGGCAAAGACATAAAACCATAACATCAACAAAATGTTTTGGATCACTGTGCCTTGCAACTGACTCTGTTTTGTATCAACAAAACATCTGAAGCACTCACATATTGAAATGTGCCTAGATGTGCCATGCACAATCTGGGAAAGTGTGCATCAAACCAAATCATTGCACAGGTAACACCACACACCTTTCTGTCAAAAAAACATGCACTGCAAAGCTCCGTACCTTGTCATGCACATCAATTGATAGGCAGCAGGTCAAGTGACAGGTGTCACAAACAATGGAACACTCAATGTCATACACAACATCTAATCATGACCAACAGAAATCACCATTATATTCTGTACAAACATGATGTACACCACATGACATGTATACTTTCTTCTCGCTAAAGTTAACACATTTATCTTACTTTCCACTTACAGCCGATCAAGGATATAGCCTACAGAAGTGGTTGATGACACCATTTGGCAATCCCCAGACTGATCCACAAAACGCATACAACCATGCACATTGTCAAACAAGAAACATCATCTAAAGTAGCTTCGAAATGCTCAAGTCCAGGTTTCACTGCCTAGATTTATCAGGAAGAAGGCTACTCTATTCACCAGAAATGGTCTGCAAGATGATAATGACATGTGCAATACTCCACAACATATGTGTCAAAACAAATGTGCCCTGGGACGAAGAGGAACAGCCTCCTGAACAAATGGATGATGGCGATGACAAAGCTGAAGCAGAAGGACAAGCCATACTCAACACTGATGCAGGGATAAGACATCGCACACACATTGTCACTCAATTCTTCACATCATGACACGGTCGCTAGCGGAGGTTGCTGAGATTTGCTAACTACGCATTACATTGAAAACACGGAATTCATGCAGATATGTAGCGGAGTTAACTACTGCACCCACAACCCTTTGATAAAACAACTTTACCTTTACATGCTAAAAAGCATATAACCAATTCACAAAAGTGAGCTTTAAAAAATATCAGGCAATGAGAGAGGTGATGATTTTGGGGTCCCCCCAACCTAGGGGGAGGACCAAGCAGATGCCTTGAACACAAAGAGCATATCATGCTGAACGATTCGGTGGTGGTCCCATCCTCCTAGGACCACCCCAAGCAAAGTTATAGGCAAAAATACAATGCCAACCAAAGACCCAGCAAAGCATTATGGGGCGAGATTCTAGAGTGCAGTGAATATTATAGTATTACCTCTCAGCTGCTGCCTCTTGAGGAATGTTTTGATATTGGATACTATAATATTCACTGCACTCTAGAATCTCGTCCCATAATGCTTTGCAGGGCCTTTGGTTGGGATTGTATTTTTGCCCATAACTGTGCTTGGGGTGGTCCTAGGAGGATGGGACCACCACTGAATCGTTCAGCATGATGTGCTCTTTGTGTTCAAGGCATCTGCTTGGTTCTCTCCCTAGGTTAGGGAGGACCCCAAAATCATCACTTTTCTCACTGCTTGCTATATCTTCATTTTCACTTTTGTGAGATGACTATATGCATTTTAGCATGTAAAGATAGAGTTATTTGTTTTACCAAAGGTATGTGAGGTTTCTGTGTTATTAATTGGGATGAGATGGAACGCAGAATTCCGCTAGTGGTTCTCCGCCAAAGTCACCCACTCTTACTGATGATGCGTGATGCAATGTAATCCACATGATGTGCAAGTCTACCGTAAAAGTACCACAAACAAACCAAATTTAAAAAAATAAATAAAAATATGTACACATATCCCATGATGAATGTGAATGTTGTCAACATAAATTAACACAAACCATCCTAAAATCATGCATCATGTTGAAAAGGAACACATACATGTGCATTACATGACACATACCTTGCACAATACCACACATCTCCACCTATTCACCACTAAATCATGTTTGAGTCACTCAAACCCCGAAACATGTCGCATTGGACCGTTAAGTGTCACAAAGATAAAAGCATCTCCAGATCAGGGTTGAGTCACTCAGACACCCGAATTGTGTCGCAACGGACCGTAAAGTGTTGCAAAATTAAATGCGTAAAGCAATTATAAATCATGGTTGAGTCACTCAGATATCCGAAACGTGTCACATCGGACCGTTAAGTGTCGCAAATTGTAAAGCGTAAAGCAATTATAAATCAGGGTTGAGTCACTCAGACACCCGAAACGTGTCGCATCGGACCGTTAAGTGTTGCAAAGTTAAAAGCATCTCCAGATCAGGGTAGAGTCACTCAGACACCCGAAACGTGTCGCAACAGACCGTTAAGTGTCGCAAATTGTAAAGCGTAAAGCAATTATAAATCATGGTTGAGTCACTCAGACACCTGAAACGTGTGGCATCGGACCGTTATGTGTCGCAAATTGAAAAGCGTAAAGCAATCATAAATCAGGGTTGAGTCACTCAGACACCCGAAACGTGTTGCATTGGACTGTTAAGTGTCGCAAATGGAGAAGCAAAAGCAATCATAAATCAGGGTTGAGTCACTCAGACACCCGAAACGTGTCGCATCGGACCGTTAAGTGTCGCAAATTGAAAAGCGTAAAGCAATTATAAATCAGGGTTGAGTCACTCAGACACCCGAAACGTGTCCCAACGGAACATAAAGTGTTGCAAAATGAAATGCGTAAAGCAATTATAAATCAGGGTTGAGTCACTCAGACACCCGAAACGTGTCGCATCGGACCGTTAAGTGTTGCAAAAACAAAAACCGGTAGCATCTCCATGAAAGTAGACGCAAATTTTAAAACATGACGCTTTGCATGTGCAAATGCCTGTCTTCGCATGAGGCCTAACGCATCAAGGCTGAAACACGCGCAAAACAGAGAAATGTCACGCATGCAGATGTCAACTAAAATGGTAATTGAGTAGAAAACACAACGCATCGTCAGAAATACGACGCAAAACGTCAAAACATGACGCATCATTGCAGGAAATGATGCAATGCCTCAGCAATGCTGAAATCCAGGAAGTACACAGTTACTTTCACTTTCTCTAAGTATTCCTTGGAGTGTGCTTGGTGGAGGAGGCTGTTGAGGAGTGCTGTCATTGTTTTTGGAGTTTGGACTGTGTTTTGTCTGTTTTGTGTGCACTTTAACATTTGTTTGTCCGTCATTTGTCATTTTAAAGTCTTTTTTGTGGCCTAAATTGTCGTGTCTTGGGGTGTGAGTGTTTAGTTGGGGTAGTTAGGTGTAGGTTAATCATAGGGGTGGGTTAGATTTTTTTTAAGAATATAAGTTTCCTTTCTAATTGTCTTAAGTTTAATTTTACACAACAACATCATAAGTTGTCATGTCTGGCAGGTCCAAAAACCTGTCCAACAGACAGTTTGGGGGTCTTATATGGCTCATATTCCATTTCCTGCCACGTATGATCAGCAGAGGTGGCAGGATGAGCAAGTGCTACTCAGCATCTGAATGGAAGCAGAGGTGGGGCAGGGTCCAGCACCACATGGCCAGGATATTTGAGGTTGAGCGCACAGTCCACCAGCTTAAGCACCGATGGCAGGATCTGGTCAGCAGAGGGTGATTTGCTGGACCATCTTGGGCTGGAAGTCGGTGGACCAACTGGTAAGTAAATGCCTAATAACAAATTTCTTGTTCAGTAAGAGGCATATAGCAATGCCATACATTGCTCTGTCCATATATTTAACTTGAATAAGTGGTCGCTGAGAAGATACATTATGACATCTGTGACAAAATTGCTTGTAGTCAGGTCACAGCCCCATATGTAGTAAAAATTATTTTTTATGAATATCAATGGCATCTTTGCATATACACAAGCACACAGTGCTAAGGGCGGGAACATTTGTGTGATGCAACAATCTATCTTTTTGGGTCATCATATCAACAGTGATGTATGAAGCTGACATTTGTGACATTCATTGGCCATGTTAAAAATTCACATATGTGTGTGTCACTTCTACAGACATGTCTCATAGATGTTGCTGTGTGTGTTCACACTCAGTACCCACGGACCATATACGTTTACATTAATGTTACTTTAAATAAATTGATTATGATGGCATTGCACTGCACGCCAACACTTGGGTGAAATATCTAGGCACTATGTGTCATAATAACAAGTACCTTGTGCTGCCAGTAAGTCACTTTTTGTGATGTACTAACAGCGCTTTTCTCTGGCACATATGTAGAAGGACATGAAAAGCCACCCTGTGTGGTTTTTCCGGTCCTTGTAAATATGGACCATTTACATGCAGCACTTTGCGTGAAAGGGGCGTTACATGTGTGTTGCTGTGGGTGTTCACATGCAATACCCATGGAACCAGACACATTTCATGATTGACAAGGAATTGTAAACATAGAAAAGCATCAGTATGCTACACCACCCTAGGGATGGAGTAGTGAGGCACAATGAGGAAAACTTATTTCATGTAAACAAGTATTTTACCTTTTTCAATGCTTGCTGTATTCTACAGCACGCATTGAAAGAGAACCAGCGCATGGAAGCTGTTTGTGTGCAAGCGCAGGGAAGAGCACATGAATGCAACATATCATTGTGATAATATTGCATTACAGTGCTCTGAAAGTGTCGCTGCGTGGCACTGACAAAGGGCTTGTGATGCCTCACTGTGGCACTTGCATGTAAATATGGGCAAAGACATAAAACCATAACATCAACAAAATATTTTGGATCACTATGCCTTGCAACTGACTCTGTTTTGCACCAACAAAACATCTGAAGCACTCACATATTGAAATGTGCCTAGATGTGCCATGCACAATCTGGGAAAGTGTGCATCAAACCAAATCATTACACAGGTAACACCACACACCTTTCTGTCAAAAAAACATGCACTGCTAAGCTCCGTCCCTTGTCATGCACATCAATTGATAGACAGCAAGTCAAGTGACAGGTGTCACAGACAATGGAAAACTCAATGTCATACACAACATCTAATCATCACCAACAGAAATCACCATTATATTCTGTACAAACATGATGTACACCACATGACATGTATACATTCTTCTCACTAAAGTTAACACATTTATCTTACTTTCCACTTACAGCCGATCAAGGATATGGCCTACAGAAGTGGTTGATGACACCATTTGGCAATCCCCAGACTGATCCACAAAAGGCATACAACCATGCACATTGTCAAACAAGAAACATCATCGAAAGAAGCTTCGGAATGCTCAAGTCCAGGTTTCGCTGCCTAGATTTATCAGGAGGAAGGCTACTCTATTCACCAGAAATGGTCTGCAAGATGATAATGAGATGTGCAATACTCCACAACATATGTGTCAAAACAAATGTGCCCTGGGACGAAGAGAAACAGCCTCCTGAACAGATGGATGATGGCGATGACGAAGCTGAAGCAGAAGGACAAGCCATACCCAACACTGATGCACGGATAAGACCTCGCACACACATTGTCACTCAATTCTTGTAAATATGTCCCTATCATGAGAAAATGTCACACTCACATTCCACATTAGTCAGAATGTCTATGTAAGCATGAGGCATCAATCAATCAATCAATCAAACAATCCAGGAAATGATGGGGCTTATCTACAAGTCCCCTGAAGCGCCGATGTGTCACTTTTTCCCATTTTAAAAGTGACGCTTCGGCAAAGCAAGGGTCATGTGAATAAGCACCTATGAGTGAGCTACTCACCCGTGAGGGTATCAAGGCACAGAGGGGGGGTGAGCAGATCCGTGCAGTCAAAGAGTCTGGTCATTAGAGTTTTAAGGAAGATGTGCAGGGTGGGGTGCGTGCATGATGTTGATCGTTAACTTGGTCAAGGTCTTTTATGCGATGTAGGAGCAGGATCTTCAGACCCTTATTGCTCTGTGGATGCGTAGGCGTTGGGCGAGTGCACGCTTGGCGGATCAGTGGTTACACTTGGGCGGGTGGAAGGAGAATCTGTAGTTGAGGTATTGGGCTCTGCTGTTGTGGAGGCATTTGCAGGCTTGGATGAGTATGTTGAAGGTTACTCTCTTCTCTACGAGGAGCCATTTGAGGTCTAGCAGGTGTTGGGTGATGTGTATGTGGCAGATGATGCCAAGGATGGGCCTGGCTGCAGTGTCTTGTACGGTCTTGAGTTTGCAGAGGACAGATTTGTTTAACCTGGCGTGGAGGGTGTTTCTGTTGTCCTGCCTGCTGGTTATGTGTGTGTTGGTGATGCTCTTCATTCATTCATTGTGGATCCATTTGAAGCTGTTTTTACGATGCAGAGGGTGTTGAAGCATGTGGATGTGACGGAGTATACCTGTTGGGCCATGGAAAGTGATGAGTCAAGTATGATGCCATGGTTGGGGGGGTGTCGAGTGGTGTGGTCCACCAGGAGTTGTCACATGCAGAGGTGGAGTATCCGAGGATAAGGAGCTATGTCTTCTCTGAGTCCAGCGTCATGCTGCTGTTGCTCAACCAGGATGCAACGTCTTTCATTCCTTCCAGGAACTTGAGTCTGGTGGGGATGGTGTGCTTGTTGAGGCTGAGGATGATATGTGTGTCACTGGCATAGGACACTATGCTGAGTCTGTGCTGTCTGTCGATGGCGGAGAGGGGGGCCATGGTGATGTTGAAGAGCGAGTGTCAGAGTCACGATCCTTGGTGTACTCCACAGTTGAGTTAAGTGGTTTTTGAGAGGAAATGTGTGAGTCTGAATGTTTGTCATCTCATGGTGAGGAAGGAGCCGAGCCATTAGTGCGTTGTTACTTGAATGCCGGATTTGTGGAGTCTGGCAGTGAGTGTGTGGTGGGAGATGGTGTTGAAGGCTGCTAAGATATCGAGTACGATCAGGTCTGCGATGTGACCATGTTCGAGGAGAGTGAGGATGTGGACTATGGCGGTGAGTAGAGCGGTCTCTGTGCTGTGCTTGCTGCAGATTCAAGATTGTGAGTGCTTGAGGATGTTGTTTCATTCAATGATTTGCAAATGCTGGACATTGACGGTCTTATTGTTGACTTTGTGCCAAAATGGGATGAGTGAGATGGGTGGGTAGTTTTTAGAGGACCATGGGGTCTGCTGAAGGCCTCTTGAGTAGGGGTTTTATTTATGTGCACTTCCAGTTGTCAAAAAAGATGCCAGTTTTGAGGGTGGCGTTGATCGTGAGTTTCAGTTATGGAGCGATGTCTGCAGATGCACTGTGGAAGAGGGGTGGGATAGGGGTCCATGTGGGATCATGAGTGGATGCCTTTCATGGTTGATGAGGTGTTCTTGGTGGTGATTGTGGTCCAGGATGAGATGGAGGTGTGGCTGGCGTTGCTGGAGGATTGTGTGCTTTCCGAGACCGGTGTCTGGTTGTTGAAGTTGTCTTAGAGGCACATGAAATTCAGATGGAAGTAGGAGCATAGCTCGTTGAAGGGATCCTGGGAGGGGAGATGTCTGTTTTGTCGCCGGGGGGGTTTGTCAAAGTCAAGGATGATTAATAATAGACCCTTGCTGTTGCTGGAGTTTGCGAGGAACATGTTTGCGATGAAGGTCCTTTTGGTGAATATGATGTGTAGGTGGAATTCTTTTATGGTGTCATTGGAGGTGGTGCAGTCTTAGGAGGATTTGCTCTTCCTCGAGTTATTCTCTAGGCGTCTGCAGGTGCGTAATGTTTTTAGGATTTTGAAAGGGAACCAGGTGGCCTTCCAGTGCTGTTGTCTGTTGGGGTTATGTAGGTGTGCAATCATGTATGCACAATTGGAGATCCATCTGTGGATTTCAATGTCTGTGAGTTTTGTGTTGGTCAAGATGTTTATGGCATTGCAATCTTGGGCAGAGTTGAGTTGCTCTTTGGTGATGTTGTTCAAGTTTCTTTGTGGAGGGCGATGAGTAGGTTTGTGCGCTGATGGTTTATCTACGGGGAAGTGTACACATTGGTGGTCATGCCATGGGGGTTGCGTGGGGTGGCTGAAGTGGATGTGTTGAGGTTGTGCCCTGCCCTGTGGGTGGTGACAAGTTGTTCATGTCTGAGGTTTGCAAGGTTGTCCTGGAGGGTGGCAGAGTTGGGGTCACTGAGGTTGTTGAGGTGGGATTTGAGTTATACGATAAGTATGTAGTACATGGATGCAATGGCGTGTTGTGCAATGATGTAGGTGATGGAGGTGTTGAATGCAGTTTGATGTACGGGTGGTCTGTATGCAAGTGTGCCTCTCAGGGTTATTCTGTGCCTGGTCTGGATCTGTAAGTGGAGGTGTTTGGTGGTGAGCGGGCTGTTGCTTGAGCTGGAGTTTGGGCGTCTGAGGTAGCTCTTTTGTGCAATGTCAAGTCCTCATCCTGGGTGGTTGTTGCGGTCATTATTCTGGTTCTTGTATCCGTCGGTGATGTCGTTGTCAATGTTCGTGGCAGAGGTGTATTTCGTCCAGGTTTCTGTGAGGAAGGCGACGTCTGGTTTGAGGGTGTTGAGGATGTTCCAGATCAACACGTTGAGTCTGTGCAGGGAGCCCACGTTGAGGAGGATGCATCGCAGATCTCCAGAGGTGGTGGTGTGTGGTGTGTGAGCGGTGTTAGTGTGTGTGCGGTCAGTGGTAAAGCTCTGGTGGCAGTGGTGGCAGGATAACTGTCCATGGGTGGTGCTCTGTGTGTACAGCTTGCAGTTTTTTTTTGTCTGGGTTTTAGTGTAACTAGGTTTTCTGAGTCATAGCGGATGAATCTTTGAGATCCTGAATCTGTGGCGATGGTTGTGTGTGTCGCGGACGGCTTCCGATGGGCTTGCCTTATGCCCAAACGCTGTGCCCGCCTGCTGCGTAGACATGCAGCAGCCAGCATTAAATATGGAAGGTGGGATGGAGGCTCATCTGTGAGTCAGAAATCGGCAGGGGTGAGGCACAGTGGGTGCATCAGCGGCGTAAAGGGATGGGGAAGCGGGCAGAGAAAACAACAACCAGACAGGCACCAAACAAGTGCAACAGTGACAAGCAAGGCACGATCTGGATACAATCATGGCACAAGATAGAGGTTGACATTCTGCAAACATGTAGATGGTCAAACAACTATTGTGACTTATCACGTCCAAGAATGTGTTCATATGTGCATGTGCAAACAAAGCCCGATAGGCAGACATCCTTCAATCATTGTGCTATTGTGTCTGCGTGAGGGCATGTATGATGATTCTGGCAAAGCACATGCAACCTCCCAGGGATGCTACACATCATTGTGTCACTCTCAGTGAACTGTGATGTGGTAGTGACCCAGCATTTACACTGTCCAAGTGTCAGTGGCACTACATTGCTGTACTTGATGTAAAAAGAGTTACATGGTCTGTGAATTAGCTGCATGTGTCATGACAATATTCCTAGCCAAATGCATAGACTGTACATATGTCCGGCATTCACAGCTGATTGTACATATGTTCATGTTTCATAGGTGGACCCCAGCCATATACCCAAGGGGAGGTAGACACATTTGAGTACCCCACCGCTACCAGTGGGTATCATTCATCATTTGTTGTGATGTTGATGATGAGCAAGGATAAGAAATGACTAGGTCTGTGGAGAACTATAGGAAGATCACTACAACCAGCTGCTGTCTCAACTTGGCTTACGCTATGAAAGCTCAAAAAACATGATGTAACACATTGTGAATGTTGTACTGCGTGAAGACATGCCTGGACCTATGAAAAAACCTGAAAGTGTCAGGCATGCTTTCCTGCAGTTCAGAATGCACAATGGAGTGCCTATTGCAACTTTGACTGGAGTAGCAGAAGCCAAGTGTGGACAGCAGCATCTGCTTGATGATATTTTGAGAGGAAGACAGTCTTACTACAGTCCTCACTACATGTGAGTGGTGGTGTTGTGTCCAGTTGTTGAACGGGATGGTGTTCCTGGGTTGCAGTGTGGGTGCAAGGTCAGAGTCAGCTGGGCCATGGAAGTACATGGGTGCAGTTTTTCAAGAAGGTGCTGCGGCGTGGCACCGCAAGCCTTTGTCTGTGCAATGCTGCAGCACTTTCCGAGTGCAGGTATGTGCCATATTTACAATATTATGTCACATTTCTGTGCTCTCCCCTGCACTGGTGCAAAAACATCTGCCCTGCGCTGGTGCATGCAACCTTGCACTATGGTGCAAGGATGCCTGCCTCATGGGGAGATTGTTTTTTAGCAGGAAGGTGAACCTTCCTGCACATAAACAATCAGTACAGGCATTTTCCTCTTTCAATGCGTGCTGTATAATGCATCACGCATTGTAAGAGGAAAAAAACAATGAGAAATGAAAACAGTTCTCCTTGTTGTACCTTGCTACGCCACCCCTAGGGTGACGTAGCATACTGATGCATTTCCAGCAATATGAATCCACGTAAATCTGCAAATGTGTCTAGATCCATGGGTGTTGCGTGTGAACACCCACAGCAACGCCCATGGAACGCCCCTTTCATGCAAAGTTCTGCTTGTAAGGGGCCATTATTACAAGGACATGACAAGCCACACAGGGTGGCTCTTCCTGTACTTCTAAATAAGGGGCAGTGAAATGCACTGCCAATGCGTCACAAAAAGTGACATACTGGAACACAAGGGGCTTGTAAATCTGTCCCATGGTTTGTAATGCATGTTTTCGGTGAGTCAATGTAATACCCCGTAGTACAACCAATCACAATATGTCCATGCTCAAGGTGCATCATTGACATCTGTCTCATCATGAATATGCAAAAGATCATGTGAGCATGTTTAGTTATCGACCGTTATTTGTTTTACATGCATCACAGTTCTGATGTCTTGTAATAGCATGTTATGATCAATCCTGCACTTTCAATATACAATAATGGCCCATACTCATTCGTATGCAACTGAGCTCTAGGATTGTCAGTCTGTCTTGTGTAATTGAATGGGGTAAGCATAGTGCATTGTTAGTACAAGATTTTATTGTGTCATTATTACGCAAATGAGGCACATCTTGTACTCAAAAAATGGCTGCAGAGTCTAGACTGTGTAAGACTGAATTCATAATGCAAAAATTAATTCTTGGTCCATTTCACATGAGGAACAAGTAGCTGTAATCAAACTGTTGAAATTATTTGATGTGTTGTAGAATTAACAATGTACACAATCTATGAATCTATGTTCACATGTAGGGGCATGTATGCCTGATTCATAAGCCCATGTGTAGTTCACCCTGCTATTACTATATTGCATGAAGCATGTCAGTCAACATGAGTAGCGTCATTAATTAGATGTTGCATCATTTTTAAGACACAGACCAAATATCTGCTTATTAAAAAGACACTTGCAGCAACAGTGCATTACTCTATGAATGTGTGAAATGAACGTACAGGTGGGTTAAATGGCTTGCAAAGATGAACGTCATACTAAACACACTGTGACACTGTGTGATCACATCAGTTATTGCAGCTTAAGGATCACATGACTACATGACTGTTACCTGTTGAGCCACATAATGCCAATTTTTTAAGAAATGGTCTGAGGACATGATGTATGTTAACTGGTTTCTCATGTCTATGAGTGTTCATACTTTTTCATTCATAGTAAACAAGGTATTACGTTAATTACAGAGGTTTTGCTGATAGCACAGTATGTGCTGAACAAAAAAAGCAGTATGCTTTTTGGCTCTGTGTGGCCCACACAGTGATCATATGTTTGGCATAAGATTAAGGAATCATCACAAATGATTGAATGCATTTCCTATATACATTTGTCAGTTATGTACACATTGACTGACACATGTGTACTTCTTTTCCAAAAGAGCACATGTCTGCAGAGGAGGAAAGGAATTTCCATATCCGAAAATCAAGATACTCACACATATGTGAGGTGGCTAAGGGCTTCAGATGGATGTTGCGGATATATGAGAAGCAGAAGGTGGACAAGACATGGCTTGCAAAGGATTCTGGATTACAATAAAGAATGGGAAATGGAAAGCCAAGATCAACTGGAAATGACAATGGAGGTGGTACTGTCCCACAGCCAGGACCATCTAATGCACCAACACCAGCACCAGGACCCGTAATTGCCTCGCCCTCTACTTCTGGACAGTGTTGCAGCCATGGGATGTCCACCCAAACTGAGGATTTTTTAATTAAAGATCCATGGCCTTGAATTGCAGATGGCCACAATGCTACAGAAAATGGACAGAATGCAGCAGTGCATGGACTATCTGATGAGCCACATATAAATAAAATTTTGTATATAGTTTTTAGGATTAGGCATAGTGTAGGTGTAGGATAGTTATTTAATGTAGTGTTAGATAGGTTAGTTAGGTTTTTATATTCTTAATAGGTGCACATTTTATTATTAATCTATTTTTTATATACGGGGGGTCATCTACTTTGTTGTTACTTGTTAAAAAAAAATCCGAAAAAATCTATCTGTGTTTTACTCATTTATGTATAGGATAAGTATGTGTATGTCTATTGTGCATTGATGTGTTAAGGGTGGGTGGGGGATGATGTTTAGTGGTCTAACGAGATTCATGTTTAGCTTAGGATAAGTTCAGTTAAGTTGGTTACCCATAGTTAGGATACATAGGGGCATATTAGCAAGACCGGCGATAAAATTATCGCCGTTTTAGCGGCAGGAAACTGCCGCTAAAACGGCGATAATGGGCTTGCTAATATGCGTTATAGAATTCCAATAGAAGCCCAGGTTAGATGTGCAGGACATCTAACCTGGGCTTCTATTGAATTCCATAACGCATATTAGCAAGCCCATTATCGCCGTTTTAGCGGCAGTTTCCTGCCGCTAAAGCGGCGATAATTTTATCGCCGGTCTTGCTAATATGCCCCATAGTTTTTTAGATAGATTTGTAGTTTTTAAGATATTTTAGTATTAGAGGTAGTTTGTTACAGTTATTTCTTACTTATTTTCAATGTCAATACAAATCTGTTATATTGCAACATTTGATAACATTGATTGATGCGAAAAGAACAATTGATGGACAGAATGCAGAACAATGTCGTACATTCACCCCAGTACACAGATCTGGGCCTAAATCCATCGTTTTTTTGCTCACCATGCCATTCCAGTTTGGACCCAGCCATATGCAAATCAGTCTTGACCCTACACCCAATGGGAACAGTCCAGCCCGAACTGCCAGGCCAGGTCCTCCCTGGACTGGAAACAAGCATCCTAGGACCGGTTTCGGGCTTTCAGCCCTCATCAGCCAGGATAGCTTGACTCCAGTGGCATGGAGAGCACGGGACCCACGTCGGGGCATACCCGTCCCACTCGGGGTGACAAATGCAAAAAGAACAATTGATGGACAGAATGCAGAACAATGTCGTACATTCACCCCAGTACAGAGATCTGGGCCTAAATCCATCGTTTTTTTGCTCACCATGCCATTCCAGTTTGGACCCAGCCATATGCAAATCAGTCTTGACCCTGCGCCCAATGGGAACAGTCCAGCCCGAACTGCCAGGCCAGGTCCTCCCTGGACTGGAAACAAGCATCCTAGGACCGGTTTCGGGCTTTCAGCCCTCATCAACCAGGATAGCTTGACTCCAGTGGCATGGAGAGCACGGGACCCACGTCTGGGCATACCCGTCCCACTCGGGGTGACAAATGCAAAAAGAACAATTGATGGACAGAATGCAGAACAATGTCGTACATGCACCCCAGTACAGAGATCTGGGCCTAAATCCATTGTTTTATTGCTCACCATGCCATTCCAGTTTGGACCCAGCCATATGCAAATCAGTCTTGACCCTGCGCCCAATGGGAACAGTCCAGCCCGAACTGCCAGGCCAGGTCCTCCCTGGACTGGAAGCAAGCATCTTAGGACTGGTTTCGGGCTTTCAGCCCTCATCAGCCAGGATAGCTTGACTCCAGTGGCATGGAGAGCACGGGACCCACGTCTGGGCATACCCGTCCCACTCGGGGTGACAAATGCAAAAAGAACAATTGATGGACAGAATGCAGAACAATGTCGTACATTCACCCCAGTACAGAGATCTGGGCCTAAATCCATCGTTTTTTGCTCACCATGCCATTCCAGTTTGGACCCAGCCATATGCAAATCAGTCTTGACCCTGCGCCCAATGGGAACAGTCCAGCCCGAACTGCCAGGCCAGGTCCTCCCTGTACTGGAAACAAGCATCCTAGGACCGGTTTCGGGCTTTCAGCCCTCATCAACCAGGATAGCTTGACTCCAGTGGCATGGAGAGCACGGGACCCACGTCTGGGCATACCCATCCCACTCGGGGTGACAAATGCAAAAAGAACAATTGAAGGACAGAATGCAGAACAATGTCGTACATGCACCCCAGAACAGAGATCTGGGCCTAAATCCATAGTTTTTTTGCTCACCATGCCATTCCAGTTTGGACCCAGCCATATGCAAATCAGTCTTGACCCAGCGCCCAATGGGAACAGTCCAGCCCGAACTGCCAGGCCAGGTCCTCCCTGGACTGGAAACAAGCATCCTATCAATCAATCAATCAATCAGAACATTTGTAAAGCACACTACTCACCCGTGAGGGTCTCAATCGCTGGGGGGGTGAGGTGCTGCTACTGCTCGAACAGCCAGGTCTTGAGTAGCCTCCTGAAGGTTAGTAGGTCCTGGGTCTGCCGTAGGAGGATGGGGAGGGTGTTCCAGGTCTTGGCAGCGAGGTAGGAGAACGATCTTCTGCCGGTGGTCGCTCTTCGGATGCGGGGGATGATGGCGAGGGCGAGGTCGGCGGAGCGGAGCTGGCGGTTCGGGGTGTAGAAGGTGAGTCGTCTGTTGAGGTATGCAGGTCCGGTGTTGTGGAGTGCTTTGTCTGCGTGGGTGAGGAGCTTGAAGGTGATCCTCTTGTTGACGGGGAGCCAGTGCAGGTCTCTCAGGTGGGGTGAGATGTGGCTGTGGTGAGGGATGTCGAGGATGAGGCATGCAGAGGCGTTCTGTATGCGTTGCAGTCGTTTCAGGAGTTTGGCCGAGGCTCCCGCGTAGAGGGCGTTTCCGTAGTCCAGCCTGCTGCTGACGAGGGCCTGGGTGACCGTTCTTCTTGTTTCGGTGGGGATCCACCTGTAGATCTTGCGGAGCATGCGTAGGGTGTTGAAGCAGGAGGACGAGACGGCATTGACCTGCTTGGTCATGGAGAGTGTCGAGTCGAGGATGACCCCCAGGTTGCGTGCGTGGTCGGTGGGTGTCGGTGCTGCTCCCAGTGTGGTTGGCCACCAGGAGTCGTCCCAGGCTGACGGGGTGGAGCCGAGGATGAGGACCTCCGTCTTGTCCAAGTTCAGCTTCAGTCGGCTCTTCTTCATCCACTCGGCGACGGCCTTCATTCCTTCGTGGAGGTTGGCTTTGGCGGTGAGGGGGTCCTTGGTGAGGGAGAGAATCAGCTGGGTGTCGTCGGCGTAGGAGATGATGTTGAGGTCGTGCAGTCGGGCGACGTGGGCGAGCGGTGCCATGTAGATGTTGAACAGTGTCGGGCTGAGGGATGATCCTTGGGGTACGCCGCAGATGATCTCGGAGGCTTTGGAACGGAATGGGGGGAAGCAGACGCTCTGGGTTCTGCCGGAGAGGAAGGAGGTGGTCCATTCCAGAGCCTTGTCTCGGATCCCTGCGTTGTGGAGTCGTGTGCGTAGGGTGCGGTGGCAGACCGTGTCGAAGGCAGCTGAGAGGTCCAGGAGGATGAGGGCCGCGGTTTCAACGTTGTCCAGCAGGGTCCTGATGTCATCGGTGGCGGCGATGAGGGCAGTTTCGGTACTGTGGTTGCTGCGGAACCCGGACTGGGATGGGTCCAGGATATTGTTCTCCTCGAGGTAGCGGGTCAGTTGTCTGTTGACGATCTTCTCGATGACCTTCGCCGGGAACGGGAGCAGGGAGATGGGCACGGAAGTTCTTGAGGTCTCTCGGATCCGCCTTGGGTTTCTTGAGTAAGGCGTTGATCTCTGCGTGCTTCCAGCTCTCAAGGAAGGTCGCGGTCTCGAAGGAGATGGATGACTTTGCGGAGATGTGGTGCGATGGTGGCGCTAGCTTTGTTGAAGATATGGTGTGGGCACGGGTCTGACGGAGAGCCGGAGTGGATGGTGTTCATGATTTTGATGGTGTCGTCGTCGTTCACGTTGGTCCAGGTGAGCATGGAGTCGATGCGGATGGTGGCCGGGGGGTCCGAGGTGTCGTTGGCTGTCAAGGCGGTCAGGTTGTTGAAGCTGTCGTGGATGTCTGCGATCTTGCGGTGGAAGAATGTGGCAAGGGAGTCGCACAGGTCTTGCGATGGTGGGATGTCGTTGGTGTTGGAGCTGGGGTTGGAGAGTTCCTTCACGATGTTGAAGAGCTCTTTGCTGTTGTGTGCGTTGTTGTCGAGGCGGTCCTTGAAGGAGGCCCTTTTGGCGGTTCTGATGAGGTGATGGTGTCTGCGGATGGCGTTCTTGTGGGCCTCATGGCTGTCCGGTGTCTGTTCGCGGTGCCATTTCTTCTCTAGTTTCCGGCAGGTTTGCTTGGAGGCCTGGAGGTCCGCGGTGAACCAGCTGGCTTTCTTGTCGGTGTGTCTGTTGGAGGGTTTCTTGATCGGGGCGAGAGTGTTGGTGCAGTCGTCGATCGATCGCCTGAGGTCGCGGGCGGCGGTGTCGGTGTCGGTAGGGTCAGCGGGTGGGCTCCGGGCGAGGGTGGTGTTAAGCTGGACATCGGTGACTTTGCTCCATCTGCGGCGGGGGATCTGTTGAGTGCGGTGGTGCGTGGTGGGTTTCCGGAAGGTGAAGTGGATGCAGCGATGGTCGGTCCAGTGGAGTTCGGTGGTGTGACTGAAAGAGACGTGGGAGCTTGCGGAGAAGATGGGGTCGAGCGTGTGGCCGGCGGAGTGGGTGGGCGCTGTGACGAGCTGTCTGAGTCCGAGGTTGGCGAGGTTGTCGATCAGGGTGGTGGAGTTGGTGTCGTTGGTGTTCTCGAGGTGGAAGTTCAGGTCTCCGAGGAGGATGTAGTCTGTGGAAGCCATGGCGTGCGTGCTGACGAAGTCGGCGATGGAGTCACTGAACTGAGGCCGGGGTCCGGGGGGTCTGTAGACGAGCGTTCCTCTGAGGGTGGTGTTGGGGTCCGTGTGGATCTGGAAGTGCAGGTGTTCGGCGGTGCTGAGGGTGTCGTCGGTGCTGGTCGAGACCCTGAGGGTGTTCTTGTGAACGATGGCGATTCCACCTCCTACTCCGTTGGTGCGGTCCCTGCGGGTGATCTTGTAGCCGTCCGGGATGGCTATGGCGATGTCGGGCGCAGAGGAGGCGTTCATCCAGGTCTCCGTCAGGAAGGCGACGTCCGGGGTGGACGTGTCGATCAGGTCCCAGAGTTCAACGGCGTGTTTGCGTGCGGAGTGGGTGTTGAGTAGGATGCATCTGAGGTGGTTGCGTCCTTTCTCGGCGGGCGGTTTGGCGGCTCGGAGGCTGGTGAACCTGCAGTTCCGGCAGGAGAATGGTCCTTGGGTGCACTTCGGGGCGGCCAGGAAGCAGGTGTGTGATCGTCCGGTGTTGAGTGAGTGGAGGGTGCTGGCATCGTAGTGGCGTCGGTCGTTGTGGCGGTCGCGGGGACCAGGGGGCTGGGCACGGTCCAGGCGCGGACGGGCGCAGACAGGCTTGCCTTAGGCGCGCCTTTGGCGCGCCAGCGGCGCGGCCGCCATAAGAAGGGGGAGGTGGGAGGGAGGAGCAGCTGGGAGGGGGAGCGGGACAAATGGGCGTGCGGGGGGGCGGGGCTGCAGGGGACGCAGCGGCGGGAAAGGGAGAGCGGAGACGGGCGGAAAAACGCGGGGCACAATACAGGCTAAAAATGGAAAAAGAACAATACAACAAAATCAAGCAGAAGGGGGCACAGGGGGCAAAGCGAAATTACACTGGCAACGAAGGTACAGAAGAAAAAACAGAAGGCAGACAGTAAAAAGGGGCACGGGGGTAAAACGAAATTACACTGGCAATGAAGGTACAGAAGAAAAAACAGAAGACAGACAGTCAATCCTAAGGGGGCACAGGGGGCACACAGAGACTTACGGTTCCCCACTGGCCACCAGGGATGAGGCGCAGGTGGTAGCCTGGTGGACCTGCAGTTCCGGCAGGAGAAGGGTCCTTGGGTGCGCTTAGTGGCGGCCAGGAAGCAGGTGTGTGATCGTCCGGTGTTGAGTGAGTGGAGGGTGCTGGCATCGTAGTGGCGTCGGTCGTTGTGGCGGTCGCGGGGACCAGGGGGCTGGGCGGGGTCCAGGCGCAGACGGGCTTGCCTTAGGCGCGCCTTTGGCACGCCAGCGCGCGGCCGCCATAAGAAGGGGAGGTGGGAGGGAGGAGCAGCTGGGAGGGGGAGCGGGACAAATGGGCGTGCGGGGGGGCGGGGCCGCAGGGGACGCAGCGGCGGGAAAGGGAGAGCGGAGACGGGCGGAAAAACGCGGGGCACAATACAGGCTAAAAATGGAAAAAGAACAATACAACAAAATCAAGCAGAAGGGGGCACAGGGGGCAAAGCGAAATTACACTGGCAACGAAGGTACAGAAGAAAAAACAGAAGGCAGACAGTAAAAAGGGGCACGGGGGTAAAACGAAATTACACTGGCAATGAAGGTACAGAAGAAAAAACAGAAGACAGACAGTCAATCCTAAGGGGGCACAGGGGGCACACAGAGACTTACGGTTCCCCACTGGCCACCAGGGATGAGGCGCAGGTGGTAGCCTGGTGGACCTGCAGTTCCGGCAGGAGAAGGGTCCTTGGGTGCGCTTCGTGGCGGCCAGGAAGCAGGTGTGTGATCGTCCGGTGTTGAGTGAGTGGAGGGTGCTGGCATCGTAGTGGCGTCGGTCGTTGTGGCGGTCGCGGGGACCAGGGGGCTGGGCGGGGTCCAGGCGCAGACGGGCTTGCCTTAGGCGCGCCTTTGGCACGCCAGCGGCGCGGCCGCCATAAGAAGGGGAGGTGGGAGGGAGGAGCAGCTGGGAGGGGGAGCGGGACAAATGGGCGTGCGGGGGGGCGGGGCCGCAGGGGACGCAGCGGCGGGAAAGGGAGAGCGGAGACGGGCGGAAAAACGCGGGGCACAATACAGGCTAAAAATGGAAAAAGAACAATACAACAAAATCAAGCAGAAGGGGGCACAGGGGGCAAAGCGAAATTACACTGGCAATGAAGGTACAGAAGAAAAAACAGAAGGCAGACAGTAAAAAGGGGCACGGGGGCAAAACGAAATTACACTGGCAACGAAGGTACAGAAGAAAAAACAGAAGGCAGACAGTCAATCATAAGGGGGCACAGGGGGCACACAGAGACTTACGGTTCCTCACTGGCCACCAGGGATGAGGCGCAGGTGGTAGCCTGCGGGTGGAGAAGGGCCTCGAACTCGCAGCAGCAGCAAGGGTAGGGAGCAAGGTACACGGTCACAACATGTGGTGCTGTGCGGCGTGGGGAGCGACCTGCCTGAGTCAGGGTCAAGGGTCGCTCTCCTCACCGCGCAGCGGCCGCCATAAAAAGGGGAGGTGGGAGGGAGGGGCAGCTGGGAGGGGGAGCGGGACGAATGGGCGTGCGGGGGGGGAGGCCGCAGGGGACGCAGCGGCGGGAAAGGGAGAGCGGAGACGGGCGGAAAAACGCGGGGCACAATACAGGCTAAAAATGGAAAAAGAACAATACAACAAAATCAAGCAGAAGGGGGCACAGGGGGCAAAACGAAATTACACTGGCAACGAAGGTACAGAAGAAAAAACAGACGGCAGACAGTAAAAAGGGGCACAGGGGGCAAAACGAAATTACACTGGCAACGAAGGTACAGAAGAAAAAACAGAAGGCAGACAGTAAAAAGGGGCACAGGGGGCAAAACGAAATTACACTGGCAACGAAGGTACAGAAGAAAAAACAGAAGGCAGACAGTCAATCATAAGGGGGCACAGGGGGCACACAGAGACTTACGGTTCCCCACTGGCCACCAGGGATGAGGCGCAGGTGGTAGCCTGCGGGTGGAGGAGGGCCTCGAACTCGCAGCAGCAGCGAGGGTAGGGAGCAAGGTACACGGTCACAACAGGTGGTGCTGTGCGGCGTGGGGAGCGACCTGCCAGAGTCAGGGTCAAGGGTCGCTTTCAGCCCTCATCAGCCAGGATAGCTTGACTTCAGTGGCATGGAGAGCACGGGACCTACGTCTGGGCATACCCGTCCCACTCGGGGTGACAAATGCAAAAAGAACAATTGATGGACAGAATGCAGAACAATGTCGTACATTCACCCCAGTACAGAGATCTGGGCCTAAATCCATCGTTTTTTTGCTCACCATGCCATTCCAGTTTGGACCCAGCCATACGCAAATCAGTCTTGACCGTGCGCCCAATGGGAACAGTCCAGCCCGAACTGCCAGGCCAGGTCCTCCCTGGACTGGAAACAAGCATCCTAGGACCAGTTTCGGGCTTTCAGCCCTCATCAGCCAGGATAGCTTGACTCCAGTGGCATGGAGAGCACGGGACCCACGTCTGGGCATACCCGTCCCACTCGGGTGACAAATGCAAATAGAACAATTGATGGACAGAATGCAGAACAATGTCGTACATGCACCCCAGTACAGAGATCTGGGCCTAAATCCATTGTTTTATTGCTCACCATGCCATTCCAGTTTGGACCCAGCCATATGCAAATCAGTCTTGACCCTGCGCCCAATGGGAACAGTCCAGCCCGAACTGCCAGGCCAGGTCCTCCATGGACTGGAAGCAAGCATCTTAGGACTGGTTTGGGGCTTTCAGCCCTCATCAGCCAGGATAGCTTGACTCCAGTGGCATGGAGAGCACGGTACCCACGTCTGGGCATACCCGTCCCACTCGGGGTGACAAATGCAAAAAGAACAATTGATGGACAGAATGCAGAACATTGTCGTACATTCACCCCAGTACAGAGATCTGGGCCTAAATCCATTGTTTTTTTGCTCACCATGCCATTCCAGCTTGGACCCAGCCATATGCAAATCAGTCTTGACCCTGCGCCCAATGGGAACAGTCCAGCCCGAACTGCCAGGCCAGGTCCTCCCTGGACTGGAAGCAATCATCTTAGGACTGGTTTCGGGCTTTCAGCCCTCATCAGCCAGGATAGCTTGACTCCAGTGGCATGGAGAGCACGGGACCCACGTCTGGGCATACCCGTCCCACTCGGGGTGAAAAATGCAAAAAGAACAATTGATGGACAGAATGCAGAACAATGTTGTACATTCACCCCAGTACAGAGATCTGGGCCTAAATCCATCGTTTTTTTGCTCACCATGCCATTCCAGTTTGGACCCAGCCATATGCAAATCAGTCTTGACCCTGCGCCCAATGGGAACAGTCCAGCCCAAACTGCCAGGCCAGGTCCTCCCTGGACTGGAAACAAGCATCCTAGGACCGGTTTCGGGCTTTCAGCCCTCATCAGCCAGGCTAGCTTGACTCCAGTGGCATGGAGAGCACGGGATCCACGTCTGGGCATACCCGTCCCACTCGGGGTGACAAATGCAAAAAGAACAATTGATGGACAGAATGCAGAACAATGTCGTACATTCACCCCAGTACAGAGATCTTGGCCTAAATCCATCGTTTTTTTGCTCACCATGCCATTCCAGTTTGGACCCAGTCATATGCAAATCAGTCTTGACCCTGCGCCCAATGGGAACAGTCCAGCTCGAACTGCCAGGCCAGGTCCTCCCTGGACTGGAAACAAGCATCCTAGGACTGGTTTCGGGCTTTCAGCCCTCATCAGCCAGGATAGCTTGACTCCAGTGGCATGGAGAGCACGGGACCCACGTCTGGGCATACCCGTCCCACTCGGGTGACAAATGCCAAAAGAACAATTGAAGGACAGAATGCAGAACAATGTCGTACATTCACCCCAGTACAGAGATCTGGGCCTAAATCCATCGTTGTTTTGCTCACCATGCCATTCCAGTTTGGACCCAGCCATATGCAAATCAGTCTTGACCCTGCGCCCAATGGGAACAGTCCAGCCCGAACTGCCAGGCCAGGTCCTCCCTGGACTGGAAACAAGCATCCTAGGACCGGTTTCGGGCTTTCAGCCCTCATCAGCCAGGATAGCTTGACTCCAGTGGCATGGAGAGCACGGGACCCACGTCTGGGCATACCCGTCCCACTCGGGGTGACAAATGCAAAAAAGAACAATTGATGGACAGAATGCAGAACAATGTCGTACATTCACCCCAGTACAGAGATCTGGGCCTAAATCCATTGTTTTCTTGCTCACCATGCCATTCCAGTTTGGACCCAGCCATATGCAAATCAGTCTTGACCCTGCGCCCAATGGGAACAGTCCAGCCCGAACTGCCAGGCCAGGTCCTCCCTGGACTTGAAACAAGCATCCTAGGACCGGTTTCGGGCTTTCAGCCCTCATCAGCCAGGATAGCTTGACTTCAGTGGAATGGAGAGCACGGGACCCACGTCTGGGCATACCCGTCCCACTCGGGTGACAAATGCAAATAGAACAATTGATGGACAGAATGCAGAACAATGTCGTACATGCACCCCAGTACAGAGATCTGGGCCTAAATCCATTGTTTTATTGCTCACCATGCCATTCCAGTTTGGACCCAGCCATATGCAAATCAGTCTTGACCCTGCGCCCAATGGGAACAGTCCAGCCCGAACTGCCAGGTCAGGTCCTCCCTGGACTGGAAGCAATCATCTTAGGACTGGTTTCGGGCTTTCAGCCCTCATCAGCCAGGATAGCTTGACTGCAGTGGCATGGAGAGCACGGGACCCACGTCTGGGCATACCCGTCCCAATCGGGGTGACAAATGCAAAAAGAACAATTGATGGACAGAATGCAGAACAATGTCGTACATTCACCCCAGTACAGAGATCTGGGCCTAAATCCATCGTTTTTTTGCTCACCATGCCATTCCAGTTTGGACCCAGCCATATGCAAATCAGTCTTGACCCTGCCCCCAATGGGAACAGTCCAGCCCGAACTGCCAGGCCAGGTCCTCCCTGGACTGGAAACAAGCATCCTAGGACCGGTTTCGGGCTTTCAGCCCTCATCAGCCAGGATAGCTTGACTCCAGTGGCATGGAGAGCACGGGACCCACGTCTGGGCATACCCGTCCCACTCGGGGTGACAAATGCAAAAAGAACAATTGATGGACAGAATGCAGAAAAATTTCGTACATTCACCCCAGTACAGAGATCTGGGCCTAATCCTTCGTTTTTTTGCTCACCATGCCATTCCAATTTGGACCCAGCCATATGCAAATCAGTCTTGACCCTGCGCCCAATGGGAACAGTCTAGCCTGAACTGCCAGGCCAGGTCCTCCCTGGACTGGAAACAAGCATCCTAGGACCGGTTTCGGGCTTTCAGCCCTCATCAGCCAGGATAGCTTGACTCCAGTGGCATGGAGAGCACGGGACCCACGTCTGGGCATACCCGTCCCACTCGGGGTGACAAATGCAAAAAGAACAATTGATGGACAGAATGCAGAACAATGTTGTACATTCACCCCAGTACAGAATCTGGGCCTAAATCCATCGTTTTTTTGCTCACCATGCCATTCCAGTTTGGACCCAGCCATATGCAAATCAGTCTTGACCCTGCGCCCAATGGGAACAGTCCAGCCCAAACTGCCAGGCCAGGTCCTCCCTGGACTGGAAACAAGCATCCTAGGACCGGTTTCGGGCTTTCAGCCCTCATCAGCCACGATAGCTTGACTCCAGTGGCATGGAGAGCACGGGACCCACGTCTGGGCATACCCGTCCCACTCGGGGTGACAAATGCAAAAAGAACAATTGATGGACAGAATGCAGAACAATGTCGTACATTCACCCCAGTACAGAGATCTTGGCCTAAATCCATTGTTTTTTTGCTCACCATGCCATTCCAGTTTGGACCCAGTCATATGCAAATCAGTCTTGACCCTGCGCCCAATGGGAACAGTCCAGCTCGAGCTGCCAGGCCAGGTCCTCCCTGGACTGGAAACAAGCATCCTAGGACCGGTTTCGGGCTTTCAGCCCTCATCAGCCAGGATAGCTTGACTCCAGTGGCATGGAGAGCACGGGACCCACGTCTGGGCATACCCGTCCCACTCGGGGTGACAAATGCCAAAAGAACAATTGAAGGACAGAATGCAGAACAATGTCGTACATTCACCCCAGTACAGAGATCTGGGCCTAAATCCATCGTTTTTTTGCTCACCATGCCATTCCAGTTTGGACCCAGCCATATGCAAATCAGTCTTGACCCTGCGCCCAATGGGAACAGTCCAGCCCGAACTGCCAGGCCAGGTCCTCCCTGGACTGGAAACAAGCATCCTAGGACCGGTTTCGGGCTTTCAGCCCTCATCAGCCAGGATAGCTTGACTCCAGTGGCATGGAGAGCACGGGACCCACGTCTGGGCATACCTGTCCCACTCAGCGGTGACAAATGCAAAAAGAACAATTGATGGACAGAATGCAGAACAATGTCGTACATTCACCCCAGTACAGAGATCTGGGCCTAAATCCATTGTTTTCTTGCTCACCATGCCATTCCAGTTTGGACCCAGCCATATGCAAATCAGTCTTGACCCTGCGCCCAATGGGAACAGTCCAGCCCGAACTGCCAGGCCAGGTCCTCCCTGGACTGGAAACAAGCATCCTAGGACCGGTTTCGGGCTTTCAGCCCTCATCAGCCAGGATAGCTTGACTCCAGTGGCATGGAGAGCACGGGACCCACGTCTGGGCATACCCGTCCCACTCGGGGTTACAAATGCAAAAAGAACAATTGATGGACAGAATGCAGAACAATGTCGTACATTCACCCCAGTACAGAGATCTGGGCCTAAATCCATCTTTTTTTGCTCACCATGCCATTCCAGTTTGGACCCAGCCATATGCAAATCAGTCTTGACCCTGCACCCAATGGGAACAGTCCAGCTCGAACTGCCAGGCCAGGTCCTCCCTGGACTGGAAACAAGCATCCTAGGACCGGTTTCGGGCTTTCAGCCCTCATCAGCCAGGATAGCTTGACTCCAGTGGCATGGAGAGCACGGGACCCACGTCTGGGCATACCCGTCCCACTCGGGGTGACAAATGCAAAAAGAACAATTGAAGGACAGAATGCAGAACAATGTCGTACATTCACCCCAGTACAGAGATCTGGGCCTAAATCCATCGTTGTTTTGCTCACCATGCCATTCCAGTTTGGACCCAGCCATATGCAAATCAGTCTTGACCCTGCGCCCAATGGGAACAGTCCAGCCCGAACTGCCAGGCCAGGTCCTCCCTGGACTGGAAACAAGCATCCTAGGACCGGTTTTGGGCTTTCAGCCCTCATCAGCCAGGATAGCTTGACTCCAGTGGCATGGAGAGCACGGGACCCACGTCTGGGCATACCCGTCCCACTCGGGGTGACAAATGCAAAAAAGAACAATTGATGGACAGAATGCAGAACAATGTCGTACATTCACCCCAGTACAGAGATCTGGGCCTAAATCCATTGTTTTCTTGCTCACCATGCCATTCCAGTTTGGACCCAGCCATATGCAAATCAGTCTTGACCCTGCGCCCAATGGGAACAGTCCAGCCCGAACTGCCAGGCCAGGTCCTCCCTGGACTGGAAACAAGCATCCTAGGACTGGTTTCGGGCTTTCAGCCCTCATCAGCCAGGATAGCTTGACTCCAGTGGCATGGAGAGCACGGGACCCACGTCTGGGCATACCCGTCCCACTCGGGGTGACAAATGCAAAAAGAACAATTGATGGACAGAATGCAGAACAATGTCGTACATTCACCCCAGTACAGAGATCTGGGCCTAAATCCATCTTTTTTTGCTCACCATGCCATTCCAGTTTGGACCCAGCCATATGCAAATCAGTCTTGACCCTGCACCCAATGGGAACAGTCCAGCTCGAACTGCCAGGCCAGGTCCTCCCTGGACTGGAAACAAGCATCCTAGGACCGGTTTCGGGCTTTCAGCCCTCATCAGCCAGGATAGCTTGACTCCAGTGGCATGGAGAGCACGGGACCCACGTCTGGGCATACCCGTCCCACTCGGGGTGACAAATGCAAAAAGAACAATTGAAGGACAGAATGCAGAACAATGTCGTACATTCACCCTAGTACAGAGATCTGGGCCTAAATCCATCGTTGTTTTGCTCACCATGCCATTCCAGTTTGGACCCAGCCATATGCAAATCAGTCTTGACCCTGCGCCCAATGGGAACAATCCAGCCCGAACTGCCAGGCCAGGTCCTCCCTGGACTGGAAACAAGCATCCTAGGCCCGGTTTCGGGCTTTCAGCCCTCATCTGCCAGGATAGCTTGACTCCAGTGGCATGGAGAGCACGGGACCCACGTCTGGGCATACCCGTCCCACTCGGGGTGACAAATGCAAAAAGAACAATTGATGGACAGAATGCAGAACAATGTCGTACATTCACCCCAGTACAGAGATCTGGGCCTAAATCCATTGTTTTCTTGCTCACCATGCCATTCCAGTTTGGACCCAGCCATATGCAAATCAGTCTTGACCCTGCGCCCAATGGGAACAGTCCAGCCCGAACGGCCAGGCCAGGTCCTCCCTGGACTGGAAACAAGCATCCTAGGACCGGTTTCGGGCTTTCAGCCCTCATCAGCCAGGATAGCTTGACTCCAGTGGCATGGAGAGCACGTGACCCATGTCTGGGCATACCCGTCCCACTCGGGGTGACAAATGCAAAAAGAACAATTGATGGACAGAATGCAGAACAATGTTGTACATTCACCCCAGTACAGAGATCTGGGCCTAAATCCATCGTTTTTTTGCTCACCATGCCATTCCAGTTTGGACCCAGCCATATGCAAATCAGTCTTGACCCTGCACCCAAAGGGAACAGTCCAGCCCGAAATGCCAGGCCAGATCCTCCCTGGACTGGAAACAAGCATCCTAGGACCGGTTTCGGGCTTTCAGCCCTCATCAGCCAAGATAGCTTGACTCCAGTGGCATGGAGAGCACGGGACCCACGTCTGGGCATACCCGTCCCACTCGGCGTGACAAATGCAAAAAGAACAATTGATGTACAGAATGCAGAACAATGTCGTACATTCACCCCAGTACAGAGATCTGGGCCTAAATCCATCGTTTTTTTGCTCACCTTGCCATTCCAGTTTGGACCCAGCCATATGCAAATCAGTCTTGACCCTGCCCCCAATGGGAACAGTCCAGCCCGAACTGCCAGGCCAGGTCCTCCCTGGACCGGAAACAAGCATCCTAGGACCGGTTTCGGGCTTTCAGCCCTCATCAGCCAGGATAGCTTGACTCCAGTGGCATGGAGAGCACGGGACCCACGTCTGGGCATACCCGTCCCACTCGGGGTGACAAATGCAAAAAGAACAATTGATGGACAGAATGCAGAACAATGTCGTACATTCACCCCAGTACAGAGATCTGGGCCTAATCCTTCGTTTTTTTGCTCACCATGCCATTCCAATTTGGACCCAGCCATATGCAAATCAGTCTTGACCCTGCCCCCAATGGGAACAGTCCAGCCCGAACTGCCAGGCCAGGTCCTCCCTGGACCGGAAACAAGCATCCTAGGACCGGTTTCGGGCTTTCAGCCTTCATCAGCCAGGATAGCTTGACTCCAGTGGCATGGAGAGCACGGGACCCACGTCTGGGCATACCCGTCCCACTCGGGGTGACAAATGCAAAAAGAACAATTGATGGACAGAATGCAGAACAATGTTGTACATTCACCCCAGTACAGAGATCTGGGCCTAAATCCATCGTTTTTTTGCTCACCATGCCATTCCAGTTTGGACCCAGCCATATGCAAATCAGTCTTGACCCTGCGCCCAATGGGAACAGTCCAGCCCAAACTGCCAGGCCAGGTCCTCCCTGAACTGGAAACAAGCATCCTAGGACCGGTTTCGGGCTTTCAGCCCTCATCAGCCAGGATAGCTTGACTCCAGTGGCACGGAGAGCACGGGACCCACGTCTGGGCATACCCGTCCCACTCGGGGTGACAAATGCAAAAAGAACAATTGATGGACAGAATGCAGAACAATGTCGTACATTCACCCCAGTACAGAGATCTTGGCCTAAATCCATTGTTTTTTTGCTCACCATGCCATTCCAGTGTGGACCCAGTCATATGCAAATCAGTCTTGACCCTGCGCCCAATGGGAACAGTCCAGCTCGAACTGCCAGGCCAGGTCCTCCCTGGACTGGAAACAAGCATCCTAGGACCGGTTTCGGGCTTTCAGCCCTCATCAGCCAGGATAGCTTGACTCCAGTGGCATGGAGAGCACGGGACCCACGTCTGGGCATACCCGTCCCACTCGGGGTGACAAATGCCAAAAGAACAATTGAAGGACAGAATGCAGAACAATGTCGTACATTCACCCCAGTACAGAGATCTGGGCCTAAATCCATCGTTGTTTTGCTCACCATGCCATTCCAGTTTGGACCCAGCCATATGCAAATCAGTCTTGACCCTGCGCCCAATGGGAACAGTCCAGCCCGAACTGCCAGGCCAGGTACTCCCTGGACTGGAAACAAGCATCCTAGGACCGGTTTCGGGCTTTCAGCCCTCATCAGCCAGGATAGATTGACTCCAGTGGCATGGAGAGCACGGGACCCACGTCTGGGCATACCCGTCCCACTCAGGGTGACAAATGCAAAAAAGAACAATTGATGGACAGAATGCAGAACAATGTCGTACATTCACCCCAGTACAGAGATCTGGGCCTAAATCCATTGTTTTCTTGCTCACCATGCCATTCCAGTTTGGACCCAGCCATATGCAAATCAGTCTTGACCTGCGCCCAATGGGAACAGTCCAGCCCGAACTGCCAGGCCAGGTCCTCCCTGGACTGGAAACAAGCATCCTAGGACCGGTTTCGGGCTTTCAGCCCTCATCAGCCAGGATAGCTTGACTCCAGTGGCATGGAGAGCACGGGACCCACGTCTGGGCATACCCGTCCCACTCGGGGTTACAAATGCAAAAAGAACAATTGATGGACAGAATGCAGAACAATGTCGTACATTCACCCCAGTACAGAGATCTGGGCCTAAATCCATCTTTTTTTGCTCACCATGCCATTCCAGTTTGGACCCAGCCATATGCAAATCAGTCTTGACCCTGCACCCAATGGGAACAGTCCAGCTCGAACTGCCAGGCCAGGTCCTCCCTGGACTGGAAACAAGCATCCTAGGACCGGTTTCGGGCTTTCAGCCCTCATCAGCCAGGATAGCTTGACTCCAGTGGCATGGAGAGCACGGGACCCACGTCTGGGCATACCCGTCCCACTCGGGGTGACAAATGCAAAAAGAACAATTGAAGGACAGAATGCAGAACAATGTCGTACATTCACCCCAGTACAGAGATCTGGGCCTAAATCCATCGTTGTTTTGCTCACCATGCCATTCCAGTTTGGACCCAGCCATATGCAAATCAGTCTTGACCCTGCGCCCAATGGGAACAGTCCAGCCCGAACTGCCAGGCCAGGTCCTCCCTGGACTGGAAACAAGCATCCTAGGACTGGTTTCGGGCTTTCAGCCCTCATCAGCCAGGATAGCTTGACTCCAGTGGCATGGAGAGCACGGGACCCACGTCTGGGCATACCCGTCCCACTCGGGGTGACAAATGCAAAAAGAACAATTGATGGACAGAATGCAGAACAATGTCGTACATTCACCCCAGTACAGAGATCTGGGCCTAAATCCATCGTTTTCTTGCTCACCATGCCATTCCAGTTTGGACCCAGCCATATGCAAATCAGTCTTGACCCTGCACCCAATGGGAACAGTCCAGCTCGAACTGCCAGGCCAGGTCCTCCCTGGACTGGAAACAAGCATCCTAGGACCGGTTTCGGGCTTTCAGCCCTCATCAGCCAGGATAGCTTGACTCCAGTGGCATGGAGAGCACGGGACCCACGTCTGGGCATACCCGTCCCACTCGGGGTGACAAATGCAAAAAGAACAATTGAAGGACAGAATGCAGAACAATGTCGTACATTCACCCCAGTACAGAGATCTGGGCCTAAATCCATCGTTGTTTTGCTCACCATGCCATTCCAGTTTGGACCCAGCCATATGCAAATCAGTCTTGACCCTGCGCCCAATGGGAACAGTCCAGCCCGAACTGCCCGGCCAGGTCCTCCCTGGACTGGAAACAAGCATCCTAGGACCGGTTTCGGGCTTTCATCCCTCATCTGCCAGGATAGCTTGACTCCAGTGGCATGGAGAGCACGGGACCCATGTCTGGGCATACCCGTCCCACTCGGTGTGACAAATGCAAAAAAGAACAATTGATGGACAGAATGCAGAACAATGTCGTACATTCACCCCAGTACAGAGATCTGGGCCTAAATCCATTGTTTTCTTGCTCACCATGCCATTCCAGTTTGGACCCAGCCATATGCAAATCAGTCTTGACCCTGCGCCCAATGGGAACAGTCCAGCCCGAACGGCCAGGCCAGGTCCTCCCTGGACTGGAAACAAGCATCCTAGGACCGGTTTCGGGCTTTCAGCCCTCATCAGCCAGGATAGCTTGACTCCAGTGGCATGGAGAGCACGGGACCCATGTCTGGGCATACCCGTCCCACTCGGGGTGACAAATGCAAAAAGAACAATTGATGGACAGAATGCAGAACAATGTTGTACATTCACCCCAGTACAGAGATCTGGGCCTAAATCCATCGTTTTTTTGCTCACCATGCCATTCCAGTTTGGACCCAGCCCTATGCAAATCAGTCTTGACCCTGCACCCAAAGGGAACAGTCCAGCCCGAAATGCCAGGCCAGGTCCTCCCTGGACTGGAAACAAGCATCCTAGGACCGGTTTCGGGCTTTCAGCCCTCATCAGCCAAGATAGCTTGACTCCAGTGGCATGGAGAGCACGGGACCCACGTCTGGGCATACCCGTCCCACTCGGCGTGACAAATGCAAAAAGAACAATTGATGTACAGAATGCAGAACAATGTCGTACATTCACCCCAGTACAGAGATCTGGGCCTAAATCCATCGTTTTTTGCTCACCATGCCATTCCAGTTTGGACCCAGCCATATGCAAATCAGTCTTGACCCTGCGCCCAATGGGAACAGTCCAGCCCAAACTGCCAGGCCAGGTCCTCCCTGAACTGGAAACAAGCATCCTAGGACCGGTTTCGGGCTTTCAGCCCTCATCAGCCAGGATAGCTTGACTCCAGTGGCACGGAGAGCACGGGACCCACGTCTGGGCATACCCGTCCCACTCGGGGTGACAAATGCAAAAAGAACAATTGATGGACAGAATGCAGAACAATGTCGTACATTCACCCCAGTACAGAGATCTTGGCCTAAATCCATTGTTTTTTGCTCACCATGCCATTCCAGTGTGGACCCAGTCATATGCAAATCAGTCTTGACCCTGCGCCCAATGGGAACAGTCCAGCTCGAACTGCCAGGCCAGGTCCTCCCTGGACTGGAAACAAGCATCCTAGGACCGGTTTCGGGCTTTCAGCCCTCATCAGCCAGGATAGCTTGACTCCAGTGGCATGGAGAGCACGGGACCCACGTCTGGGCATACCCGTCCCACTCGGGGTGACAAATGCCAAAAGAACAATTGAAGGACAGAATGCAGAACAATGTCGTACATTCACCCCAGTACAGAGATCTGGGCCTAAATCCATCGTTGTTTTGCTCACCATGCCATTCCAGTTTGGACCCAGCCATATGCAAATCAGTCTTGACCCTGCGCCCAATGGGAACAGTCCAGCCCGAACTGCCAGGCCAGGTACTCCCTGGACTGGAAACAAGCATCCTAGGACCGGTTTCGGGCTTTCAGCCCTCATCAGCCAGGATAGATTGACTCCAGTGGCATGGAGAGCACGGGACCCACGTCTGGGCATACCCGTCCCACTCAGGGTGACAAATGCAAAAGAACAATTGATGGACAGAATGCAGAACAATGTCGTACATTCACCCCAGTACAGAGATCTGGGCCTAAATCCATTGTTTTCTTGCTCACCATGCCATTCCAGTTTGGACCCAGCCATATGCATTTCATTGGCAGACTTGGTGCATATATCCAAACTGGAATGGCATGGTAACAGAAAACAATGGATTTAGGCAGATCTATGCTGGGTATTCTGCATTCTATCCATCAATTCTTCTTTGCATTCATCACTTGGGCAGTATGCTAGACGTGAGTCTAACAGGTCAATCTATCCTGGCTGATGGGCTGAAGCCAGGAACGGTCACAAGATGCTGTTTCAGTCAGGGTGGCCACAGCGGGCTGGACTGTTCCCACGTGTAGATTTGTTGCATGGCTGAGTCCAAATGGCATGTGTAAGTAACACGTGGTTAATTTGATCTCACTGGGTATACGGCAGTGTTCCCATTCTATCCTTCAATTCTTTGTGAAGCAGACCTGCTCTGGGTCCATTCTCCATGCCACTGAATCAGAAATATCCCCTGTGGCGAAGACGATCTAGATGCTTGTTTCAGTCCAGGGGTGGCTTCCTGAACTGTTCCCGTCAACTGTTGCATTCACGATGAGCAATGGATTTAGGTAAGACCTGCTGAATGAATCTCATTGTCATTCACAGTGTTCTTTGTGATAAGTGGAAGCGTGGGTTTTCTCCGTGCCACTAGGTAAGCTATCACAATAGCTTCAATTGTTTCCAGTTCAGGGAGGACTGAACTATTTATATGTGATGGCATGGTAACAAGCGATGGACAATGAATGCATTGTGATATTCTATACATCAATGATCTTGTGAAATCATGATGAGCAGTATACCCAGGCATGAGTCCATTCTTCTCAGCACTGGAGTCAAGCCTATCTGGCTTGTGAGGCAGCAGCAGTCTGTGCTGTTTCCAGTCAGGAGGACACAATACAATGATGTTACTGATGCAGATCCAGAACATTTACACTAATAATAGTCCCAATGGTATGTGGCTAGATTAGACTGATCTCTGTACTGAGATGAATGTACAACGTGTTCATTCTGTCCATCAATTGTTCTTTAATCACCCAGTGAGACAGTATCTCAGACATGGGTCCGTGCTCTCCATGCCGCGGTCAAGCTATCCTGAGGCTATAGAATGCTGTTCCACGATCAGAGGACTGGCCTGGCGATTCAGTGCTGGAGTCAAACTGTAACAGTCCCAAACCAGATGACAGTGGGCAAGACAATGGATTTAGACTTGAATCTCAATGCGACATTGAGTGTTCTTTGTCCACGCAGTGGGCAGTAATACCCATGGGTCCCGTGCTCTCCATGCACTGGGTGAGGATGAGAAGCCAGGCCGCTGTTTCCAGTCCAGGAGATGTGACTGTGGATGATATGTGGGTCTGGCCTGGGAGAAATGGCATGGTGAGCTGAAACACAGCAGACTTGAATCCACCGCTGGAGTGAGATAATGCGACGGTGTTCTGCCATCCTTCCAGTGTTCTTTGCATTTGGCAATGAATGGGTCTCTCCACATGCCACTGGAGTCCAGCTATCCTGTGGGCTTCGAATACGTCCTAGATCTCTTGTTCCCTGACACAGCAGTTCAGACATGACTGGGTCCCAAATGGGGTATGGTGGCTGCTTAGTTTAGACTTGGGTAATTCTGTAATTATTTCTTTGCATTCATCCAGGCGTAGTCCACGTCTTTCTCCTGCCTGCTGGGTCAAGCTAATCTGGCTGATGAGCTGGACCAGTCTAGGATGCTGTTTGGTCAGGGGACCCTGGCCTGATTCGAACAATGACACATGTGGGTCCAAATGGAATGGCATGTGAAACAAAACAACGTAGATACTGAGACAGACCTTCTGCATTGCATTCATCTCAATTGTTTGCATTTAATCGCAGTATCTTGACAGTCCATTAATATAATGCCACTGGAGTCAAGCTATCCTGGCTGACTCCCGAGCAATCCCCTGCGTTTCCAAGGCCTGGCAATTCAGTTAGGTACCACACGCCATGGCTGGGTCCAAACTGGAATGGCAATGATGAGCAAAGCAAGGCCCAGATCCTGTACTGAGATTGGATGTGACGTTGTTCTGCATTCATCTACTACCCAGTGAAGACAGTAGGCGTCCATTCTCCATGCCACTGGAGTCAAGCTATCCTCCTGGCGATGAGCTCTTAGAACGTCTGCAGTCAGGGGTACTATTTTCTTGGGCATGAGAACTGTTTGCATATGGCAGGTCCAAACCAGATGGCATGTTGAGCAGAGAAAATTGGATTTAGGCAGATCTATAGCTGCTGGAATATGCGACGTGTCCTCATCATCATTGTTCTTTTTGCATTTAATCACCCTGAGTGAATGGTGAGTATGAGTGGGTCCCGTGCTCTCATGCCACTGGAGTCAATCTAATCATTGAAACTCAGCCGGCCTAGATGTATTTCCAGTCAGGGGAGTGCTATTCTTGGCTGCAGGCTGCAGATCAGATTGTTTGCATGTGGGTCAAATGAATGGCATGTGAGCTAGGCTGGCAAGCTTGAATCTGTGAGTAATGCTGACATTATTCTGTCTGTTCTGGCATTTATCTGAAGTGTGACAGTCCATTCTTCCATGCCACTGAATCAAGCTAATGCAGATGAGGAGCTGAAACCCTACTAGAGATGCTGTTTTCCAGTCCAGGGAGGAGTTCAGGCCTGGATTTGGAAAAGTCAAGACTGTTTGCATATGATAGTTTTATGGAATGTGGTGGCAGAATGTGGATTTTAGACAGATCTGTTGCTGGGTGAATGTCTGTTGTTCTCTGTCCATCCAGTGTTCTTTGCATTTGTACCCACGTACAGACGTGGGTCAGCCTCCGTGCCACTGGAGTGGTGCCCCACATCCTGAGAAACAGACGGCCTGCATGCTGTTTCCAGTTTGGCCTATTTCCCATTAGGCGCTGGGTGATGGCTGGTCCCAACAGATAATAGTGAACTAACCCCGTGAATGCCTTTTAAGTGGGCTCTTCTGTGTGTTCATTCTGTATCCATCCAATTGTTGCTGCAGTGGTATGCCCAGTGGTCCGTATTCTCATGCCGCAGATTAGCTATCCTAGCTGTGTAGGCGAAAGCCGAGCTGTTTCGGTAGACTGCATTTGATATGGCTGGGTCCAGAATGGCATGGTGAGCGAAAGTGCTTGAATCTGCTGGTGAATGTGCGACATTGTTCATTCTATCAATCAGTGTTCTTTTTGCGCAGTGGGGTGAGTCCATTCTTCGTCACAATGTGAGAGAAATGACACTAGGATGCTGTTTCTAGGACCTGGCCCCGGCGGCCTGTTGGTCAGACTGTGCATGGCGTCCCAGAAGGAGATGGCTAGTGAGCAAAGACGTTGTTCTGCATTCTGTACATCGTGTTCTTTGCATTTAATCTGGGTATCAGACGTGGATCCTGCTCAACCACTGGATCAAGTATCTTGGCGTGAAACAACCGGTCCTCATCAGGGAAGTCTAATGGTGAGATCGTCTGTGCAGCTTGGTCACTGGAATGAGCAAAGCGATGGATCTTGCTGGGTAATCAACCTGCCTTGTTCTCCATCAATTATGGCATTCCCTGACAGCCAGGTGCGATGTCTCCATGCCTGCTGGGTCAACTATCCTGGCGGCTGAAGGCCGGTCCTAGATGCTGTTTCCAGTTGGGGACCCTGGCCTGCCGTTGTTCCCATTGGGCTGGAGTCAAGACTTGTTTGCAGCAGGTCCAAACAGACATGTGTAAGAAGAGCTGGATTGGCCCAGATTGCTGCTGGGTGGATATGCGACATTGAATATCCATCAATGTTAGCTTTTGCATTTAATCCTTGCCGTGACGTGGGTCCGTTCTCTCCAACACTTAGTCAAGCTATCCTGGCAGATGGGCTGAAAGCCGAAGCTGTCCTGCGTTTCCAGTTGAGGAGGATTTGGCCTGTTTGTCCATTCCCAGTGGCGCAGGATCTTGAACATTTGCATATGGCAGATTCAAACAGAATGTGGTGGCTGTAAGCGTCGTTTTGGCGTCTCTTTTTTGGTGAGTGAATGCCGACGATTGATATCGATATTCTTTGCATTTGTCTGAGTGGAGAGCAGTGGGCGTGCTCTCCTAGTCAAGCTATCTGGCTGATGAGCTGAAAAGCCGAATTCTGTCAGGGAGGGATGGCCTGGCATTCTGTCCATCAGTATTCTTTGCATTTGGCTCCAGTAGACAGGCAGGTCAGTGCTCTCCATGCCGCACAGATCAACAGCTGGCTGATGAGCACAGCCAGCTCTAGGATGCTGATGTCAGGAGGACCTGGCCTGAGGCTGTTGTTCCCGATGAAGCCAGGGTCCGTTGTTGCCTTGTGGGTGCATGGTGAGCAAGTGGCTGAATCTGTACTGAAGTGAATGTGCGACGTTGTTCTGCATTCTGTCCATCAGTGTTGCGTGGGTCAGTGCTCTCCATGCCGCACAGGTCAGCTATCCTGGCTGATGAGGCTGAAATGATCCTGCGTGCTGTTTCCAGTCAGGAGGACAGTTCGGCTGGGCCCATTGGGCGCTGTTACATGGCAGGTCCAAATAGGTATGTAGGACTGCTGACAGTTAGGCCAGATCTCTGTGAGACAGTAGCATTGTTCATTCAATCCTCAGTGTTCTTTGCAGGGTGGCGATGGGTCCGTGCTCTCCATGCCTGGAGTCCATCCTGGCTGATGAGGCTGGCCAGGCAGTCTGGAATGCTGTTTCCAGTCAGGGAGGCCTGGCCTGGATGCAGAGTCAGAACTGACACGCTGGATCCAACTGGAATGGCATGTGAAGCAAAGATAGTTAGGCCCCGTTTGTTGCATTCATCTATCAATTGTTCTTTGCATTTGCTACCCGAGTGGAGCAGTATACTAGGCGTGTCCCATACTTGGAGTCAAGCTGTCTGAAGAGCTGAGAGCGATGCAGATGCTTGTTTCCAGGGCCTGGCTCCCGCAACCGTATTGGGCGCAGAAGATCAAGACTGATTTACTGTAGGTCAGCTGGTGTGAGTGGCGCAAAGAAAACAGTTTAGGCAGATTTCTGTAGCAGGGTGAGTAATGCGACGATTACATTCTGTCCATCAATTGTTCTTGTCACGCTGAAGTGAATACTTAGGCGACGTCTTCTCCATGCCGCGGAGTCAAGCAGTATCTGGCTGAAGGCGATATAAGACTGTTTCCAGTCAGGGAGAACTGCAACGCAACAGGCTGGAGTCAAAATTTGTTGCATAACTGAGTCCAAACTGGAATGGCATGTTATTGCTGACAGATTAGGCCCCGAATCTGCTGGGGTGAATGCGACGTGATTCTGCATTCTGTCCTTCAATTGTTCTTTTGGCATTTAATCACAGTGGGCTGAGGTAAATTTTCAGTCTTCTCCACTTCACTGGAGCTCCATATCCTGAACTGCTTGTTTCAATTTGGGGAGGACCCTGAGCACAGCAGCTCAGCTGGATATTCTACGTGCCAGGGTCAGACTGATTTGCATATGACTGGAGTCCCTGAAACTGGAATGGCATGTGTACAAACTGTGGTTAGACCATCTGTACTGAATGAATGTCTGTTGTTCTGCATTCTATTCTTTTTGCATTTGTCACCCCGAATGAGACAGTAGCGTAGACCACGTGCTCTCCATGCAGATCAGCTGCTCGTGAAGACGTCTAAATGCTGTTTCCAGTCAGGAGGGACCCTGTTAGCTGTGGGCAGGCTGGATATTTGATGAGCGCGAGTCCGTTGTTGCAGCAGCTGGAATGGCATGGTGAGCCAAGCGATGGATTGGGCTTGATTCTACCTTGTAACGTATTCTGCATTCATATCCATCAATTGTTCTTTTTGCATTTGTGAATGGTAGTATGCCAACGTGGAGTCCACGTGCCTCCATGCCTGGATATCTGGCTGATGAGGAGCTCTGAGCTTGACTCATGCTGATTTCAGGGAGGGCCTGGCCTCTTTGGTCAGATGAACATTGGCGCAGAGGTCAGAACTGGTTGCATATGGCTGGGTCCAATTGAATGGCATGTGGGCAAACGGATTAGGCAGTGCTGCTGAAATGAATGCCAGTACACGTGAAGTGTTCTTTTTGCATTTGTCAATGGGTATGCTTAGACGTGGGTCCATTCTTTCTCCATGCCTGGAAGTCAGCTATCTAGCTGATGGGCTGAAGCAGTCTGGATGCTTTCCAGTCAGGGAGGACTAACTGTGGGCTGGACTGTTCCCGTGGGGGCAGAGTCAGACTGATTTGCATATGGCTGGGTCCCAAACTGGGAGAAATGGCATGGTAGTAGAAAACATTTAGATGCAATACTGGAATGATGTACGTTTATGACCTACCTCCGTAGTATTCTTTGTGGGCAGTATCTGAGCATGGAGTCCCCTGCTCTCCAATGCACTGCGGTCAACTATCCTGACTGGTGATAGTCCTAAGGTGTTGCTTCCAGTGGGAGGACTGGCAGTTAGAACTATTCCATTGGCGCAGAATCCGTTGTTATGGCAGATGGCCTGAAGGTGGCATGGTGGCAATAGTTTAGATTTGAATCTAACAGCAAGTGCATGTGATTGCCATTCTATCATCAATTTCTGACTCACCCGAATGGGCAGATATCTGGGCAGTGGATCCATATCTCTCCATTCCATGATCAAGCATCACAACGTGAAGAGCTGAAATGAGCAGTCTAGAATGCTGTTTCAGGGCCCAGGGAGGACCTGGCAGCGGCCAGGCTGAACTGTTCCCACGTGGCAGGGTGGAACTGTGCAGGTCCAAATAGATGTATGTGGCAGAAAACTGGCTAGACTTGGATCTGGCTGCCCAAGTGAATAATGCGATTATTCTGCATTCTTTATCAATTCAGATTCTTTTGCATTTAATCTGGTGAATATGTGCTCTCCATGCCTGGAATCTGAAGCTATCTGTGATGAAGAACTGGCTTGAGCCCGTCTAGATGCTGTTTCAGTCAGGAAAGTTTCTTCTGGCTGTGAAGACAATTTCTTGAAGCAGAGTCTTGACTTGCATATGGCAGGTCCAAATGATGGCATGGTGAACAGAGCAATGCGATGGACAAACTGAGATGAATATGCGGTGTTAATCTTCAATTGTTCTTACGGCATTTGTCACCCGAGTGGGGCAGGTATGCTACGTCTTCTCCATGCCACTGGAGTCAAGCTATCCTGGCTGATGAGGGCTGAAAGCCCGAAACCAGTCCTAGGATGCTTGTTTCCAGTCCAGGGAGGACCTGGCCTGGCAGTTCGAGCTGGACTGTTCCCATCGTGTGCAGGGTCAAGACTGATTTGCATATGACTGGGTCCAAACTGGAATGGCATGGTGAGCAAACAGATGGATTTAGGCCAAGATCTCTGTACTGGGGTGAATGTACGACATTGTTCTGCATTCTGTCCATCAATTGTTCTTTTTGCATTTGTCACCACCAGTGGGACGGGTATGCCCAGACGTGGATCCCGTGCTCTCCATGCCACTGAGTCAAGCTAGCCTGGCTGATGAGGGCTGAAAGCCCGAGGCTCCAGTCCTAGGATGCTTGTTTCAGTCCAGGGAGGACCTGGCCTGGCAGTTTGGGCTGGACTGTTCCCAGTGGGCGCAGGGTCAAGACTGATTTGCATATGGCTGGGTCCAAACTGGAATGGCATGGTGAGCAAAAAACGATGGATTTAGATCTCTGTA